>CM022756.1:19151300-19698800 GCA_012411365.1 Ameiurus melas
CCTTTCTGAAACTAGCCCTCACCTGTCTGGGCACACTGTCAGAGGAGTCACACTGGCCCAGTCACTTCTTCCCTGACAAACAAACTCACAATAACCTAATACAAGGATTGAATGTGGCTATGGAAGATCACCAAGGGTGTGTGTCCTATGTGGTGGAATCATAGCTCCTGTAACGTTATAGTGAATGCCAATGCAGAATACGGTCTATTGTTATAAAACGGTCCACAGCAAGAACACATTGTCAGTCTTTAGTCCTTGACTCAGCCTGCAATCTGAAAACATAGTTACATAAGAATAAACTTTCCCAAGACTAAAGGAGAACAATAATACTAAATAACAGTAGATAATAATGAGGTTCTGAGTAAAATTATTGCATGCTAATTGCACATCTAATTACAAATCATTGTATTAGTCATGGCTGATGTAACCCCTTAATCAGGCTGAAAGGTACATTTTAGTATAGTCAGTTTCCTGGCTTGCTGCAGGCATCTTAGAGCACCTTTCCAATGTACTGTACAGGGCAGTATATCACAGTACGGTTACTTATCCAAATCCGGAATTACCCATACTTTGATTGATTGATTATTATGACCATGATCACCTGTGAATGTAATGAGTTTAACACTTCAAATGTGACACTAATGGTAAATGTGAACAATAGCCAGAACGGGGAAGCATTAGGGGTTGATTAACCTTTTACTCTACATTTGGTATTGTTTGTAGAAACATAAAGCATTTGAACATACAGAAATTTCTATCTTTTCCACTGAAGTATTAAGAAACTACAAATGAAGATTGCTCTGCTGTATATCCCAAAACCACATACTACCAACCTAAATAGTATAACAGTATATACAGTAAAGTAACAACCTGTAGTGCACTAATTTAATATATTGCTTTGTATGGTGAAGCCCTAATTTTGTTTCCAAACTAATATGTCTGACTAATATGTGATGAACGTGCTTAAGCATTGCATTTCCATCTCCACCCTTATGTTTCAGTTCATAACTACTGGTACGCCTACAAGAAAAAAAATTGCTTTGTTAGTTATGGTACCGGTCACTTGGCAAGTTGGTACAAAGGATACTACGGGATAATGGGTTTGTTACTGTAGTGTTCTGCACCATATCGTCCAGTAAGAATTTGTTCTCTACAAGTATCACTCAGACGCCAGCACACTTACAGCCACGCTCTTAAAGCTACAAAATAACATAGAATTTTCTATAGATCCTTCAATAATCCACTAGTCAAAGTACACTTAAAAAGTTCAAAAGGTTGCTGTAGTTGTAAAGAACCAAGTATGTTTGTAGTCTGCTTCTTTTCTTTTATTTCTCCTCTATTTCTTTTTGTCTGCCTCTAATGGATTAGAGATTTGAATACACAGCGAAGATTTGCACAAACATACCCACGCACAGACTTCATACACCATTTCATCATAACAGCTACTGTAACCATGAGATGGCTGATCTGAGATAAAACAAACGCTGGGGTTCTTAAACATTTTGAAGCCAGGGACCTCTTTAACTGTATAATGAATTCTACTGACCCTTTCTGAACATAATCCAGCTATTCAAATATTAGGCTCAATATTTAAATATATACTATCATATTGTGGCTATGTATTGCACCCATAAAGCTTTTTATCCCTGAAATTAGGTCCAAGTTGGAATTATCTATACACCTACATGTTGTTGAATTTTTGAGGTTTGTGTTTAAGCCAATCAATTTGAGTGTCCCAACAAACCAACTAATTAGAATTCAATATATATGATAACTTTTATAATGGTGGGTTGTGATTTCCACCACTGTAACAAAACAAAACAATTGCCTGTCTGTGCTTTATGGAGCACTTTGAGAACTGCCTCCTGTCTTTCAGCCTTGGAGAGGACCAAAAAAGTATAAATATCAGGTAAACTACAGTGATAACAGAGGCTGTTACAACACAAATATAATATTTTCCCTAATGGATAACTGACAGAGAAATAAGAAAAATATGAAGATAGCTAATACTCACATTAATAAGGCTTCACTGTGGTACACCATGATAAAATATGATACCTAATATTAATAATGCGGGGTGGTTCTCTGTAATCTTGCCTTGATGTGGTACATGACTATGAAGATCTGCTGTATTACACAGTGACATTGCTCTGGTGTGGTGCTCACTAATGATGCTTTGGTATGGTAAAAATGAGAGCTTGCCTGAGGCAGCGTGTGTTTCACGTTTATTACAATGATGCCAGGTCAATTGGGAGCTTTCCCTATTAGTGGTAAAGGCTGAGAGGTTGGTGCGTGAATACTCCTGTTCTATATTTTTGTCTAAGTGAGGGATTTTACTATGGATTGGGGGAATAATGACAAGTCTATTGTTCTTGAGCTTTGGAAACAGATGAATGATAGTCACATGCAAAGAGGCGGGAATATGGCCATCCACATTCAATGAGTCATAATGTATAAGAGCGGTTGGGGTTGAGCCATTTGGTTAGAGGAAAAATTGCGAGGTAGAGTGATAAAGAGGGATTAGAAGAAGGGTACAAATGAAATACTAATGCAAAGTGGAGAGAAGGGAATGCATGAATAATGGGGGGAAAAACGAGAACACAGCAAGGTGAAGGAGTTCTCTAGCTAACTCCTGAACATGCTACACATGATTTTTAATTCAGTTTTTTTAGGAAGCTTCTAGAGTTTCTAGATTTTGAAGCGTTTTTAGACTCTAAACCCACAGACCCAAATTTGATGTCCCTCCAGCCATATGTTGAGTGCCCTGGTACAGCACATTTCCGTGTACTGAAAGTTGTGAAAGGTGCTTCTACCCCCAAATTCAGATCTTAGCACTGGTGTGTGCTCAGGTCCAGTGTGTTCTGGCTCACAGCACTTCTTGTGCTTGGCTGGGGTGTCTAGAGTTTAATTTAAGACCAGGCGAGGTGGATCAAAGCTGTGGCCAAGCCACTACATCAAAGAGGGAGCAGACGTTCGTATGGTTGAAGGGACCTTGATTAACCCCCAAAAAGTGTTTGAGGGAGTTTGAGGGAGGCAAGCGACATAGTTGCCTCAGAGGAACACGAGGGAACAAATTAGAACTTTGTGACATATTACAACTTTGTGCTCAATTCACTTAGTATTTGTAACAGCTATAAGGTAAAGTGTTTTAACTATACAAGCAAGTGATTATCGTGGCCTTGTGTCGAACTAAGTGTGTTTGACTCAGTTACAAGATTATTTTACTTTTTGGATTCACTGCTCTCCCACACATTACCATATAAGGGCAACTAAAGAAGTTATTTATGATTTTCAGCCTTGCCTCGCTTACAAACTATTCACAATATCTACAGTACTGAGGTTGCCAAGTTCATGAGTGAGATTTTCCGAGGTACTTTTTCTGTTTATAGAAAGTGATTTCAATCGAAACGGCTGTTCTTACAACATCTGTGCATGTACATGGAATCAAGAAGACCAAGAACTGGAAAACCTTCATCAACATTATCAGCAAACCAGGCACACACTCACCCACCAGGATGTCGACTCATGGCTTGGAATGTGTATCTTTTGTAGCTGTCAGCCCATGACTCACGTATGTTTCCATGAAAGACACTCAAAAAACCTCCAAAAAAAAAAAAAACAACAAAAAAAAAAACAAACAAGAACAGAATTCCCAGTAGAAGGTGTAATGCCATATTAAATATTAAATGTACATTAAACAGGCATGTTAACATATGAGGGGGCTTTGCTCATGTGAACTTCAGGCCAAGATAAAACATTAATTCTTTATATGGTTTTAAAAATAATTCAACACATATATGATTAAAATATTGGCTTTTTGCAACATATTAAAATTCATGACAGCTGTATGTCATGAATGAATATTCAGCAGCAGGAATGTATTTGCATTGGATGGTGCATTTTAGTTTTAGAACTGAAAGGCAATGTAAAAACACATACACTGCTAAATGATGTTGAACCAGAAAGCTAAGTTATGGTTTACTGATTCTGTTCAATATGCAGGGAATAGCTGTGCATGTTTACCACTGCATTATTTCATATACATTAAACAAACTAGGCTTCACAGGATAACCAGTCAGATCATGGCTGTAAGTCATAGTGTGTGTGTTTTTGTGTATGTTTGCAGTGAGCACATATTTTAAGAGCCCCTGAATACAATTTTCTGCCATTTCAAGGTGTCAAGGTTGTGTGTATATGCGTGGCTGTACATTCAGGCTGCAGTATTCTGTGTTTTGGACATGGCCGCAAATTCAGTGATTTCCAACACTGCCTTGTCAAAATCAATTTCCCGCTCCACATATGAAGTGCTATCTCTCCTGTGAGGATTTAAAAACATAATGTGTGTGTATGTGTGTGTGTAAACGTATATGTGTATATGTTGTTCTTTTAAGATTTATCAACCAGAGCACTCCTATCTCCTTTTGCTTGACATTTGTCCTTGGTGAAATGTCCCCACAAGGAGACAGAGAGAAGGAAAGTAATACAGAAAGAATAAAGTGCAACACTGATGGATTTTTTTGTTTGTTTGTTTCTGTGCCACATACCTTTGAGGTGGCACTCTAAGTGACTGAAAAAACATTAAATTGGAGATAAGCTGTGTGCTTCTGATCATGAACACTTTTTTATTCGCATTATTATTATTATTATTTTTTTTTTTAATTATTATTATTATTTTTTTCTCAATGAAATATTTGGGAAAGGGAAGGGAGGGGAGAAAAGGTAAATGAATCACATGAATATGAATAACATGAAATGAATTACATGTAAGTGAATCACATGCATGAATATGAATCACATGAAAATGAATCATATGAAAATGAATAAATAAACAAAGGCAAAAAAAAAAAATAGTCAATTTTTTAATAGTTTTTCTGTGTGGTTGTTAGATAGATACTACCCAGCAAGCTCACACAATGGTTTGGACTTTCATTTGCAAGTGGTGGGACCAGTTATGGGGGAAAACATCACTCAAGGCATTCTAACAGCCAAAACATACACTACGAACTGCCAAAACAAGCAACAGTGTAACCCTTAGCTGGAATCAATTTACACAATCACTTATTTTACATCCTTCCATTTCTCACATCTGTCAGTCATGAGAGGGTAGGTCAATAAACGTAGCTAGACATGTTAGCCCTTTCAAAAAGAAATAAAATATACCACAGTGCTGCACTGGCAGACAGAAACCAACATTTCTGGGCTTTCTCACCATGGGTTAGCACATATTGTGAGAGAATATAATGTCAGATTAGTGTAAATGTATTGTCACAGTATTAAATAATTATTAGTTCTATGCTCAGTGGTAGGCAGCAGTGCTGTTTGTAGCAAGACTACAAAGTTCAATTAAAAGTTGAATTTGCTTTGGGAGGCACATATTTCTTTTACTCTTTTGTATATTCATTAAAACAGTGGTGTATTGCAAGCAAAGCCATTTTGGGTATCTGGCGTACAATGGGGTTTAAGCTTGAGACTTTCTGACTGGAGTTATTTAAAAAAATATATTTATAGTCAGGCTGAACATTGTAAGTGGTTTGTGAATGGTTCTTGAAAGATAATGCTCTCTATTTTATTTCAATGCAGGTTTGCATTAAGGATATGTAATATATGATCTTTTTCAATTGAAAAGTGTTTTATATTTGGCTAACACTGTTTATCCTGAGTGACTTACGCTTGATGTGTAGGCTTCTTATTGTAGTGTGTGTGTGTGTGTGTGTGTGTGTGTGTGTGTGTGTGTGTGTGCAGCTTGCAGTGAATATTGAGGTAGTCCAGCGTTGTGTATCATGCTGGGGAAAAGAGCGGGAATGGCTGTAATTAACTCTAATTTGTTCTGGAGACATTATGAAGCTGAACAGCAGTGTGCAGCGAGGACGGAGAGAGAGAGAGATAGAGAGAGAGAGAGAGAGAGAGAGAGAGAGAGAGAGAGAGAAAAAAAAAAAAAAAAAATTGTAAAATACACTTTCAAGGCCCAACTACAATGGATAATCTCACACGTGGAAATATATTTTTTTAAAACTGTTTCAGAATACCAAACCAGCATGCTTTTTACTTTATTTCACCTTGACTTTATGAGACATCCACCTTTCATTCAGTGTGTTAATATGGATAATTATATATTAAACATGGTACATTTACATACTAAAACACACACACACACACACACACACACACACACACACAGCAACCTTCCTTAAATAAAGCAAAACAAAACCTCTGAATGCAGTATAACCTTACAACACTGTCCATCTTTCAGTGTATGAGCTCAAGAAACGTTAGGGCTCTATTGTAACCCTGTCTGATCATGTTTCAAATAGTGCTCACACTGTTTTATTGTACTAAGTCTTAAATCCCTTTACGAAAGGTAGCTCAGTGTGTGCTTGCTCTTTCTTTGATGTTTTAAACACTAGAGACATGGCCAAGGTTTCCGACCACCTGATGAGATTTTCTTTCCAGTGTTCCTCTCTGATGTCTAATTGAATAATGCGTTATAGTACCAAAAAAAAGTCTCATTAAATGCTAGTGTTGGGATTAAAATGCTGAGCTATCCACTTTTTATTCCAAAATGCAAAAACATACATGTGGTAATAAAGTGAAAATGAGATTTTCTCTGATGAGAAGCAAATTGTTGCACGGACACCGACAGTGTTTGTGCAGCAGAATGAGAAAACGAGATTATTTTTGCCATATTTGGAAAAAGATTATGTCTGTTTGGTGCACTTTTGTGTGGGCTAGGTATTTTAATGGCTTCTTGGTGTGCTAGAGAGGAATGTGTGTGTGTGTGTGTGTGTGTGTGTGTGTGTGTGTGTGTGTGTGTGTGTGTGTGTGTGTGTGTGCAAATGAACTAGTATTTTGTATTTTGTATTTCGCCACATAATGGAATATTCATTTGACCAGATGACCAGAAAGCTAGGCCTCTGATTGGAGTGATGTGTGTATGTGTGTGTACGTGGGTGTGTTTTCTCATCTGCTCCATATGCCCTCATGTCTCTGTGTGTTAGCTTCCTGTGATGGGGAGCATCATACAAACAGACAGAAGCAGAGAGGATCAAAGAGAGAGAGAGAGAGGAAATGAGGAGGAGTGGAGAAAGGAGAGAGAGGTAGAGGAGGAGAAAGGGCCCTAGGCTGAGCGAACAGATGCTCTGGTGCGTTCACTCCTTGCTTAGCTCTCACTCAGGCCTATGCTGGATCCCCAGGCTAGATTGCAGATCAAGCCAATCTGTGTGCGCATGATGTTGGCTGTTGCAGGTACTGCCTGTCCCCTGATACTTCAGTGTCATTTATCTATGCTAAGCCTCTGGTACTGGCAGGAGTGTACACTCTTTAAGTAGCAAAGAGGGCCACAGGTGTTGAATATGCACTTCAAACATCTCTAAACACTGAAACTGATATATTGAGTGGATTGCAGCAATGTTATTTCCAGTGCTGTGGAATACAATGGAAGCTAGAACTTGCACCAAGTAAAAGAGCATGTTGTGGATTACTCATTCCACAATGTGGTTTAATTCTTGTTTCCTATTGGTCAGCACAGCTGTATAGATTTTTTTAATGTGTTCTTTGGTTACAACTTAAACAGGGACTTGCGCAACATAATTGTTAATATGGTGAAGTTGTCTGTGAGGAGATTTATTTTGCATTTATGAGAGGAGTCTCCAGTGTCAGTGCATTGTAACAGTCAAATCTTTGAGGCTTTGAGTTGATTGGGACATTTCTTGGGAAATTTTTTGGCTTATCAACTTCATGAACGGAAAAAAGTGGTTGGTGAGGGAACGACTGTGTATAGTTACTATAAATTAAGTGATAATAAGAGTTAACTTGTTTCATAGTTGTTGCACCACATTAACCACAACCATAAACAGATATAAAGTATGATATGTCATTCTTCAATGAATAAAAATGCTTAGTCTTGGCAAATTGTGGTATTGGGGTATTAAACAGCAATTTGGGATCTTCTGTTAGAGGAAAATTATCAACTTCAGGGTGGTAATGGCATAACACATTACGATTTCTTACATATTCCTTACAGATAACATTATAATGTATATAGAATACAGATTAGTTGAATATTTAATCATATTTGATGTTATATAAAGCATATTACTTTACACATTGAGAGAACTTGTGGCTTAAAAAGAAAAAACATGCTAGCATGTGCAGCTCTACCTACTTTCACACACAGAAACTGGTGATTAGATTGACCTTGAAAATGACCAGGCACAGACACTTTTGTGTGATGTGTTGACTGGTTACCTGTATACTTTGCCAACAAACATGCGAGCATATCTCCTTTTACCAACTCTTGCTGCAAACTCCTTCAAACATATTGAATAACCTTTAAATATGGGATATAGTTCTCAAAAAAGCCAATGAGTCATATAGCTAACATTATTCTAAAATGGTGACCCTATATGTATGCAGTATATATCAACCAGAACATCTTTGACTAAGACAAACTGTGACCTACATATAATAATAAGATATTTGAATTGAACTCAGGAAATCAGCAGATGCTGTATATCCATCAAGCAAATACCTTTATATTATAATGGGGGGGGGGATCCATAACAAGCAAATATGTAGTGTATTTTAGCCATTTGGCTTGTTTTTGTCATCTTCACTAAGAGAATGACTCCAGTTTGGATGCTGGTGTGCCATTGCTATACACAGCTATTTTATTCTAATGAAGCCCTCTGTTGCTAAATGGATAAGAGATGAAGGATTCAGAGGGGAGGAAAATTGACAGCACAAGACAATCAAAAGCATACAAGCCAAAACAGAATCGACACACCAGACGTTTGGGTTGACAGCTTCGACATGCTAGACATTTGGACACAAAAATGGACTTGGCGGATGAAAGCAAACTGAATAAGAATGATTTTCTTCTTCTTCTTCTTCTTAGGTCCACAAACAAAACTATAATAGAAATCCAAGCCTAAACCTCTATATTCAATATATCTAGGAGATGTGGGGAGTAAAGATGTTCTGTAGGATTAATGATAGCACTGTGAGATGATGATTAGGAACAGGCCTCGAGTGGAACACTGAATCGTGGTATTGAAAGTGGTTTAAATGAATACACATAATTAAGCTTGTGTATTATCAGTACAAGCCACTTTAATGGGTTAGATTGGTTTAAGGTGATATATTCTCATAAAGCAAGTACCACAATCGATTGTAGAGGAAAGCCATAAATAATCCAGATATTGTATTTTATTACTGTTGGATATTATTGGATTTCCATGTTCACTCTAAGTCCCAAAGCATGAAGTTCAGATCAATAGCTTATTCTTTTGCATTAAAAATAGGCTCTCTGGGTGTATGTGAGGGTTTTTTTCCATTACTCTACAAATTGCATTCATCCTGCTGTTCATTTGTGCTTCTCAAACAGTGAAGGCATGCTTGCTATGTTGTAGTAGTCAGTGTGCTGTCAAAAAGAGGAATGTTCGTTAGCAGTTTACAATTTGATACAGAGATATTGCACGTTGCTTTGCTTTTATAGCACTGATTAGACCCAGTAGCTCATACACAATCATTCCTGCACACTGAAAATACCTTGCACACTTAGGCATTCTTTTCACACTCTCCACATCTTTCATCGGGTGCCGGTTATAAGATCTCACTGAAGCAGCTGCGAAAGGGATAGTTTGTGAAGAGATTTACCGGCTAAAACATATGAAGTGTGTAAGTAATAAAAAATAATCTGGCAGGAGATTAAATGGATGAGCTGGTGGGAGTGGGGGGGGGGGGTTTGGGAGGTGGATTGGGGGGCTGGCTCTTAAAATGTGTGTGTGGGCTGTTTTCCAAATAGCCCTCACATGTGCCCTACTTTGAACCATCAGCTATGATATGACAGGTCTATGATACACATATTAATAAAAACAAGCAGCATACTAAAACTTTTGTTCATTTTGCTTCTCAATCTCAGTGCCTTATCTGTCTTATTTTCAATTTAAGAAAATTGAATTGCAATCGATGTATTTATCTTTTTATGTATTCACATTCAATTTACTTTACTGCAGTTAATTATTTAAAAAAATAACTCAAATAAATTTTAAGTTTGTTAATATTTCCTGGATTTACATACATTACATATCAATCAGTCATAACATTAAGACCACTCACAGGTGAAAAGAATAACATTGATTTTCTCATGAGAGAGGCACCTGTCGTGGGGTGTGTTTTAAATTATGCAGCAAGCAAACAGTCAGTTCTTGAAGTTGCTGTGTTGGAAGCAGGAAAAATGGGCAAGCAAAGAAGTGCCAAATTGTGATGGCTATATCGTTTTATGGAGGAAAAAAACAAGATTCTATGTCTGTAGTTTTCTCTGGTTCAAAAGCTTGTTTTCTTTTAATAAAAAATAACATTCATTAGAATTGCTGCTTAATCATTATATTGCTTTAGTTCGGTTGTCTCTTAACAACGTCCTGTTGTGGGGTTAGTAATTAGCAATTGCTAAGAATGCTGGAATACAAAGAAGAACATGTTTTTGTTTTTTTGTTCTTCTTTTGTTGACTTGTATCTGCTCCCCTGCGGCCAAGACGTCTAAACACTCACAGTGATTACAAGTGCCCATTTTGGCACAATAAAAACTTAGGCAAATAGATTCTTTATTTTGAATTTGTATCTTTTCTTTAAGTCTTGCTCTATTTTCAGTTGCGTGTAAAAAATGAAAATCTCTTGCGCCAGCAGACTTTTTTTGTCAGTGGTATAAATAAGCAAAACTGCTGAAGCAGCCATGCAAACACTTACACACGAACACTCGCTCATACACCCTTCTGTGGTCTAGACACAAGGTTCTTGCAGAGGTAAACATTGTTTGTATAAGAGTTAGTCCATATTAATGTTACATTCTCATATGGAATTTATTTCATGCAGCCGTTGTAAAAACATGAAATTAATCAGTTAAGTTTGCTTGAGCAATATATTCAAATCAAATGTCTACATGGAATTGTTATGGATCTTAAGGCATGCCAATTTTTTTAACCATAAATAAAATAATGATAATTATGTTACTGAGCAACTATGACAACTATGTTTTCATTTTGCTTGCTGTAGGGTTAACAGGGAATGTGTACTTTCATAAATACTGTGTTCAAATGACAGGAGGAAAAGCAGAGTTTCATGTTTTGACAGCTAAAGAATGAATGGCTGGAGTGTATGTGGTGTAATGTCAAGCTTTTCTTTCTGCTTTTCTTTCATCACACTTCTATTATGCCCACCTGCAGTAGGAGAGTGGTGGAGCCGCTGACATTCAAAACCAGCCCATACAGAAGCAAAAAAGAAGAAAAAAACACACTCAGGCACACATATAACACATCCAGTGCACTCCTCAGAGTGCAATCACCACCTTATCACCACCCCCTCTTTCCCAAGCTCAAACCCTATGCAGTCTATTGTTTTTGTCCATCACTCTGTACCTGCAAATGTATCACATTTTCCTTCACTTTCTCTCCCTCTCTCTAATTCAGTCACCATGGAAGTAAAAGAAGATAAGCAGAGCTTGAGCACAGACATCTGGTCCAGCTGGACCCAGTTTGGAGCAGTTCAGAGATTCATTTTGAAAAAAATAATAATAATAATAATTCTTTATCAGAGACCAGGAGGAGAAAAAATGAACAGATACTCGATGTGTCTTTCGTCAGATGGCTCAGGTCCACAGCCGAAAGAGTGGAACATTACAGAACAGACTAAAAACAGAGGAGGAAGGGAGGGTTGGAAAAACAAGTAGTACAGGGAGAAGATAGAGAGAGAGAGAGAGAGAGAGAGAGGTGGATGTGTTTACAGTGAGTTCACACATCTGCATCAAACTGCCTGACACATCTGCTGCTATTGCTGAATTTCACTACTCGCACACTCACACACCTACTCAGTCACACACACAACCCGAAAATAACTAATCAAGAGAAAGAAGCCGCCACAGCCAAAGATAAACCTTCATTCGCCATCTGTCTTAGCGGGCCACAGAAATGTAGAAACATTTTACTTATTTTATTTACTTGCATATACTTGAATGCATAGACTGTTATGTTCTTTTCTTTTTACCATCAAATGAAGACATAAAACTGTCATTTGGCAATATGTTTCTGTAAGAACCTGTAAACCTAAAAGCGTTCACTGTCGAATGGTTTGTCTAGAAAAGTAAAATAAGAAAAGGAAGAGAAGAAGGAAGTGTGAGCTTCCCAGGTGTTTCACATCAGCAGAGTGGCACAGATCCTTATGTTTATGGAACTGTAAAATATATAAGGGGCAGCGTTCAGTAAAATCGACCATGCCTGTCATTAGGGACGTCCTGATGAAGAGGGGAGAGCCAGAGGGGTGCAGGTAATTAACGGAAATCCATACATATTCTCACACTTGTTATAAAATCCATAATAAACAGACAGGCACTACGAGAAAATCTAGTTTACTCAGTTGAGCAGAGTCATAGGTGTTAAGAAACACTTAGAGAGCGTGTGATTGTTCTTTGGCTCAAATTCAAGAGTAAATACGTACCATAGGGAAGAGAGAGAGAGAGAGAGAGAGAGAGAGAGAGAGAGAGAGAGAGAGAGACTTACAAAGAATATCTGAGTAAATGACTTTGATATTGTGTAAAGCAGATTGAGGGAAACTGTTTCAATGAGAGTGATTTTTTGTGTGTGTGTGTGTGTGTGTGTGTGTGTGTGTGTGTGTACTGAGATGTTCTCAATTGCTGTGACTGGTTCTGATCTCAAAGGATCTCCCTGAAAATAAAACAGAAATTTGTGAAGTATGTGTAATTGTCAAGTATAACACTGATTAATAGTGTGATGTGAAAAGAAAAAAAAAACAGCAACTTTAAAACAGAATATGAACATAATTTGTGTGATCTTAGTATTCTAAATATGTGATCTTAGTATTCTAAGGATCTATATCACATTCATTCTTAACCTAGGTAGAACCACGTACCACTAAGGTCATGAAGGCACTTTAAATGGTGTTGATGTTAGAAGCACAAGCATGCCAACTTTATTATGATAATAAAGGCAGAAACATATCAGTTTAATACATGGTCTTCATTTGTTGAAATTGCAAAAGCAATCATCGTTTGTTTTTTGTGTTTGTTTTTTTTTTGCTATTTGAAAGATGCAGTGTGCCATAGTGGCTGTTGGAGAGATGCAGAAATGGACAGAAAAAAGAACACAAAAGAACACTAGGGAGAGAATGTAAATGTCACTGTCATTTGCTGTATCCTCATAATGCTCTTTGGGGCAGAGTGAGGGAGGGGGGCATGAGTAAGGGACTGCGATGGCTCTAAATGGAAATTAACATCTATACATATGTAGGTGAACTCCAGAAAGGCTGTGGGTTTGAGAGTTCATGTGAGCTGAGCACAGAGGGAGAAAAAGAGCATGACCCTACAGCCACATTTAGAGCCAGGAGCAAGACCACTGAGACCTACAGCAGCTCAGGATAGAACTTTATCTCACCTTTTATCTCTCTTGCCCTCAACAAGGGCTAATTAATTTAGAGAGTGTATGTGTGTGTGTGTGTGTGTGTGTGTGTTTGTGTGTGTGTGTGTGTGTGTGTGTGTAGCTTGTATCTGAAAGTCTAACATAGAAACCCAGTCTTACCTCATTTGAAATATGTGGTGGATTTCAGACAATATTTGAATTAGAATTCAAGTCAGAATTATGTCTTCAGTCCCGGTTATATGTGTGCAGTTTCCCATGCTCCCTCTGTGTCTGCATGAGTTTCCTATGGGTTCTCTGGTTTCCTCCCATGCTGGTAGGTGGATTGGCTACCTTAAATTGATGTGAATCAGTGTGTGAAAGTGTGTCCATGGTGGCCTATGATGGACTAACGTATTATCCTGTGTGTCTTCCTGCCTTACATTCTTCCACCATGACCATGACCATGATAAAGTGGTTACTGAAGATGCATGAATGTCTGAAATCTCCTCTGTGATAAAACTCTTCCAGATGGTGATAAATTAACACAGGATATATAAGTTTATAAGCTAATACCTAATTAGCTAATTAGCTAATAACGCTAGCCTAAGTAATCCATCCATCTATTTTCCATACCGCTTTTCCTACACAGTGTTGCAGGCGAACCTGGAGCCTGTCCTAGGGAACTTGGGGCACAAGGCAGAGCCAACCCATCACAGGGCAAAATCACACACACATTCACACACTACAGACAATTTGGAAATGCCAATCTCCCAACAACACGTCTTTGGACTAGGGGAGGAAACTGGAGTACCTGGAGGAAACTCCGAGGCACGAGGAGAACATGCAAACCCCAACTGCAGAGCCAAACCACCAAGCCACTGTGCCCCCAACCTAAGTAACCTTTTCCTGTAAATCCAAATGTTTGTGTCACACAAAGTGATATATTCATATTATCAGATAATAAATGTATTACAACTATGATAGATTGTGTTATATGAAAACATAAAGTCAGCTTTACACCAGCTGGAATTAACTCCTTCCAATTAGGGCTGTCGACAGTAACGACATGGAAAATGATTTGTTGGCTTTGCATTTGCTTGCAGTCTCAGAAAGGAAATCTCAGAAGGGAGAATATAGTTAAAACACTAGCATCAGCAATAGAAACATAGTTTGTACTTAGCTCATCACAACCAGTAAAACACTTGTTTCTGGCACAGAGCTTTTATTCATGGGTGCAATTTTGCAAAACCCCACACAACAATTCAAAAAGGCACACATTTCGGATAAGCCTTGAGACAAGTGCCTTGTCACAAAGAAACTTTTTTTTTTTTAATCCAGGCTCCTCATTGGTGAAATGACTCAGCAAGTTCTAGAGATTTTCCTCATAGATAATATCTAGGGTGTCCCATAAATCCACTATTTATCAGGCTAATATTTTATACATATATTTTATATTTTATATAATATTTTATATTTTATATTGTATCGGAGAAAGGATGAACAAATCCAAATAATTCTGCTTTGAACTAAGGGAAATGGTGGATATATTGAGCAACTTCTTTAAGTAAAAGATTTTGCTTTGCTGTTTTTTTTTTCTGATGCTGGACTTCAGACATCCTGTAGAATAACATTTAAGTGATAGATAAATGTATTTGTCCTCCACAGAATAAATGTTTTTAGTTTCAGTGATTACTCTTTAAAAGGGTTTAGTTTAAAGGTATGCTTAGACCCTGCCATATTTGTACTAGCATGGGAATGATTTCCAATGCAAACTTCAAAGCACTTCTGTACATTGCTCTAGATAAAGGCATCTGTTAAATGCTGTATATGTAAATAGCTCTGGCATTTCCTGTTTAGACACTTACTAAGGTCCTTGGATAGGTTTAAACTTGTCTACACCACTACAGCACTTGTTTGAACCAGCTTTACTAACTAGTTTTTGAAGTTCTCAATGCTTCAGGATTTCATCATTACTCTGTCACTCTGCATAAAAAAAATCTGCCAAATGACTAAATGTAAATGCACATGTGACTAAATGTAAATGTTTTGAAACATTGTGTATCAAGCTGTTCACTCACATACTTACTCACTAACTCACTCAGACACTTAAGGCTTATCTGCTTCAGTACTTTCCAATATCCATTTTAAACACACATGCACACAGACACACACACACACACACACACACACACACAAATTACTCGGGGGGGGGGGGGTGTCTTAGGGACATTTACATAACTTCACCAATCCTTCTTCTGCAAGTTATACGAGTTGCTTAAAAATATGAAATCTCCTTGCCGCTTCATCTCAAAACGTGTCCGAGACACTTCACGGAAGATTACGCATTATGAATCTCTCTCGCTCCCTCGCTCACACACACACACACACACACACACACACACTCACACAAAAACACACATACAAACTATCTTTTTTGCTCTCTCTTGCCTCTAGCTTTTATTTTCTCCTCCCTATTGTATCTTCTGATGCATGGATTTTAATAAAAATTAAGCATCAACACAAACAATGTATGAAGAAGACATCTATGATGTCTTCCTCTTTCTCTCTCTCTCTCATACATTCTTTCCTCCACCCTAGTTAGCAGAGAAAAATACAGTGATGGGGAGAATGACAAGAAAAGAGAGGAGAAGAACAGAATGCAGAGCAAGCATGGTCTTGTCTTGTTTACGGAACAACACACCTCAGGGCACCATGAAGTGACCATGTGATTTGGGGTGAATTCCTGAATATCATTACTGAAATGGTGGATACAATCCTCAAATACAACTTGCCACCCCTCCCAGCGCACACACACACACACTAAACACCACACACACACACACACACACACACACACATATTCTAAACTTTTATTAACCATATTGACTCTAAACACTAAAGGAATTATTATTCTCACTTTTAAAGGAATTCTCAACTGAGAACTAAAAAGTAAACTTGTTTTACTCAAAACTTGAAGTCATTTATCTGTCAAGAGTTCTTTCATGAATTCACCTGTCAAACATATTCAGGAATGGAGCTTTGAAACTGTATAATTCATAAATATTTGAAAAGTGGATTATTTTCAAGGTGCTTGTACATGTTTACTATAACAAAAAAAGTATGAAGAAAAAGAATGATCAGTGTTTTTTATTATGTTATATCAGTGCACCAGGGCATTTTGGCTAAAACTGTTTAAAGCACAGCCCTGTTGAATTCTTGAGTCTGATAAACATAACTACAGTATAAACAGTTAAAAGGTATGCCATGTCATTCTTTAATAACCAAAGCATTTTAATTGTTGGTTAATTGCTGTGGTTTGTGTCTGTGGGACATGCTGTTATTAGAAATTAAACAACACATTCCTTCAGAATCAATGATTATTTTCCTATAATAGCCTGCCTTGTTGTGTTTTGTTCCTTACATAAAAAACAACAAATTATCCTCTCATCTTCATCCTAATCCATTGTATTGTGAGTGTAACAATTAGTTTTCAGTTTGTTTTACATAACTGGTTATCAAATTTAAACATTTCTAAATACAGTGGAGGTTCAATTTGCTACAGAGGTGGAGGGTAGCGATAAGCTTGAGAAACACTGGCGTATTCTTTTAACATAAGAAGGTCTCAAATAATAAACGGGATAAACACGTTCAAAAAAGCACTCACAAACATGTGTTTGGTACTTTGTGAACAGTGGACAGGGACATGAAATCAATCCACCCCACAACCACACCTCAAGGCATGCTATACAGCTTTAGTGAGAAAACGACAGTAGGAAGTGAGAAGGTAAAGGGGGGCAGGAAAATTTAGAGCACAGCGACAATTGCGGGACATGAGAAAGAAGAAGAGAAAGAAAGTGCAGGTGACAGGGGCTGTATTGCAGGCTCTCAGCTCTTTTACAATCTCTCTTCTCATACTTCACACCAGCTATGGAGAGGTGCAGGCCCTGAGGAGGCCTCCAGCAGCCCCTGTATTTCTGCTTTTCATATCTGTCACTCCCTTTAGTACATTCACCTAACACACACAAACACACACACACTCACGCACACACACACATACACACACTCACGCACACACACACATACACACACACACACACAGCACGTACACAGTCACATGCAGCCTTTGCGTGCCACAGCAGCTGTTATTTTTGACAATATTTTACAAGGCAATGCACTACAAATGTGTTTTATGTTGAACATTTTGTGCACATCTATTCTTGGGCCACTGCTAACATAAGCCATATCACCTGCCTAGCAAGCAGAGAATGTTAAGCATATTAATGTTGTTTTGCAGATACGAGGTGTATCTTCTGTATAATGTATGTAAGAAAAAGAAAAAGAAATACAAGAGAGGACATGCTGTTATAGGAAAATAATAAATTATGGGTTGGTGTGACAAGCCCCATTGTGAGTCACTGTTACCACCCAGTTCATTATCTTCCAATAAATGCACAAAACAAATTGTTGTGTTTCACTTATACTAAAGCAGTTTGCTAAATATAAAAAAATATCTTAGTTACAGTGGTGCATGACAGTGCTTGAAAGAATTTTCAATATTTCTGCATAAATATCACCTGAAACATCATCAAATTTTTCATGCAAGACCAAAAAGTAGACAAAGAGAACCGAATTTAGCAAATGAGACAAAAATCTTATAATTGGTAATTTATTTATTGAGGAAAATGATCCAATTTTACATATCTGTGAGTGGCAAAGTATGTGAACCTCTTGGATTAGCATTGGATTTGAAGGTGACATTAGAGTCAGGTGTTTTCAATCAATTGGATGACAATCAGGTGTGAGTCAGCGCCCTGTTTTATTTAAAGAACAGAGATTTATCAAAGTCTGATTTTGTTTGTGAAAAAGTATCACAAGGAGCCAAGAAAAAGAACCAAGGAGATTTCTCAGGACCTCAGAAAAAGAGTTGTTGATGCTCATCAAGTTGGAAAATCCATCTCTAAACAGTTTGGACTCCACCAATCCACAGTCAGACAGATTATGTACAAACAGAGGAAATTCAAGAGCACTGTTACCCTTCCCAGGAGTGTTCTACCAACAAAGATCTCTCCAAGAGCAAGATGTGTAATAGTCCACAAGGTAACTTCTAACAACTAAAGGCCTCTCTCACACTGGCTAATGTTAATGTTCATGAGTTCATCACCAGGATAACACTGAACAACAATAGTGTGCATGTCAGGGTTGCAAGGAGAAAACCATTGCTCTCCAAAAAAACATTGCTGCCCAGCTGCAGTTTACTAAAGATCACATTTAAATGAGAAGGGCTATGTTTGGAGAAAGGAAAACAGTGCAGTCCAGCATAAGAACGTTATCCCACATTTGAAACATGATGGTGGTTGTATCATGGATTGGGCCTATTTTTCTGCATCTGGGCCAGTAAGGCTTGCCATCATTGATGGAACAATGAATTCTGAATTCTACCAGCGAATTCTAAATTAATATGGTCTGAATCTCAAGCGAAAGTTAGTCATGCAGCAAGACAACAAACATAACCACACAAATCGTTCTACCAAAGAATAGTTAAAGAAGAATAAAGTTCATGTTTTGGAATGACCAAGTCAAAGTAATGACCTTAGTTCAATAGAAATTTTTGTGGAAAGACCTGAAGCAAGCAGTTCATGTGAGGAAACCCACCAACTTCCTAGAGTTGAAGTTGTTCTCTACTGAGGAATGAGCTAAAATTCCTCCAAGCTGATGTGCAGGACCAATCAACAGTTAACAGAAATGTTTAGTTGCAGTTCCCTTTCAAAGGGAACTTCGACGTTGTATTTAGCATAAAAGTATGGGAACGCCTTTTGCGTGTGACCGGTATCTGAAGCTTGTGTAAAATCATGCCTCTACTTATAGGCCTGCCATGATCAGGTGACGTGTCAATTAAGCGCATCGCATGATATATATATATGGCACCTGTGAACAATGCCGCCAGCCTCTAATATCTTCAGCGAGACTGCATGTCTGTTGTTTGTGTGACAAAAACGCTTCATTTCTACTCTATATTTTCTCAAAATCTCTGAACTTTGCTATCCCTTTTTTAAAGAAAAAGAGAGGTAAGTAATGGGCGAGAAAGAGTTGTGTAATGTGCTCCCGTTTAAAAAAAAAAAGATCACAAGAAAAGTGCACACTTTCTGGGTGAAGTGTTAGCGGTGTAGTATGCGGATAAGGTTGAATCTCAGAAAAGTATGCTTTCCCCGGTGCAGTGGACAACTTTTCTAGGGGTTATAAGATTGTACTAGTACGAGGGCGTTTCTATCCCCAACAGGCATAGTGTCAATCCTATCAACACTGAGCAAGATAAAGCTGCATCTTGGGAGACTCCTGGGGTGGAGTCCACACAGGTGGCCGAGGTCACATCTGTATGCTGCTCCCTCCATCGCTCTGCTCCCACAAGCTCTAGCAAGAGTTCACCAAGACTGCTAGTAGCACTGCTAGTATCTGCTAGTAACACCCTTTTGGCAGCTCGAACATGGCTCTGAGAGATAATATCTCTGCGAGATGGCACTCTTTGGGAGATTCCCGTCCGCAGGGATCCACTGTAGACCCAGTAACTGCGCAATAGCCCTGGAGCTACGACAATAACATTTCTCAGGGCTCCTTCTACAATCAGGGTTATGTGGCCGCCATTGTGACCAGCCACGCCCCTGTAGAGGGAGCCTCTGTGGGGCAACATCCTCTATTTTCGAGGTCCATGCGTGTTGTCAGATGGCTGAGGCCCATCTACAGGCCACGCATACCTTCCTGGAAGGTCTGTCGGGTGCCCCATTCGAGCCCCTAGAGCGGATCTACTGTCTCAAGCCGGAGAGCTGATTTATCACCCTCGGCCAGAACTCTGCAACTGTGTGTCTGGCCCCTGAGGGGTACCAGCTCATAGATTCGAGTCTCACAACTGAGATTGTTGAAACCATGTTAAATACTAGAGCACCATCCACAAGGAAATCATATGTACTCAAGTGGCGCCTTATTGTCTGGTGGTGTGAGGAACAATGGGCTACACCCATTGAACTGCGCAATAGCTACAGTCCTGGAGTTCTTACAAGAACGTTTCTCAGCAGGTTGGCTCCTTCTACTATCGGGTTACGCCCCTGTTGATGGAACCTCTGTGGAGCAACATCCTCTAACTTCGAGGTTCATGCGTGGTGTTAGACGGCTGAGGCCCATCTGCAGGCCATGTATACCTTCCTGAGACCTTGCTGTGGTCTTGGAAGGTCTGTCAGGGGCCCCATTTGAGCCCTTAGAGTCAGCCTCTGAGTAGCTTCCGACTCTAAAGTTAGCGCTTTTATTGGCCCTGACATCTCTCAAGCGAGTGGGAGGTCTACAAGCTCTCTCTGTTGCCCCTCCCTGCCTTGACTTTACCCCTGGATAAGCCAAGTCTTTCCTGTAGTCTAGGCCGGATTATCTTCCTAAAGTGCCTACATCGGCTGCCCACCCTGTGGTGTTGTAGGCTTTCTGCCCTCCTCTGTTCTTCACACCGGAACAAGAGAGGATGCACCTGCTGTGTCCAGTAAGGGCTCTCTGTACTTACGTTCACCGCTCCAGGCAAGTGGCGTAAGTCGGAGCAGCTACAAGTCTGCTTTGGCAGCGACAGGAAAAGTGATGCTGTGTCAAAGCAGCGCAGCTCTACTTGGCTAGTGGAATCAATCTCTAGGGCTAACGACACATGGTCTCGCCATGTCTCTGAGCATAAGAGCTAATTCCACTAGGGCGGTCGCCTCCTCAAAGGGTTAGGGTTAGGGTTATCCTTGCAGGATGTGTGTGCGGCTGCAGGGTGGTCTACGCCTCACACAGTCATTCGTTTTACAGCCTGGATATTCATTCCTCCCCGGACTCGAGTGTCCTGCAGTGACCCTCGAGCTTGGGTATTTTTGAACAGGCCGTACCCTGGTATGACGGAGTGGGTATTCCCGTTCCCATACTGTTATGCTAAATGCAACATCAAAGTTCCCTTTGAAAGGGAACGTCGGGGTTATGCATGTAACCCTGTTCCCTGAGAAGGGAACGAGATGTTGCATAGCACTGTCATGCCGGGGCAGGCCTATGAATTGCATCTTCGCTTCAGATAATAGAGGCTGGCGGGGTGGTTCACAGGTGCCATATATATATCATGCGACATGCTTAATTGCCAAGTCACTTGATCATGGCAGGCCTATAAGTAGAGGCATGATATTACACAAGCTTCAGATACCGGTCACGCTCACAGGGTGTTCCCATACTGTTATGCTAAATGCAACGTTTCATTCCCTTTCTCAGGGAACAGGGTTACATGCGTAACCCCGACATTATTGTTGCACAAGGGGGTCACACCAGATACTGAAAGCAAAGGTTCACAGATATGTAATACTGGATCATTTCCCTCAATAAATACATGACCAAGAATAATATTATTGTCTTGTTTGTTTAGGTTTGTTCTCTTTATCATCTTTTAGGACTGATGATGTTTCTGATGATGAGGTCATATTTATTCAGAAATATTTCTAAAGGGTTCACAAACTTTTAAGCACCACTGTATGTTAGAGTGGTGCAATAAAGAAAAACACCCAATGAATTGCAGCTCTGTGGACAGAAATGCATTTTCTTGTGAGAGGTCAAAGGAGAATGGCCAGATTGGTTCAAGCTGACAGATAGACTACAGTATCTCACATAACTCAGGAGCAGTGGTAGCTCAGTTGTTAAGATGTTGAACTGCTGATTGCAAGGTTGCGAGTTCAAATTCCAGGCTGCCACTGCTGGACCCTTGAGCAAGTTGTACACAGTTGTATAAATGAGATAAATGTCGCTCTGATTAGGGCATCTGCCAAATATCCCACTGATAAGGGCATCTGCCGCTCTGTACAAATGTGGTGAGCAGAAAAGCATCTCAGAATGCACAACACATTGAACATTGAGGAGGATGTGCTACAACAGAAGACCACTTCTTCCACTTCTGTCAGCCAGGAACATTGAGGCTGCAATGGGCACAGGCTCACCCAAAAGTGGACAGTTGAAGACTGGAAAAATGTACAATTTACCCATCTTCTAATGCACCATGTCACAAGGCAAAAGTCTCAAACTGATTTAATGAACATGACAATGAGTTCAATGGCCTTGCCAATCACCAGCTCTGAATCCTATAGAACACCTTTGGGATGTGGTGGAACGGGAGATTCGCAGCATGACAGTGCATCTGCAGGAGTTGTGTGATGGACCAGAATTTCAAAGGAATGTTTTCAATATCTTGTGGAATATATGCAATGAATAATTCCAACTGTTTTGAGAGTATTAGTATTAATTAGTATGATATTAGTACAGTAACACTGTACTGTCACTATCAATATTAGTACAGTGTTACTAAAGAAGTGCTCAGTGTGTGTACATTATAGCAGCTAGGAAAAGTTGTTCCCTCACCAACCTCTCTTTATTTCTCTCTCTTTAAACATGTCATGTTACAGAGAAAGCAGAAAGTCTTGATAACTCTCCCGTGGCAGACAAATTTACTAATGGGTCCTTCTTTAAATGTTTCATAAACATCTCCTAACAGATGATTATATGATTGTCTTATTATTAACAGCACTATTAAAATTAGTTTAATGTTACCCTTAGATTATGTGAAGAGTCTGCCAAACAAGACCCTGAGAATAAGCTGTTATATTGTAGAATGAATGCATTAATACTACTACTATTACTACTAATAATAATAATAATGATAGAATTACAGTTGGCACTGCTGTCAGAGCTGCACTTCCAGTATAAACAAATAATCAAGACTTCTTTGAGCAATTGGATTTGAGAATTCAACAGCTAATATTAATAGTATAATATTAATACATGTAACAACATTTATTTTATACACAAACATATACTCACACACTACAGCTCCACTGACATTTATCTTTTATCTATCTCGTTATGCAAAACCACCACTTAATCTCACCACTCTCCTCTCTTTCTGTTGCTCTCTCTCTCGCTCGCTCACTCTCTCCATGTAAATATTTTTAATCTCAAATTCTACTATAACAGTTTAACCTTGTGCTTGTTTAACCTTGAAAATAATTTAACACAATTAGGCTCCCAATCTCACAGTCTCACTCTTCCTGCTCTATGAGTTGTCTTCTTCTCTTTCTCTCTCTCTCCTTTGTTCGCTTTCATTCGATAAAAATAAAATGCATCATTTTCAGGACCTCTGGCATTTCAGTCCATGACAGTAGAGAAACTTCTGCAGCAGCTCTATCCCAGCCTGCAGTGTTCATTTTCAGTCGCGCTCTCCTCAGACGCCCCTGCCTCCCTCCGGCCCAGGCTGCAGCTCGTAATCAAACCCTCACTAGCGCAGCAACTGTCAGAGCAGCTCAGGAGGGAACAGAGGGGTTCGAAGAGGCTCACGGACGAGAGAAAAATGGAAAGAGAGAGAAAGAGATGAGGCAACGTGTGGAGTGAAGGTTTTTAACAATGTGCAGTTGGGAAAAAAAAGCACATGGGGGGGTGTGTGGGCTGACTGGCTTTATCGACAGGCTTCTACTGAGAAGAAACAGCTCAGCTTTCCATTATTTTGTCTTGAGCTTTTGTGTGTGTTTGTGTGTAAACACATGGCTGTGAATGCAATCACTGAATACTACACTTTCAACACAGAGTGGTACACTTTTACACAACAGGTTTCCATTTGATCCAGCCTGCATGCACATATTATTCCTTAAATGTGGCTCATAATCTGGCGTTATTGCTGCTAAATGAGGCATTACTATATAAACCAAATCTGTTTTTCACACCAGAACTATGTATTTGCCATTACAAACAAAACATCTGAGTTATGTTATTAGACTTAAATCTTTGCTGTATAAGCTTGGATGTGTAATAGTACATTTAAATATTTATACATAATATGACGTATCAAAAAAGGTAAATGTTTCAGAATAAACAGGAAACCTGAGTTAAAATGAAATAGAAAATTACATCATTAGTGCCAATTCAGCTTATGAGGGAGATGTTAGCATTAAGATGTCAAGGATAACTAAATTCAGAAACTAAATTGATGGTGTGAAGTAAATCATCATGAATTTATTATACCATCTATTTGGCTTCCAACTTATTACTCTACCAAATAATATATAAATATAAATACTTTAAATTTTACTCTGAAGAGCTCAACAGTACTAGTAGATCATAGCAGCCTGGCAAGCTAGCTAAGATTCAGCTCGCTAGCTAGCAAATCCGGATAACAACAACCTAATAAAGAATATTACTGATAATCTGAGGTAATTTAAACACCTATTAAATATCCAGTCATGTTGCCAGTCCATCGTCAACCATTTTTGTTACATGATAAATAGAAACAAGTTGCTGCATCTCCTTTTCTTGATCATTTTTAGTTGTGAAGCAGCCATTTTGCCATTTCCTGCTCTACAATGCACTATGATTGTATGAGTATAAATTTACATGATCTTGTTTATACATATTTTATTTATTTACTATGAAAACAAAACAAAAATAAAATACAGAACAAAAAAGTGTTTCTATACAAACTAAATGACATTTTTATTTCTACAAGCATCACATACAAATGATCCTGTTTGAGAAAGTTCATATATACATACTCTGAGTCATGGTTATTTATGTGTTAATTTGTAAAAATGTTAGTTATAATATACACCATATTTTATGGAATAATTATAATGAGTTGTTCATATGCAGAAAAGCAACCACATTAAAAAAGGAACCTATCTGCTAAAACCTATGTGTTTTGAGTGCTTTTGAGGCTTAGTGATACTGAGGGATTGATGATCCCAATAATGCATTTAAAACAATATTTAAAATAATTCTAAGCTTAAATATATGCATGATATTTATTTTATTCAGGTTATGTCTCAGGATTGTATTGGATATGATATTACCTGAGCACAACACATAAAGGTGGCAGCATTGTAATCATATCTACGGTCAAAATGTGGTATGCTTTATAACTTTATGGGCGTAAAGTTTATCATCCTGAGGTTTCTTTGTTTAAAACCCTGATATTATGTGTAGGGCTGTGCATACTGTAAATTGAATCCCATCCAATTAGCCTGCACGGGCTACACTCAAACCTGGAGGCTTGCTTCTTCATCTCTGTCTAATCTATATTTCAAACACAGATTTGTGCTTGCTGTGCTGTATGAAATGTGAATTACAAGCTGCTTAGCTGCTTTTTATCCTCATCCAAATCTCTGAAGGATGTCCAGAAAGCATTAGAAATGTTTAGGTCTTCAAACATCCTCGCTCTGTCTGATATCTGTGATCAAAAGGGGGAAAAAAGAAAGAAAATGTTAGCTGGCAGAGTTAGCTGTCTTTTCAGGGATCTACAATGCTGTCCATGGCTGCAAACCAGTTCTTGAGTTACGGGACAGTGTTGTAACATTGCCACACCTCTCTTTCACGGCTAATTGAATCCACTGAATTGAGTGATCTCCAAAGCAGAGGACATAAATCACCAGCATGTCTAACATTCAGCTCAAAAAAGGACAACAGACCACAAGAAATACTGCAGAAGCCTCTCACACGTTCTGTCCAGTCTGTTCTTTAATACGGTTAGGCGTTAATGAAGAACATAATTTCATAGTTTGATGTGCAAAAAAATCTTGCATGATTTCTTTTCACCTAGCAACTCTTTAGCAGCGTGTGAGGAGTTTTGGAAATCAAACTTATGATTATCTGTGCAGCAGATGGCCTGCATTAAATAGCTTTGAGAAAAAGAATGAGCACATGATAATGTACGATTTTTGCAAATTATTAAGAATGAAGTCAACAAGGCTGTGCACTTGTACATAACTCAGAACTTGTCAGTGAGCTGAACCTTCACAAATGTGTTTACAACTGTCTTATATAGCTGCCAAAAAAATAAAATACACATAAAATGCTCAAGCCATTTTTATAAGAAGAAAGGAGACAGGATTAGTCATTAGCATTGAAATAGGAATGTTGTTAATGCCCACCCAAGATTCTTGTGTAAGACCACCAAAGTCTGAATACAGAAGCTCCCCCATTCAACTTGAATCATGTTAGTTCTGATAATGCCTTTTGTTTTAAAAAATAAATCACAAGGTCGTTGATGGTAATGTCATGTCCTCAATTCAAACACCGCAATGGGAAAGACACAGAGGGGCCAGGAAAAATGAAAAGCCAATTTAGAATGGATTTAATGGGAAAAAGACGAGACAGCTGTTGTACACCTTACAGGCACATAGTTGGCGAAGGGTTAATAAACAGTCTTTAGCCTAAGTGGGGCACCACAGCATAGACCAAAGTTGTGGTTTGTAATCTCACCTCTCAGAACACACACAAAGACTAAGAAGAGGCGCCACTGTCTGAAGCTCCATTTACTTTGTTCAGGGATTTTAAAGAATCCTCAAGCAGACATGCTAACACTATAAGCTTAATCACTAGTGTGTTGTGTGTGTGTGTGTGTGTGTGTGTGTGTGTGTGTGTGTGTGTGTGTGTGTGTGCATGTTCTGAAGACGAAAAAAAAATTACTAATTTTTATGATGATGCTATGGTAATAGTTTACACTGGTATGTGTACTATTATGTATTATTAAACTAAATCAATTAGTGGTATAGGAAAATAATTTTTGTTAAAATTTTTAATGATTCAAAATGTATAGAACTTTGTCACAGCACTGCACAATTCTTGAATCAGATAGATCAGAAGGTGTTGTTTAATTTTATGTAACAGCAGAGACAGTAGCATTGGCTGTATTTCAAATCACAGGTTTATTTATATTAATGAGCATGTTAATATTTATATAGTAACAACTTATTCATAGCGACTTGTATGGCAGACACTCTACCTAATCTAAGGCTAATCATAAACATAAACATAAAGTGTTGCTATTTAACAAAGTAAAACTTATAATTATTGATATGGTTAAGCTTTCTGTAAAGAAACATTTGTTTCACATTTATGGAAAGAGACTTCGGTGTGAGTGCTTTGTAATGGTCAGTCGATTTTCGATCATGAAAGAGTCTTCTGAACAGGATTTTGCACCTACCAGTTTTCAGGAACATGACCAGCTAAGTGTTTTTTCTCTTATTAAATTCAAATGATAACATGAACTGACTTGTCTCATGGGTGTTCCACACACAAGTGGTGCGGTATTTATGTTTGGGAAGCTGAAATAAGGAAATAATCAACTTTGTCATTGATTATTTTCCCATGACAGCACACCCCAACACATTTTATTCCTCTTATACCACAACAACTTGTCAGCACATAAAATTTCAGTTACAGTAACCACAGCCTAAAAGGCACACAATCATTCTTTCTTTAATTTTGCCAAAGAAATATATATATATATATATATATATATATATATATATATATATATATATATATATATATATATATATATATATATATATATATATATATATATATATATATATATATATATATATAGCAGCCTTGTTGAGAAGGCCATTTTGTAACCTGTGTGAGAGAGGGTTTTTTTTTTGCCCTCCAGGTGTTCCCAGGCTGCCCAAGACCTGCACTATAATTTATTGCTGGCTCTTCTGACCAAGTGCACCTTTGACCTCCACCTCTGGAGGAAATGGACTGAACACAGAGAAGGCTTGGATACCTCCCTTGAACCAGACATGAGTGGGTCCAGAATTATTCCAGCAGAGCTTTTAACATAGGTCTGGTGAGGGTGTGTGACATCATGACACACACAATCCTGGTTGTTACTGAAGCTAGTTTGAAGGGAAAAAAGAAATCATGGACCATTTCCTACCATTGCAATCCCCAGACCCTTTTTCTTTTTCCCCCACACTCTCGACACATCTTGTGCAGCGGACTTTAACACAGTCTGAATTCTCAGTTGGCCTACTGCAGAGAGAGTCCAGGTAGACTCTATAAATCTGTGGACCAGTGAAAATTAAATGCCAATAGGCCCATCTCACGAGAAATAGTTTTCTGCCCTTAAAAGACTTTAATGAAAGGAAAATTTTGATTCCTTTCCATCTCACTCCCTTGCTCCTCTCTCTGCCTGGAATATACGGAACTGCACACACGGACACCTACATTTATAGGATGTTCTATATTTATTTTGGTATATTTCAGAAAAGCACCAAATCCTAAATCCTGGAACAAAATACTGAATACTGCATGGGTGTTTAACAGTGTTATTTAACAAACTGTTTTCCTTGTTATTTTTTTTGTCTCACCTCAGACTTAAACTTTCTAGCTCTCTCTCTCTCTGTCTCTCTCTCTCTGTCTCTGTCTCTCTCTCTCTCTGTGTGTCTCTCCTTTGCCTTGATATGAATCTCATATTAAATTATTTTTATTCCAGTTTTATTATCTCTCCATATTCCTGAATCAGATGACTAATCCCCACTCATAAATTTCTACAGAACTCCCAATAAGAGTGTCTGAAATTAGCATCTGCTATTAGCAAGGGGACCCTGTAAACTCCTTAATTCAGCTTATTTTATACCAGCCTCTCATAAACTCCATCCTGTGACCTTCATTTTTCACAAGCCGCCCTGTGCTCTGCCATCTGACAAGATTTATCGGTCCACGCTAATAGCCTGGGCTCTCAGGTGGCATCGCATCGATATGGGGCTTCCCAGCTAGTGCGTGAGCTATGTGCTAATGAATATTTCCATTTCAACAGGTTTGACTCCATAGTAGAGAACATATATAAGAAAAACATATATACATATATAAGAAAATATGGGTCTAAAATGTACCATTGCAAGGAGTGTTTTGTTTTCATTACCCAGAATTAATCTTATATACATCATTGTCTTTTTTCTATAGTACACCCCACACAGATGAAGAATTGACTTGCAATGACCCTTCCTTCTAAAGGGAACAATTAAATATATTACAGTGTACTTTATATTGGCACCCTGTCCAGGGTGTACCCCGCCTTGTGCCCGATGCTCCCTGGGATAGGCTCCAGGTTCCCACGCGACCCTGAAGAAGGAGTAAGCGGTAGAAGATGGATGGATGGATGAATGGACAGTGTACTTTATATACTCTCTCTCTCTCTCTCTCTCTCTCTCTATCTCTCTCTCTCTCTCTCACACACACACACACACACGGCTGAAACCTTTTCAGGTTTGTAGTATGGTAGTATGGTATTCTCCCACTCATGTACACAGCCCTGTCTCTACAGAACACACACACACACACACACCCACAAACACACATATTTATATACTGTATATAATCCCTTTTTATAGCTTGACAAAAACAAAGCCTGCCACAAACAAAGGCCTAATACTGAAGCCCAACTCGCTACTTCCGCTTGTTTTTGCTAAGTTAGACGGTTCAAACCTTAGGTATGTAATTAGTCTATACTGATGAGATCTCACAGACAAAGGCCTTCTCCCTCAGACCAGTGTGTCAGACTGCATTATTTATAGAGGCTCTAATGTTTAAACCCTGCTTATGCAATCAAGAGATCACATTAAATATTCCCAATTATCTACATCTGCCTTTTTTACATGCAGAAAAAGTGCTAAAGTGGAATTCCTTCCCCCCTAGCATAATTTGCTTGTTAAGACGTAAACAAAGCCATGTAGACTGTTTTGAAGAGCAATGGTCTATCTAACCAATAAACTACAGAGGGTACTATTATTCAGATCTGCATCATTACCTTTGTCTTTCTGTGCCTTTTTCTCTACTGGCTAACACTACTATCAGAACCTGAGATACTAAATCTTATTCATTTTTATTTATAAATACCACAGCCAAACAACTCAGTCATAGTTAGGTCTTTAATGGCCATTATTCTGAATGCAACAATTTGAGACCAGTTGAAATAAATGGAATAAGTCAAATGCTAATTGTGCCAGCATGGCCATCCAGTTTCACTTAGGTCAATCATTATTTACTTGTCTGTGTATTTCACATAAAACTGAGATGGCTTTGGGAGCTTTTGGAAATAACCTTGTCAAAAATCACCCTCTTTGACGTCCTCTTCCCTGCTAATTTTCACACTAAGCCGGCTAAATGTAAATAAATGTAAATAGAAACGGCTATCGCTCACGCTGGTTGTGTTGACTGGTTGTGGTAACAACAAATATAGTGTTGGGCTTGTACAAGCCATCCAACAACAAAGCATTGAATTAACAAGAGGACAGAAGGACAGTCACAAGGAATAAAACATGATGTGGCTGATTATTTTCCAATAACAGTATTTCCAGATGTGTTTTATTCCTCCTACACAACAGCAATTTGTCAACAAACATAAAGAGTGTCCTAAAGACCTCCATACATAGGGGACAGTAACACTTTTTAGAAAAATGTTTCATACTTAATATAAACTATATGTACACATTTTCAGATAGTTGTTGAGAATGCCTTTGAGAACATATTGAAATCATTCTCATGGCTGGATCGGGAAGCTGTGGCATGGTTGCGATGGACTTTAACAGGAAATACAGCAAGCACATCACGTAAACTTATTAACAAATTCAAAAAGACTGGAAGTGTTGTGGGCCAACCGAGAAGTGGATATTTACCAACATCCAATGACAAAGGCTCACTTTATGGAGGCTTTTGGGACACCCTGTATTTGCATTTAATGTTGCTGAGACTATAGCATCTATAAACATTCAATCTATCACTACCCTCTGTTGTTTTCTCTCTCTTGGTTTATTAAGACAAAAAAAAGTGTAGCTTGTCACACTAAATGTAAGCCGGAAAGCATAAACTCCTCTTTTCTGAAGACTTTCCCATGGTGACAAACGTCGGGGTTACGCATGTAACCCTGTTCCCTGAGAAGGGAACGAGACGTTGCATTTAGCAGTATGGGAACGCCTTGCGCGTGACCGGTATCTGAAGCTTGTGTAAAATCATGCCTCTACTTATAGGCCTGCCATGATCAGGTGACGTGGCAATTAAGCGCGTCGCATGATATATATATATGGCACCTGTGAACCACGCCGCCAGCCTCTAATATCTGAAGCGACGACGCACAGGCCAGCCCCCGGTATGACAGCGCGATGCAACGTCTCGTTCCCTTCTCAGGGAACAGGGTTAATACGGAACTTCGACGTTCCCTTTCAAAGGGAACTTCGACGTTGCATTTAGCAGTATGGGAAGGGGAATACCCACTCCGTCATACCGAGGGTACGGCCTGTTCAAAAATACCCAAACCCGAGGGTCAGTGCAGGACATTCGAGCCTGGGGAGGGATGAATATCCAGGTTGTCATAACAAAATGACCGGGTGAGGCATAGACCACCCTGCAGCCGCACACACATCGTGCAAGGAAACCCCTTTGGACAAAGCCTTCGACAATCCCAGTAGAGATGCACTGCTTTGACACAGCATCACTTCTCCTGTCGCTGCCAAACCAGACTAGTAGCTGCTCTGACTTACGCCACTGGCCGGAGCGGTGGACGTAAGTACAGAGAGCCCTTACTGGACACAGCGGGTGCATCCTCTCTTGTTCTGGTCAGAGGACAGAGGAGGGGAGAAAGCCTGCAACACCACAGGGTGGGCAGCCAATGTAGGCACTTTAGGAATATAATCCGGCCTAGGATACAGGAAGGACTTGGCTTATCTAGGGGTAAAGTCAAGGCAGGAGGGGCAACAGAGATGTCAGGGAATGTAAAAGAGCTACCTTTAGAGTCAGAAGCTTCTCAGAGGCTGACTCTAAGGGCTCAAATGGTGTCCCTGACAGACCTTCCAAGACCACAGCAAGGTCCCAGGAAGGTATGCATGGCCTGCAGATGGGCCTCAGCCGTCTGACACCACACATGAACCTCGAAGTTAGAGGATGTTGCCCCACAGAGGCTCCATCAACAGGGGCAGGGCTGGCTGAAATGGCGGCCACGTAACCCCAAAAGTAGAAGGAGCCAACCTGCTGAGAAACGTTCTTGTCAGAACTCCAGGACTGTAGCGATTGCGCAGTTCACTGGGTGTAGCTGATGTTCCTCACACCACCAGACAAAAAGGTGCCACTTGAGCGCATACAATTTCCTTGTAGATGGGATCCACTCTAGGGGCTCGAAGGGGCAGCTGACAGACCTTCTAGGACCACAGAATGTCCCAGGAAAGTATGCACAGCCTGCAGATAGGCCTCAGCCATCTGACACCACGCATGAACCTCGCAGTTAGAGGATGCCCCACAGAGGCTCCCACAACAGGGGCGTGGCTGGCCGAAATGGCGGCCAGCCACGCATAACCACATAAATCACATAACCCTGATTGTAGACGGAGCCCACCCCGCTGAGAAATGTTATTGTAGAAACATGGTCACTACCACCTCAATCGTGTGACCACTATTAGCTGGCGCCCCTCAGGGGCCAGACCCACAGCTTCCTTAGTTCTTGCCAAGGATGATAAATCAACCCTGCGGATTTTGAGGCGGTAGGTCCCTAAGGACTCAAATGGGGCACCTGACAGACCTTCCAGGACCACAGGAGGTTCCAGGAAGGTATGCGGGGCCTGCAGATGGGCAGCAGCCATCTGACACCACGTATGAACCTTAAAGTTAGAAGATGTTGCCCCACGGAGGCTCCATCAACAGGGGCATGGCTGGCCGAAGCAGTGGCCCAGTAACCCTGATTGTAGAAGGAGCCCAGCCCGCTGAGAAACGTTCTGTAAGAACTCCAGAACTGTAGCAATTGCGCAGTTCTCTGGGTCTAGGTGACGTTCCTCATGCCACAAGACAAAAGCTGACACCTGAGTGCATTTGATTTCCTTCTGGATGGGATCCACTCCAGGGGCTCGAATGGGGCAGCCGACAGACCTTCCAGGACCATAGAAGGTCCCAGGAAGGTATGCATGGCCTGCAGATGGGCTGCAGCCGTCTGACGCCACGTATGAACCTCAAAGGTAGAGGATGTTGCCCCACAGAGGCTCCATCAACAGGGTCATGGCTGGCCGAAACGGCGGCCAAGTACCCTGATAGAAGACGGAACCCAGCCCGCTGAGAAACGTTCTGTAAGAACTCCAGGACTGTAGCAATTGCGCAGTTCACTGGGTCTAGGTGACGTCCCTCATGCCACAAGACAAAAAGCTGACACTTGAGTGCATACGCTTTCCTTGTGGATGGTGCTCTAGCTTTTAACATGGTTTCAACAATCTCAGTTGTGAGACCCGAATCTATGAGCTGGTGCCCCTCAGGGGCCAGACCCACAGTTGCCGAGTTCTGGCCGAGCGTGATAAATCAGCCCTCCAGCTTGAGACAGTAGATCCGCTCTAGGGGCTCGAATGGGGCAGCCGACAGACCTTCCAGGGCCATAGAAGGTTCCAGGAAGGTATGCGCGGCCTGCAGATGGGCCTCAGCCATCTGAGACCACGCATGAACCTCGAAGTTAGAAGACGTTGCCCCACAGAGGCTCCCTCAACAGGGCGTGGCTGGCCGAAATGGCAGCCACATAACCCTGATTGTAGAAGGAGCTCACCCCGCTGAGAAATGTTATTGTAGGAGCCCCAGGACTGTAGCTATTGCGCAGTTACTGGGTCCACAGTGAATCCCTGCGGATGGGAATCTCCCAAGGAGTGCCATCTCGCAGAGATATTATCTCTCAGAACCATGTTCGAGCTGCCAAAAAGGTGCTATTAGCAGGCTATCTTGGCGAACTCTCGCTAGAGCTAGTGGGAGCAGTGATGGAGGGGCAGCATACAGATGTGACCTCAGCCACATGTGTGGATTCCACCCTAGGCTCCCAAGATACAGCTTTATCTAGCTCAGTGTTGATAGGATTGACACTACGCCTGTTGGGGATAGAAATGCCCTCATCGTAGTAGAATCCTATAACCCCTAGAAAAGTTGTCCACTGCACCGGAGAAAACCAACTTTTCTGAGATTCAACCTGAGCCCCCAGTTCTTCACGTGGGCGAGAACAACATCTCAATGTTGAACCGCCAGCTCCCTGGATCGTGCTAGAATTAACCAGTCATCCAGGTAGCTTGGTACACTAATGCCCTGGAGTCCCAATGGAGCCAGAGTGACATCCATGCACTTTGCGAAAGTGCGAGGGGATAAAGCTAGCAATAATCCTATGCGGAAACATGCACCTTTTAGACCTATCGCCACAAACCAGTTCTCGAACTGGATCTGTGGCACGATACGTTTGAACATCAGCCTCTGAACCTGTATATCCGAAGAGTATGGTTCAGATGATGCAGATCTAAAATTGGCCGCATATTCCCACTTATTTGCGGAACAGGAAATATAGGCTGTAAACCTCCCTCCCTGAGGGAACGGGGTACATGTTTCAGGACCCCCTTGTCCAAAAACGAGCTTACTTCCTGCGCTTACGTCGGGCTCTGGTCTGTGCTGACTTCTGTGGTGAGCACACCTGTGAACGGGGGGGTCGAGCTATAACTGGACCCGGTAACCCTTTCTATGGTAGACAGAACCCATGGAGACACATTTGGCCGTAGCTTGCACGCTGCCCGATCGTCTTCTAGTGACGTTAGCTATTCCACATTCTATTGGAGAGAAGCATCAGATTTCCGTTGCCCTGTGACAGCTTGCTGACCAGGGAACACGAAAACTTGGGGACCACCTTGGCTAGGGGAGGCCCTACAGTAGCACTGGGGGCTACCTGCCCTAACAACCTCATGTCCCCGGATACATCCCTCCACAGCCCCTCAGGACCGCTCGTCTTTGCCTGCTTGGCCTTTATGACCATTCTCAGATCAGGCCCAACAGCAGACCGTGACTGTGGCGGCCCGGTTCCCCTGGCTGTCTGCGGGGGTTGGCGGGCTGCCATACTCACCTTCTGGGTTTCCCCCATACTAGTGCTGGCCCAGGCTCCACTCGTGGACACCCGGATGAGCTTGAGACAACTTTTTTTACCATAAGTCAAGCTCACTCAGCAGGTCTGCCATTGTCTGCAGTTGACCCACAAGCAAGACTACTACTGCATAGGCTTGCCCACCTTGGATGCAAGCCGGCCCCTGTAATTACCTGCCATCGGTGGAGAGAGGTAGCTAGCAAGCGCCTCCTCCACCTCTGGCATAGTTAAGTAGCCATGCCATTCATTTCCATAATGGCCAAATAATCCAACATCGTGGAGTTATGAATATGGCTTAAGCATGGTTTTCTCAGAAGTGAGATTTTGTCATAACTTCTGGAAGACAGGGGAGTTTCTGCAGTGTGAAGTATTTACTTTCACTGGATAATCACTTCAAGCAGCTCTTTATACGCTGCTCTCAGTTTTCAACACATCCTTCTAACTCTTCGGAGTCAGAGAGGGGGCGTTATTACCCCTTTGGCTTTCCATAGTGGGAGGAGGAGTCGCGACGCGAACTCCAAAATCCAGCGGAGAGCCGAACCCGGAAGACAGAGAGAGAGATAGAGCAGCGCTCGTCTCCGGCTCCTCTTCCAGATTTAAGAGATCCCCCGAACCTGAGACGGTTGGCTGCCTCGGCAGCGGACGGCCCAGATCCGCTCGGCTTTGAGACTCGACTCGCTCGGCTTCCGTTTTTTTTTTGAGAAAAGCGCGAGTCGAGCTGCTTAATGTAGCGTTACCATGCGCAGCCTCTCGAGGTTGCCATCGCATACTACACCACTAACACTTCACCAAGAAGCCAAGGCTCCGTAATATAAATGTTGAATAAACCTCTTACAGAAAACTTAATCAGAATGATTATACATATTTGTAGTTTTATTAATAGGTGCAAATTATATGGAGCATTCGTCAAATCCATGTGAATGACTAGTTAGTAGAGAAACAATGGTGTATTATTATAACAACTGCATTAATGTAAGTCTGTGATTTGAATTACAATCTGCGCTGCTGACACCCCTGTTTCCTCTCCCTGCTGCTATTTGAGGAATTCTGTCACTGTTAAATTTCTCTAGAAGAGTGCATTTTCATCAGCACTTTGTTTGCTTCTCAATGAATGAAGTATGTTGAAATTTAGAAAAAAAAATGAGTGGAAGCACTTCCCAACCAAAGAGGGAGGTCAAGATCAAGGATGCTAAACGTGTATGAGTGTGAGCGATGTATGTATGTGCTTGTTAAAACGGTTTGATTTTCAGTCTCCGGTGCACAGCATTTTTTTTTTATGCTGTGGCAGAACTAAATTCAGACTCTGTCAAGGTACACACACACACACACACACACACACACACACACACACAAGTGGTGTGAATTGAATTGTCAGTCATATTTTGTGCCTATAATTTCACCCTGTAAACACACGTCCATCCAGCTTACAATTGTTTTGATTGGAATACAGTGCCAGAAGGTAGGTGTAGGTGACAGAAGGAACAAGTCACAGAGAGTGATGTCACTCTTTTATTTCTCACCCGCTTTTTCTGATGTGTGAAGAACAAGTGTGACTTCATCAAAGCTTGTGCTAAATAGATTGGAGAGTGTCTCTTTTTCTTTTTAATTCCCTTTACCACAACACCACATCTGTGTGATTTAGAGCTTTGACATACCAAGATGACTGCTGTATTCTGGACCCCACTGAGTACTGCTGGTAATTTAGGCGATCTGTATTTTACTATTGATGCTAGGTAGCCCTTTCCAATGCCTGTTAGCCTGTTAGTAGCATTTAAGTGTAGAGAGCAGAATTTCCCAAGAGCATCGCAAAGTTAAGATTGTCTTAACTGGGAGAGAGAGTGTTGATGAATCCTAAGACCCGGAAATTAGTTAGCATTTTTGCATCATCTTGAAGTCAAACTGAAGTGTTTTTTCAATAGGTTTTTTGGTTAAATGCCTGAAATAAAGTCTGTGGTTAACAAAAGCTCACAATATAAAAAAAAAATTATAATAATTGTACGACATAAAATACATCAGTAATACCCCACTCAGGATTTTTTAAAAGCTTTTACATGCCTGGAAGAAGGCAGTTGCTAATAAGATGTTGTCGTTAAAAATCATCATAGCAAACAGTAAAACTGATCTATCACAGCCTCATTATGTTCATACTCTCGCTCTCGTGTAGTTTGTTTATTGCATAACTCTAAATTTTTAATTCTGGTGATTGTATTTAGTCTTCAGAATTCATAAAGGTTGTGTTCATTTGTGGAAATTAACGTGTAAGAATCATAAACCTTTGTTGGTCACCGAGTTTATTTTCTGCAGTAATCCAAAAGTCATTGGGAAAATCCTATTGGCGTTTCGTCGAGGGAACCAGAGTAATGCAAACTTCCAGGTTGGCCTACAAAAATATGTCACCCCTGAGGCACTCTATAGTAGAGAGGAAAAGAGGGGACTCTGATTGGCTGTTATGATGAATTAATTAGAAGGGGGAAAATGGAAGTGGTAAAGCAAGCAAACAACACTCTCAAAAGCATGCACAGAGTTCCATTTGCTATACCTCTCTATACTTTTTGCAGTAAAACAGTTGTATAGAATGTTTAAACAAATTTACATTGAAAAGAATATGTTGGCTAGGCTAGACATACTAATAATCTAAATAGTAGGGCTGATAGTCATAGTTTTGACATTATTGCAACATGAAATTCCACGATGAACACATCATTAAGGGATGGCTTATAAGTTGCAAAAGTTGCAAACAGCAGCCTTGTGTCTTGCACTCTTGACATATTTGTGTGTGGGTGTGTGTGTGTGTTTGTGTGTGCATGTGCAAGCACTGGTGACATCATTAGAGTAATACCACAGAGAGAAAACCTGCTCATGTGAACAGTCAAAAACACTGTTATTCTTAGCTGTTAAACTGAATTATTTTTTAGTTCTGTTATGCCATGTGTTGCAAAAACAATAAGGAGAAGGAATACGTACTTTAAAAAATCTGCTTAGATCAACATGTCTATCCTAGTCCCAAGTTTTGTGTAAAACATTTACAGCAAAGAATGTTGGCTTTTAAGTAATTATACATCTTTTTAAAAAAGTTTACGTTTGAGTCTTACTCGACTCCATGCACCAGTCGCAAGTTTATCATGTTATATTTGACTGTATTTCCACTACATATTTTTGATGGTTGTATTTCAAATGATATATACTACATGCAGTGCACTACAGTACATAGATTATACAAGACAATTAGGTAGGGCACATAAGTCATGAGTGGAAGTCACTTGGGATTGTTTGTTGGCATTGCTAAAATATTGGCATGGCTAAAATACAGTACATACTGATAACGGTGCACACAGTTATAGGCCAAATACCTTTGAAAATAGTTTGCATTAATGTTTGAAAAGCATTTTTATATATTTATTTTCATTTAAAAAAAAAGAATATATATATATATGGTTGTGCATGAACGTTTGTAAACCCTTTAGAATTTTCTATATACCTGCATAAATATGTAGACAAAGAAAATCCAATGAAACAAATGAGACAAAATATTATACTTGGTCATTTATTTATTAAGGAAAATGATCCAATATTACAATCTGTGAGTGGCCAAAATATGTTAACCTCTAGCATTAGCAGTTTAATTTGAAGGTGAAATTAGAGTCGAGTGTTTTCAATCCGTGGGATGACAATCAGGTGTGAATGAGCACCCTGTTTTATTTAAAGAACAGCTGTCTATCAGAGTTTGGTCTTCACAGCACATGTTTCTGGAAGTGTATCTACTTTTAGGACTAAAGGTTTATATATATATATATATATATATATATATATATATATATATATATATATATATATATATATATATATATATATATATATATATATATATATATATATATATATATGTTATAATATATAATGTTATAATATGTTATAATATGTTATAATATATATAATGCTCAGATCAAATTGCCTCTGATATTGTAATTGAAATATCCAATAATTTTATCACATTTTACATTTTTGGTCGAGATCATGCAGCCCTACCAAATAGTATGACAAAACTGTACACCTTTACAGATATTAACTCTTTTATTTTGTGATGCTGGATCTTGTAATCACACTTTTTAATACTATAGCGTTTAGTGACACTAACACATAAGTACTGCACATATACACACAAACACAAATACCTTAATCACTGTAAATCCTCTATAACCCACATAGTGCACAACATAGCTGCAGGTGAAATAAGGCCATGCCCCTATAAGTAAGCACAATAATATGAAAATGCATTGCAGGAGTTTCCCAGTAAAAAAAAAAGGCCATTCTCTTTGTGCAGCTCTGAAGCGAGAGCAAGCCATCTGATCGTTGCTGCTCTCCTCTGTGTTGACAGCCAACTGCTCCCTTGTGTTGCCCTACAACAGTACTAAGCGATGTTCAGTTTAAACACACATGGTTTTAAAAAAGATGAGAAGCAGAGGGAGAACAATGATGTAAAACCAACGCAGCAGTGTGAATCCCACACACACACAAACACACACACTCACTCACAGAGCTGCTGCTTGGAGAGTACAGCATGCCCCAAATCCATGTGCCAAACAGAATGCTATGTCTCCTATGAGCAACTCTTCTTGGGCTGAAGCAGGGCTGGTTTTACCTGTTTCTCTTTTCAATTGAAAGCAGCTTTTTTGTTTTCCAGACCTCATCCTGCTGTGCTTTGTAGAAAATTAAATCGCATGTACCACCAGCCAAAAGACACTGACGCTACCATTTACAATCAGAACGCTGTCCACCAATCAAAAGCCACCTCCGCTTGCACTCGTCCTCTCTGGTTGTTTTCCAATCTGCTTTGAGATGTTGCTTTCATCAGTTTATTGTGAGAAATGTTACATGTGTGCCTGCGTGCATTTCAGATTCAATCACTACAATTCACTTACAGACCGAGGAAAGGAAGAGAAGGCGTCGGAAATTACAAAAGAGTGACAAAAATACAGCATGAGTGAGAATGTGAACAATGTCAAGGACTGCTTGAGCTACTTAAGAGCATAATTTAGCCAGAATTAATATATATATATATATATATATATATATATATATATATATATATATATATATATATATATATATATATATATATATATTCTAGTATAATTGTCCTGTAAAAAGTTTTTTTCACTCAAAGGCTCATGTTTGTCGGAACAGATTTACACTGCTGTATTACATGATGTTGATAACTGTGGAAGAAAATGAGCCTCTCTATTAGAATGGAGGCAACATTACTATTTCCATCATCACACTATCATGTGTAATGTTTCATGGGCATGCTTGTTTGCATTTCTTCAGTGTGTCAATTCATACTCCAGCAGGTCACAGATCAGTCAATAATAATGAGAAGAAGTGCAAATTGGATCCAAATCTGAGGTGAGTTAAATGTGTATTTGCATATGCAGATCACTTTCAAGAGGCTCTTATTCACTCCTTTTCTTTGTATCTTGTGTTGCATGTTGGCTTCCAAACACTCCCCCACACCCATCCCAAAAGTCTCTACTGTGTGTTTGTGGAAGTGCAGCCTCCTCAAATCCACACCACATGCGGTGCCTTCTGGGATCATTTAGGTGTTCATTACTTTCATCTGTCTGTGAGTCGGTCTTTCTGAACCTCTTTCTTCCCCCGTCTTGATCTCTGAATTCTTTTTTAACTCTCTCTCATCTGCCTGTGTTTACAAGTATTATGGTCTAAGCAGCCTTTTGTCTCTTTTTGCGAGGGATCAAAATCTCCTTAACAACACAGTAACGGAGCCAACAAGTGATCTAATTTGAGCTTAGTGACTACTACTCGTTTGGACAGAAATGGAAAGCAGTCAAAGTTAAGACGCAATGAAAGCATAGCAAAATGTTTTATATAAATACTAGGACAATTAAATTTAAATGAATTTTTGTAAATTTATTTATTTATTTATTTATTTTTCTGTTAATGCAATTTCCTGGCTATTTAAACCGCCCTTACCGAGCTACTTGATTGCATGATTGAATGATGGAGTGAACTGCCACTGGTCTTTTTAATGGAAACTACTGGATGTCAATGAGTAGCCATAATTACCACAGAGTTACAGCATATTACACTGATGAAAAAAGCTCTGAGAATAATGAAGACAGAAAAGTGGCTCTATGCTGAAACAAGCACCTAGCAATTTATGGCTGTAGCAAAGCAGTCTCATTCTATCTCTATTTCTCTATGGGAAAAACTCACCTAACGATGAACTAACTGAATGCAGAAAAATGCTTAGTGTCAAATTTGAGCAAATTAAAACAAACAAACCTATATTTTTTGTGGTTTCGTCCATCCATTTTCCATACCAATTATCATGCACAGGGTCACAGAGCCTGGAGCCTATCCCAAGGAACTCAGGGCACAATGCGAGGTCACCCTTGTCAGGGTGCCAACTCATCATAGGGCACAATCACACACATACATATTTACATAATACGGATAATTGGGAAATGCCAATCAACCTACAATGCCTGTCTCTGGACTTGGGAAGATAATCAGAGTACCTGGAGGAAACCCCCAAAGCATGGGGAGAACATACAAGGTCCGCACAGGTGGGATTCAAACCCCTAACCCCAGAGCTGTGAGGAATACGTGCTAACCACTTAACTACACACAATACCATAACTAAGCTAGTAATTCATCCCTAGTAAATGTTCCCTTCCAGAGGGTTGTATAGCAACAAACTGTCAAACTTTAGCTTTTACTTCAGGTTTTCTTTAGTCAGAATGATGCATATCGAACGCAAATGAGTGTACTTGATTTACATAGGGCTTACCCAATGCTAAGAAAACCTGAGTGCAAAGAAACACTGACTGTGACAACGCACAGTCACACACACACACACACACACACATTAAAACACACACACACACACACATACACCCACTAACAATTTCTGAGGGTAAGCCTGATTTGGGTGTGTCAGTTTTGTGTTTGTTCAAGTGCAAACTGGCATGCTCCCTACGCAAAGTGGAAAAGCTCACCACCAAGGAGCCACGGCTAAGCACTGGTAGAGATGACAGGCGGCGAGGTATTTTTTTCTTTGTTTCTCCTGCTGTCTGAGGCTGAGGCTACAACACCTGCAGTCCAATTTCCACTACTGCTATCATAACAAATTTAATCACAGAATAATTACAGCGAACCCACATTTAATATTCACGCCGTTTAGATTTGCCATTTAGGTGCAGGGCCCAGAGACGAAAAGAGGAGTGATTCTTTTACACACAACAATTATATTTGTGAATTCTAGAGACATGCGGAAAGCATTAGGATAATTACCATAAAATGCATTAGAATAAAAGTCATGAGTCTCAGTAATCCCATTCCAAAGTACTCCTGACTGTTTAATTTTAAACTGATAGATTTTTTTTCCCCTTTTCAATAAACTTACTAAAAATGGACAAGGAAAATCTTTACACTTTTGCCCTCATAAAGAATGCAAAGATATATTCTTTAATTCCTACATCTATGAATGTGCTTGACATGCAAACTGGAAACGTCTCCATGTGCTGAATGTGCACACTGGGGAAATCTGTTCCTTTATGTCTTAACCTCTGACTGAGTCAGACTGAAAATGAACAGGGTAATTGTTAACCTTAAATTCAGCTATGGACCTGTGTTTTACTTTAGGTAGCTTTAGCACATATATAACTGGCTGGTTAACTGCTAGTAAGCTGACTTTATTTGTCACAGGTAGACACATTTCAGTCAGATTTCAGTATCAAAGTCTTAAGATTAAGTGTCATGTTCTCACTTGCCAAACTTGTTGAAATATATCCAAATGATCCAGGCTTTGTTCACCATTAACATTAGCTAAATTAACTACAGGGCAAGCTTATTACTCCAGTTCTGTGGCTAAAAAGTTTCCAGTTAATACATCAACACCTAATAATTTGCACATCGGAAATGAATAATTCAACAATTCAATAATTACTTTTTTTAAAAAGTGCTGAAATGGTATCTGTTAAAAAAAGACTAATAATGCTAATTCAAAATTATTTTTAAAAATGTTTTGAGATTGGAATTAAAACAGAGCTAAAATGTCAACTTTATCATTTTCCAAACAAGAATAGCTGGAACTCAAATACACACCTGCACTGGGTTAAATTAATGGCCTCTTAAATATCTCCTGCGCAAGGGATAGGGCTGAGCTACGATTACCTATCTGAAGCTGAAAAGCTGCCTCTGTCTGTGTCTGTGTGTGTGTGTGTGTGTGTGTGTGTGTGCATGTGGTTGAGCGGAGTCATGGGGCAAGGTTGCCTGAAAAACCACACATTCACAAGACTAGAGCATTCTAACCTACACACACACACACACACACACACACACACACACACACACACAAAGAGAACAGTAGAGATCTTTCTCAAGCCAGTTAACAGGGCCTTCTTTCTTGTCTGTGTCTTTCTTCTTTCACCAGACAGGCAAAGTCAGTACAAGAAAGGCGAGAGAGAGAGAGAGAGAGAGAGAGAGAGAGAGAGAGAGAGAGAGAGAGAGACAGACAGACAGACAGACAGACAGAAAATCTCAGGTGTCGTACAACAGGATCTGAAATCAAATACGATCAGAAAGACCACTCTGCAGCTTAACATGCAATATCAGGGATCACTCACTACAAGGGCATAGTATTCTCCCGAATACAAGCTGTTCATTGGTTACACTGTTTGTCTTTCTTTCATCATTTTTTAACTTTATGCTTTGTAAATCATCACATATATCCATGTCCAATTCATTAGAATTTTGAGTTGTTTTATTTAACCTATCTGAAAAGTATCCAATTAACTCACAGACATGATCAATTGCAGAAATCTAGAAACATGAGACATTTAATTTATCCCTGAAGAAAAAAAAAAGTCCTCGTCACAAACAAGTCATTTGTAAACCAAGGTTCCACTTCCAACAAGCACTTAATCCTTTAATTAGAGCAAGATAATTATATGTAGGTTTGTTTCAGATAGATTTCATCAAGCAAAATTTTAGGCATGAGTAAGGGAGAGACTGTGTGAGAAATAGTGAGCATGAGAGAAGAAGAACAAGAGAAATGAACTCCTTTTTAGCATCAACGCAAATGTCAACACAAGAGAAGTCCAATTTCACAGACAAAAGCAAGCAGAGAACATACAGGGCTCCCAGCAGTCGATCGCTAAAATTAAATTCTAATGACTTCTCCTTACAATTAATTCGATATAGACTATTATTCTTTGCAGCAAACTTAATGGGTTTTCCAGGGGCACAGTGGCCTGATAATGTTCACTAAAATATCAAGGGAGTCCCTGTTAAATTGTCAGCAGGGATAACTTACGAAACAGAGCTGGACTTGATAGTGCCTCGTGCTTAAGAAGCAGTAATTGCATATTTGCTTGAAAGGTTGCGCTGCACACCTTATGACAAACGTCGGCTGTGCATTAACATCCTCGACAAACAGACGTGCACAGAAACCAGTGCAGTGCTCTGTCCGCATACCAAGCGGAGTATGCAGACACACAATACATGTGCTATGGAGCCAAATAGAGTGTGTGATTAATTATGTATGAGACATCTGTAAGAAACATAAGCAATGTTTCTCACAAGCGAGGACTTATGGTACCTCTACATGGAATATTAAAGACTGAGAGAGGGAAAGAGAGAGCGAGCAAGAGAGAAGTAAAGGACTAAAAGTGATTTGTTGATAGATGGGGAAACCACAAAGAAAAAGAGCAAGGAGAAGCAAACAGTAATCTGGGCAAGGACAGAAATGTGAAGATGAGAGCGAAGCAGAGATTCAAAGGAGAGAAAGAGAGGTGGAGATCGTAGAAAAATAGAAGCAAACATTGATTGAGAAGGGATCAGGTATTGTGTGAGAAAACCTGTGAATTTGAGCAAGAGATAAAATATTGTGGAACAGAGAAGTTACATTGAAGATAGTGTACAGGGGAGGGAAACTTGGAAAACAGATTTGCCTTGCTCAAGGAGAGAAGTATTTACGAATGCAAGAACAGTTGCTCGATACATCGTGTCGAAGTTAGGGAATGATTAATAATGTATCAGGCAGCCATGGAAAACACAAGAAACAACAAACAAAGAATTTTTTCTTTCTTTCTTTCTTTCCATTAAGTACAAAATAAAGAGCTGACTTCATCATGTATTTACCTCGTTTTCTTCCTCTCTGCTCTAATGGTGAGAAAACAATAACAACATGAACTGATTAATTCATGCGCATGGCTCAGAATATGAATTCCTTGTTAAGTCTGCAAAGCTAAAAAAGTATTTTACATTTTAAATGGTGGTATAAAGAGACAGTGAAAAAGAGAAGGAGTGAAATTGAAATGGGATGAGGTAGATAAGAAAGGAAGAGAAATTAGAAATGGGGTGGCAAGAAGGACAAAGAGAGAAATGGAGATTTCACGGCCGTGTCAGTGAATTGATCCAGACATACAAGTGCACAGGAATGTTAAATGTAACCTCTAGCCCACCTGTTCCCACTCAGCCTCAAGGAGCAATCTAAAACACGACACCGCTACTAACATTCCACCATTCTCAATCTCTCCAATCCGTCCTCCTACCAACTGGCCTCAACCCTCTAAGCCCTAGCCCCCCCACCCCCCACCCCCACGCCACACTTCTTTTTGGTATCTCACGTTGAGCGTCCCAGAATCCAGCTGGAATTTCTCAACCTGGCATTAAGAAGCGTTAGCGCCAGCCGCAGGCCCACTGCTGTGACAAAATAGCTGTAAACCATAGCCATATGTGATCCCATCCACTCCTCTCTCTCACACACACACTCACATGGACAGAGGTCACACACACTGACACCTCAGCTGCACTGTGAACATAGCCTCAAAGGAGCACTACATATCAACAGCAAGGGTTCAGCACAGCAGGCTCAGACATCACTGACTAATCTAGGCCCTGATGCCATTTTTCCGATTTCATTTAATGTCATTAATAACTGATCGATTCAGAGAAACAGACAGATAAAATACATACATATAACTAAGATGATGCCATTACATTAGATCCTGAATATTTAAACAATCATTCCTACAAACAAATGTGACTTAAAAAAATGAAAGAAACATAACTACTGTTATAAGGTAATGAGTAAAAATAGGTTATTACCTGCTTGTTGTACTTGTTGAGGGTTTGGCTGCTGTACTCAGAGCAGTGGTCAGATCCAATGGATATGTTATCTCCGGTGCCGACAAAGGTGTTGGCCGGTGGCAGATCCTGAACAGCCTGGTGCTTTTTCCCTGCTGTGGGTGACTGTGGATGAAGCTGAACTGTAGGTAGAGGTGAGCTGGACTTGTAGTGGCGGGCAAGGTCTGGGCTTCCAGGCCCACCATTAACAGAGCGATAACGCCCCATTCCAGGGCTGTCAGAGAGTTTCTCATTGACGCCATCATATCGCTGTCCATTAGGCTTTGATGCTTCGACTGTGACAATACTGCTGTAGAGAGGCTGCTTAGACTTCCTTTTGTTCTTGTCTTTTTTGGGTTTCTTGTTCTTGTCATGCTGCTGTGGGGTGAAGAAGTCCTCATGGTCTTTTTTACCAGCCTCATACCCATTCTTGTTCTTGGGCCTGCAGTAGCGGGCCATGACCACAATGAGGATGATGAGGATGACAGTCATGATGCCAGACACCACTCCGATAGCAATGCTTAAACGCTGCTTGCCCAGGTCATAGTTGGGGTCTCCAGCAATGTCGGCATTAAGGGGTGTACCGAGGCTCTTGGCGATTTTAGCTTCGACTATGGTGGCATTGGAGACTGTTTCATTGACATAGATATGCACTAGTGTGGTAGTGCTCTGTGAAGGAACCCCACTGTCATTAACTTGCACTACAAGGCGGTGAAGGCCGTAGTGTTTCTGCTCTAGCTTACTAACTAATAAAATAACTCCAGTGGCAGCGTCAATCTCAAATAACCTGAAGGGATTGCCACCTACTATGCTGTACCTGAGGTCAGCATTGATGCCTGTGTCAGTGTCGGTAGCTATGACTGTTCGGACAACTGTTTTCATACTGCTGGATGGAGGTAAAAGAGTATAGGAGCTGTTAAGGGGAAATGTGACTGTTGGTGGGTTATCATTTTCGTCCATTATAAAAAGTGAAACGGTGGCTGTGGCTGATCGGGATGGGTCCCCACCATCAACAGCCTTAACACGGAATGAATAGGTGGTTTTCTGTTCACGGTCAAATGCTACAGTAGAAAATATGGTTCCTGTGTTGTTCTCAATGGAGAAAATGTCTTCCTCTTCCTCAATATAGAGGCTCATTTCAGCATTATGTCCCTTGTCTGCATCCATTACTGTTACCATGCCTACAGGGCTGTTGGGTTGCAGGTTCTCCTTTATATAGAAAGTAAAAACATCCTGCATAAATTTCGGTTCATTGTCGTTCTTGTCTGCCACCAGTACCACCACTGTAGCTGAGCCCTGTAAAACAGGCACACCTTTGTCTTTGGCGATTACTTTGAACTCATAGCGCTCTGTTTGCTCTCTATCAAGTATTGTGTTAACACGAATGTCACCACTGTCTGGGTCAATGGAAAATATTCCATTCACAGAGGAGTCCAGTGAGTATGAAATTTCTGCATTTTTACCACTGTCTGCATCCAAGGCCACTACAGTCAGTACACGTTCACCAGGAGCATTGTTCTCTGGAAATGAGACCTCCATTGTGCTTTTGCTAAAGATAGGTGGATTGTCATTCATGTCGCCAACTTTCACGATTAATGAGTTATTTGCAGACAGACTGGGGCTCCCTGAATCCACAGCAACTATGACGACGTTATACTCCTGAACGGCTTCATAGTCAAGTGGAGCTGAGGTGTGCAGGAAATATTTCTTTTTGTTCATTTCACCCTCTATCTCACTCGCAGGCTTTAGCTGGAAGGGCACATCACCAACCACGGTGCATGTCACAATACCATTCGGTCCTTTGTCACGATCAGACACTTGTACTAGTGCAATAGGTGTGTCTACCACTACATCCTCTGCTACATTTGCCACACCATCTCTTAGGTAAATGCGTCCAATTTTTCTTATGTCGATATTTGGGACGTTGTCATTTTCATCTTTGATATTGATAATCATCGTTGCCTTGTCTGTCTTAGGAGGCTGACCACGGTCACGGGCCATGACTGTGAATCGCAGTTGACTTACTTCCTCACGATCAATCCTATGTAATACACTAAGCCAGCCTGTGCTCTCGTCTAACCGTAGCAGTCGACGCACTGACTCAGTGGCTGCCCCAAAAACATATTCAATCTGGCCATTAACCCCAACATCAGCATCCATTGCCCTAAGCTGGAGGATGGGGGCGCCAGGGGAGCTGTTCTCGGGTAGGTCTGCCTCGTACACGCTCTTCTCAAAACGCGGGCTGTTGTCATTCACATCTGTAATCATCACTCTGAGGATGGCTTGAGAGGAACGTGGAGGGTCGCCGCCATCCCTGACGCGCAGAGTCAGCTCATAAGAGTCGCGCTGCTCTCTATCCAGTGCGCCTTTAATAATCAGCTGCGGCTGCTTCTCTCCATCTGTAGTATCAGCGACCTGAAGTTCAAACACACTACTCCGACTCGCGCCGTCGTCAAATCTTCTTTTGCCCATATGAGAGTCGACATTAGTAGAGCCTCCAGAGCCTATCCGGCGCACAGAGCTCTCTCCGCTGTCCTGAATCAACTCGTACCTCTCTATCCCGTTTCTGCCGAAATCCCTGTCAGTGGCCGTAGGCAAGAGATAAAGAGTGCCGATTGGCCTATTTTCCTCCACAGACAGAGTGAGCACAGGCGACGGGAAAGACGGTGTGTTGTCGTTTATGTCCAAAATGATGACCTTGCCCTCGAACAGGTCTACCCAGCTCTGTGCGGGCCCGATCACGGACACCTCGAAGTCTATAAAGCACTCATTCTCGTCGAATATCATCTGGCACTGCTGCAGCTTCTCGCGGTCAATGCGCCGCTCGTTGGTGCTCAAATCGCCGGTGATGTTGTCGATCTTGAAGTACTCAGAGCCAGACTCAAGGGTGAAAGTCACATCCCCGGAGCCGGCGACGATGCCGAGGTCGGCAGCCACGTTCCCAACGCGCACATCGGCGGGACCTTCCTCAGCCAAACGGTAGCGCAACACTTGCTTGGCCGCAGGCTGAGTCAGCAGCTGCAGTAGCAGAAAGCAGTAGCACAGGCAGTCCGTCGTGCCGGTATTCCTCATCGCGCCCTGTCTCTAATTAACGTTTTTGGGATAAGAAATATATGTAAAGTTATTTTCATCAACAGTTTGCTGAAACAATAAAACGTTTTCCCTTTCCGTTGGTGCTGCCTCCAGTTTTCTCAGCGCGCGCGCTTCAACTACAGTGGGCTTGTGGTGGAGAAGCGATCTCTCCTCCTTTCCCAAAAATATATATTCTCTTCAGTCTTTCTTTTTCTCACCATGAATGCCTGCAGTTATCTGAACCGTGCACAGTCCTGCTCTTAAGCGCATTCAAGGCTCATAGTAAGATTCACACACTACAGAATTAAAAGAGCCTGTAGTTTACTTTATAACAGAAAAAAAATACATCAGACATTTCAATCCATTCTAACTCGGGATTAAAAATGTTTTTTTTAAATCCCGTCTTCATGAATCCGGCATATTTCCAATATAATCGCCTGAACTTTACCGCTCCGTTTGCTTGCGCGCGAGCTCACCCTCCGTTTCTGTCAGTGGCACAGCAGAGTTTTAAAAGCAGGCTCCGCAGTCTCGTGCGACGCTGAAACGGAGCAGGAAAAAAAATCCGAGAAACAAAGAGAAGTTGTAAATCCCGAAGGAGCTCACATAGAAGTGCGTGGCGAAGATCCTGACACCCGGACTGTCTCTGTCCCTCGTTCTCCGTCCGTCCGTGCGCGCGCTCCTGCGTGCGTGTGTGCGTTTGTGTGCGCGCGCGCGCGCGTGTGTGAGACTGTGTGTGAGCGCAGCCCGTGTATCTGCGGCACTCCGAGAGGCGCTCGCGCATGATATTGCAGCGTTCCTCTCTCTCCCTCTCTTTCTCTCTCTCACTCCACCCCTTCGCGTCTCTCTCCCAGCGGCTGAACTCAAGCACTTAGTTTAAATGAAAGTGTTAGTGCGGTGATGGCTTTGTGTGGTGGGTATGTGGGGTATGAGGGTATGCAGTCTGGAGCATTTTTTAAATCATAAAGTACATGCAGATAAATATTACACCAGTGCGAGATCAGCCCGTTCTGTCACTGGATGTTGGAGTATAGGGGAAAGAATCTGAGAGATTACATATTTCGATTAAAGCATTAAGGTCTGCGATGTGGATGCGTTTTCATGCGTATTCATTATTTCGGATATGTTTAATCATGAAGCTTTTGCTTGATTTTACGCTGTGCATTCTGTTCTCAGCGCGTGCATGTTGCGCACCGCGTTATCCCGACTCAGCAAAACAATTTCGCGCATTCAATAAAATGCTCGTGCGTTCCGCGTTAGCTGGCCACAGACCATGCTCGTGAACTTTTTGATCCCACCATTTATTCCGTGCATGTTGTGCATGTTGTCCCCTGTGGCGGATTCCGTTTCGCTAGCCTGCTAGGATCTATTCATTTACACATTAGTGCACTAATGTTAACCATCCGCTCGTCTGATACTTGTAATGTAAATGTGCGCGCGAATTATTCGAGCGTACGCTCATTATTTCTCATTTTCTTCTCTTTTCCCCCTCTGTACTAGTCGAAGACCGGGATGGGCACCACGGACAGCGCCGCTCGCTACTGACAAGAGAAAAAAAAGCAAGTGAGTGCGTAGTATGTGTGTGTGTGTGTGTGTGTGTGTGTGCGATCCCGTTAAAACCCAGCGCTCTCCGTCGAATCTATCACTGCACAATCGCACAAACTATAGCACTACACTGACATTATAATGTTTAATATCGCGTTCAGTGTGTGACCATTTATAGAGGCTATGAATGAGGATTCTCCTTAAAATTCAACGCGCGTGCGAGTGAATAGGTTTCTCCCCCCTACCCCGAGGATATTCCGACCCCACAAGGGCTTTTTTACTTTGTATGTATTCCTTTTTAACCGTGCATGATGACAAGATTAGGCTACAGTATACACTATATGTAGACTCTCACATGCTTTGACTTATACTGCGTCCAAAATCGCATATTACTCCACTAAACACTGGAGGATTTACCATATACTAATCTATAATGAAACTCTGTTGTGCTGCAGTATGCGGTTTTTAGCCGGCGCCTGATAGGGGACCAGCGCCCTCTCTCGGTTAATTGCGTGTAATATTAAAGGAATTGTCATTCCCTTATATTTTAGGCCTTTTACCAGGTTTTTTTTTTCTGAGTAAAATTTTCGGCTCATGACACACTGTCAGGGGCCACTTTAATTCCCTGTTGTCCGTTTCAAAAAGGTAAAGGCACTAATTAGGAAATTAATGACATTTGTAATGAGTGCTTTCAGGAAAAAAAATGCTCAAGGGGATATCACTCTTGACATGATCAAGGCAAAAATAAAAAAGAGGGACTGGGAGGTCAATTTTTTAATAGTGACTTTTATTTTTGGATACTGCTCAAGGGAGCTTTTTATATTTTGACTTTCAGTGAATGCATCGTGCCCTATAGAGTAGAAGCCATTAGCATGTGCACTACATACACTCAGGGAAAAAGTATACTAAACTTTTAATTAAAATAAATAAATAAAGTACATTAATTCATGACTGTAATTACCTTTTAGAGTAAACCTTTAAAGATCCACTATATGTAAATAAAAGCTACAGACAAAGGATGTACACATGAGGGTACCAATGACAAGGAATCGGACAATCTAGTACAATTTTTCTGAGATTGCATGGTTTAAAAGCCATGAGTCGCTCGAATGTGTTGCAGTGTGTAAAAGCCTTGGCCTACTTTACTACATAAAGTCTAAATGCCACTGCTTTGTGAACTACTTGAAGCATAAACGCCACTGGCCAGAGTACTATATAAACACACTGGATATGACATCAAAGGTCATTTGATCAAAGCACATTAAAGTATATAGCATCACTACATAGTTCACTCTATACGGAATTCAAACTGGCACTGCCATAAGCAAAAGGAAGATGGATGATATATGAACTTTAAAAGCTCACCACTCGTGATCTATGTAGCACACTATATAACAAATGACCAATGTTGAAGGAACACTGTCAGCCATGTAAAATGTAAACCATGAAGGCACCATGACAGTTGAAGTGAATAACATTCAGAACATTACCTCATGACAATGGCACCTGTCAATGGGGTGGGATATATTAAGCAGCAAGTGAATAGTCAGTTTTCGAAGATTATGTTTGGAAGAATGTGCAAGTGCAATGTGCTAGTGGATCTGAGCAACTTTGACAAGGGCCAAATTGTGGTGGCTAGATGACTTGGTCAGAGCATCTCCAAAATGACAGGTCTTGTGGGGTGTTCCTGGTACACAGTGGCTAGTAACTACCTAAAGTGGACCGTTATGCGCTCGTTGAGCATGGCTAGCCCATCTGGTCCAATCCAATAGAAGAGCTACAGTAGCACAAATTGCTAAAAAAAAATAATGCTGGTTATGATAGAACGACAGACTGACCCCCATCCATCACCAAAAGAACCTACAATGGGATCATAAGTATCAGAACTGGACTGTAGAGCAATGGTAGAAGGAGGCCTGGTCTGATGAATCACATTTTCTTTCACATCATGTGGATGGCCAGGTGCATGTGTGTCACTTACCTGGGAAAGAGATGACAGCAGGATGCACTATGGGAAGAAGGCAAGCTGAAAAGCAAAAATGCAAAAAATGTTCAGGAATAGTGTAACATGACAAAGAGTTCAAGGCATTGACTCGACCTACAAATTCCCCAGATCTAAATTCGATTGAGCATCTGTGGGATGTGCTCCACAAACAAGTCAGATCCATGGAGGAACCACCTCGCAACTTACAGGACTCAAATGATCTGATGCTAACATTTTAGTGCCAGATACCACAGCACACCTTCAGAGGTCCCGTGGAGTCCATGCCTGGGATGGGTCAGAGCTGTTTTGGTGGCACAAGGGCGGCCTTCACAATATTAGGAAGGTGGTTTTAATATTATGGCTGATTGGTGTATTTTGTTTACAAGGTTAATACAAACATGCTGATGTTGCAGAAATTACAACTGTTGTTTTTTTTTCATTTTCAAACAACATTTGTCAATAGAAATTGCATAAGACACACAAAATGTTCCTGGCTATTAATGAACAAAGTACATATTGAAAAAAATTATACTATACAGTGTAAGAACATTTACTTCACACAAGAAACTGAAAGTTAAAAATTGAAACTACTTGATTTTTGAGCACAGTTCAGGAGGAGTTGTGACTCAGAGGCTCAGAGAGATAAAGTGATGCTGAGAAAGTACTGTTTCACCAGAATAACTTCCCTTAGAAGCATTTCACTGCTGGGGTCCCAGCCAAAGGTGTCAAAGCAGCAACAAGGAACACTGCTGTTAATGATAAATGTGATGGAAGTCGCTCCGGAGTGGGAGCATCCAATGTTCCTAAACCTTGAGCTATTTTGGAGTGAAGCAATGTGAATAAGTTGTTTGGGACTGTGGGTGTCGCAGTCGATCAATTATGTTCCCGCATTGCAGACTCACCACATTCCTATGGGGGCAATCATTATTTCCATATCTACTCAACATGCTGGCATCACTCAACCTCCATAGTGGCAGCTGCTCCATTGATTTTCTTATTTTGCAAAAACGTTCCCACAGTATATAATCCATATCTGTTCGGGAGTCACTAAAACAAAGACTAGGCCACTCTTGTTTTAATAGTCAGCAAAAAATTGCCTTTATCATGTATAATAAATTGCAATTAATAAATAATATGTTTGTATTCATTCAGAGATGGCTACTGGCAGATATGCCAATGTTACTATCAAAGACGGTCAAGAAGGATGCAAAAACCGGCTGAACGTAAACGTAATATTTAATCATAAACAGAACATAAAACACAACAGAAACACACAAACATAAAGTACATGTGAGTCTCTCCCACTGGCACTTACAGTCACTTCTTTATCGCTTTCTCCCAATAATTAGACAACTCATTACTAGTCATGTGTCCTCATTATTATTATTTTTTTTACATATAAATCACTATTTGTAAGTTCAGGCCAGTAGCTGGTCCAAGGCTACCTAGATCCAATGTTTCCTCAAACTCAGCTACATCACCCAATAAATATGTGCTAGACTGTCTTTTAATACCTCTTGCGCAATTAGTATTTTTTGATTGTACCTGCTTGCTATAGATTTTCCTATATTCTAGATGGTTTAAATGGTTTACATTTAAATCACCATGACCCTGTCATGAGGGTCATACTACAAAAAAAAGTAATGAACACTTGATGCATCCCACAAAAGCTCATGTTCACGTTAATAAATGGTCTTTCTTTGTACCACAAACTTCATATCTGCCTTGCTCACTTGTATGAACGTAAAAACCTTCCACTCCTCTTTTTTCATGTGATGCAACCTAACCTCTAGTGTCATCCAGATGTATGAAGAAAGTGAGCCCTAATTTCTCAAGATTATTGCTCAGTGTATAAATAGCTGCCTGCTATTAATCAGCTAGTGCTGCTCTATACTGTATATTCTAGCAAGCAGCTATTCCTTGAAGTCAGCGAGAAGGCTATTAGTAAAAGTTATCTTTCTGGGTATTGGTGAGTAAAATGCTGCTGTGTTCTCTGTCTGCTTGGAAACTACATGAACTCATTGGCTTTTGCTATTAGCCAGATTCTCACACATCTACATCAAGAACCATACTATTATAGTAAATAAATATAGTAGACTAATATCTGCTATTAAAAATGGCCATCACAGTCACCTTAGCTTCATATTTAATAGTAGGTTTTTGTCATAGTAGGTTTTCAGATTCTCGCTTATGAATCACATGGTATGCACTGGCATAATGAATATGCTTGGGTCTTACATTTTATGATACTGAAACACTTTTTAATTAGTTAATTATTTTCTTCTTATTATTTGTATCATTATTATTAATTAATTCATAATTATTTAACTTTTTATTAATATAAATTTAATTAATTTTGACTTAATTCTGGCAAACAGATTTAACCCCCTTAAATACCCAGGATGCTTTTTAACTGCATATTTTACATACCTGTTTATTGAATGATTCATATTGAATACTAAATAATATGTTCTGAAATAAATAAATAAACAAATAAACAAACAAATAAATAAATAAATAAGGGGCGCATGGTGGCTTAGTGGTTAGCACGTTTGACTCACACCTCCAGTGTCCGGGGTTTGATTCCCGCCGGGGTCATGTGTGTGCGGAGTTTGCATGTTCTCCCCATGCTGCGGGGGTTAACTCCGGGTACTCCGTTTTCCTCCCCCAGTCCAAAGACATGCATGGTAGGTTGATTGGTGTGTCTAAATTGTCCATAGTGTATGAATGGGTGTGTGAGTGTGTGTGATTGTGCCCTGCGATGGACTGGCACCCTGTCCTTGTGCCCGATGCCCCCTGTGATAGGCTCCAGGTTCCCCGCGACCCTGAAGAAGGATTAAGCGGTAGAAGATGGATGGATGGATGGATAAATAAATAAAAAGACAAAGTGGGACTTTAATAAAGCTTTGGCTGGCCAGTAGAAATATTTGTTGCACCTAGATATTGATACTTGCTTTACTATTTTAAATCTTTAAATCTATTTTAACTCTTACATCTCCTCTCCTCATCTCTTCTCTCCTTTCCAGTGCAGGCAGTTTTCCACTATTCTCAGCATCCTCACATAGTCAGTTCTATGTGAGACAGCACCAAGATGCCCACTAAAGCTAGTGCTGCTGGTAATTAGCAAGTCCTGCTGATGTATCAGTGATCTGCTCATGGACACTAAGTAGGATAGAGGAAAACCTTCAGTGTCAAGTGAGTAACTTTTTTTTTAAGTCTCAAGCATAAAACGCATGCATGATTTGTTTTAACAGCTTATAATGACATAGAGTGGTTAATAGACAGATTATGTAGCAATATGTATTGATCTGTTTATTCAGCACTTATGCTGCATTGCTCACATATGCATAAGTGCAATACACATATATACATCATGTACTATATATTGTAATTTGCATTATGCATGCCTTGTTTCAACGGGCTTATAGAGAGCTTCACAATATATGCATAACTAACTGATGTACTTTGACTAATCGGTTTTCTACATTAATGTTTATGAATATGCACAAATATGGTAATGTAGCACAATGTACCACAAGTAGACTTAAAGACTTAAAATCATTTTAAGTGTTACTAATAATTATGCAACACTTCAGCAGAAATGGAAATGTATAGATATCATGGACTTTCTGTCCCCCACGCTGCCACAGCTATTTATAGCCTATGCTGTTCTCTTACTATTTCCATTAGCTTCCATTCAGTCCTAGCACAGAAGGTGAAGAAACATGTGCCTGCCGCATACGCACATACATATACATAAAACCTTTTGGAATATACATATAAATATGTGGTTTAATGTTGACTTATAACCACAAGAGTCTTTCGAAAAATCTCGACATTTGAGTATCCTGGCAGAGACAAATGGTTTATTTCTTACCCAATCCCAGGGAACATGTCATGATGTATAATTTCAGTATACACACACAAAACCAGACAGTGTAAGTGCTCATATGGCTATTTAGCTCACCCTTCAATTCAAGATGCAGCATTCTATTTACTTTCATCTTGTGGTTAAATCACATTTAAATAGTCACTGTCATTAAGTCACTATTTTGTTAACATAGCGAGAATATATACAAATTATAATCGTGTACTTAGCAGCTCCCCCATAATGCCAGATCGTGCATCATATGCACCACACAGATGGAGTGGGGAAGAGGGAGTGTGTGTGTGTGTGTGAGTGAGAGAGAGAGAGAGAGAGAGAGAGAGAGAGAGAGGGAGAGAAGGAAAGAGAATCAGAGATGTATGTTAGTATTTGAGATTAAATTAAATGCTGTTATAGCTGTTCCATATGGAGGCCGCTAAGACCAGTGTGCAATTTTCTGACCCTCAGATCACTTCTTATGTTTCATGAGCAGAATGGAAATATTATATTTTTAAAATCTTTTTCACATATTAATCATTAACTTTGTTTTGGTATCTTCAGATTTAAGCTCTATTCAAATTACTGTGCAGGATTTGTGCATGTAGGGTAGACTTTGGCAAAAAAGAAAAAAAATTAAAAGAAAAGATTCAGTCACACATGATTCTTACCATGGAATTCTAATTTTCTTTTGCGATATCAGTGAGGAGCAGTATTAAGTATGGAACCACTGTACAATAGTTTGACATAACCACAATATGTCATGCTGAAATGTACATTTTGAGCAATAAATACAATAAAAAAGGTCCTTTAAAGCTATATTGTTCAATTAAAATTTCAATTCAATTTCAAGTTCAATTAAAGTTTCTTTTTTGTTACATATATTTAACCTCAAAGAAAGAAAATTATCTGCTTCTTCAGTCCATAATTTCTATCCCCCATTTTTCATGCTTAAAGACACTACCAAAAAACAAATCTCAGACATTTCTACTCAAGACTTCTGAGGGGTGAATTACACACATATACTTTTAATAATATGAATGGGGAGCCTTAATCAACTTAAGCAGCTGAATAAGATGACTCTGAATATGAGTTTCTTTCCTCACATGAATACTAATATAGCCTTTGGATTTAAATCAACAAATCTGATTACAGTGCTTAATGATATTAATTACTTAATGAGTGGTTAGAAAGGAGTAACATTGTATTAAGCTAGTCAGGTTAATATAGACATGATATATTATATATTTAATAATAATATGCAGTGCCCTCCACTAATATTGGCACCCTTGAAAAATATGAGCAAAGAAGGCTGTGAAAAATTGTCTTTTTTGTTTAAACTTTTGATCTTTTTTTACCAAAAAAATTCACAAAAATACTATGCTCTCATGGATATCAAACAATTGCAAACAAAACACATGTTTATCAAAAAATGTATTTGTTAAATATAGCTGTGCAACAATTATTGGCACTGTTTTAGTCAATGCTATCCCCCTTGGCCAAGATATCAGCTCTGAGTCTTCTACTATAATGCCTGATGAGGTTGGAGAATGCATGGCGAGGGATCCGAGACCATTCCTCCATACAGAATCTCTCCGGATCCTTCACATTTCGAAGTTCACTCTGGTGGACTCTCCTCTTCAGTTCACCCCACAGGGGTGACTTGAATGGTTTAAAGTCAGGGGGCTGGGATGGCCATGACAGGAACTTGATTTTGTGGTCAGTAAACCATTTTGTGTTTATTTTGATGTATGTTTTGGATTATTGTCCTGCTGGAAGATCCAACCACGGCCTCAGCTTTCTGGCAGAGGCAGTCAGGTTTTCATTTAATATCTGCTGATATCTGAGTCCATGATGCCATGTATCCTAAAAAATGTCCTCTGGAAGAAAAAAACAGCTCCAAAACCTTAAAGAGCCACAGCCATATTTAACTGTGGGCATGAAGTATTTTTCCATATGGCTACCTCTCTGTGTGTGCCAATACCACCTATGGTGTTTATTGCTAAAAAGCTCTATTTTGGTTTTATCTGATCATAGATCCCAATCCCAGTTCCAGTTGTGTCTGGCTGAACTGAACTGAAGATGCTTGAGTTTGTTTTAGAATTCAGTGTCGAGGCTTTTTTCTTGAAACACTTAATATATATATTATATATATATATATATATATATATATATATATATATATATATATATATATATATATATATATATATATATATATAAACTTGTGGCAATGTAGGTGAATTCAGATTCTAGTTTTTCAGACTTTCTGAAACCAAGACACAAATATCTTCATCAATTCTCCATCTGTAATCCTTGGAGATTTTTTGGCCACTTGAACCATCCTCTTCAAAGTGCATTGAGACAGTATAGACACACGTCCAATTCCAGATTGATTCATAACATTTCCAGTTGATTGGGGCTTCTTAATTCATGGTGTATATATATATACATAAGAAATGGATGAATAATAACTTTCTGTGCCTGAACAGCGGGAAAACTGAGGTCATGCTCATAGGTTCCCGTAATCAGGTTCGCAAAGCGGCTCCACTGTCTCTATCCGTTGACGGCTCTGTTCTAGAGTTCCAAAGCAAGATGAGGAACCTTGGTGTAATTTTTGACACTAACCTCACTTTTGATTCTTTTGTTCAGAGCACTGTGAAAGCTTCCTTTTTTCATCTCAGAAATATTGCCAGATTAAGACCAATGCTAAACTTATCTGTCGCTGAAAAGCTGATAAACTCATTCGTGGTCACGCGATTGGATTATTGCAATGCCGTTTTAGCTGGAGTTTCTAAAACTGCAATTAGCAAATTGCAGTATGTTCAGAACTCTGCCGGCCGGATCCTGACGGGAAGCAGGAGATATGACCATATCACTCCTGTTCTGAAGTCCCTACACTGGCTCCCGGTCAGGTTCCGGGTGGATTTTAAGATCTTAATGCTAACATACAAGGCATTGCATGGATTGGCTCCACAATATTTGACCCACTTATTAATCCCATACACCCCACATCGCAGACTGCGCTCCTCACAGGGGAATCTACTGACGGTTCCACTTACCCACCTTAAGTCTATGGGTGACAGGGCTTTTTCTGTCTACGCTCCATCTCTTTGGAACTCTCTTCCCCCTGAACTCAGGGAAGCTCAGTCTTTTGGAATTTTTAAAGCTCTTTTAAAGACACACTTTTTTAAATTCGCTTTTGATTCTTAATATCTTTTGACTGTTTTATATTTGTTTATTATTAGTTTTATTCATGTTATTTAAGTTTTTATTTATTCTGTGATTTGTCTTTTAATGTACAGCGCTTTGAGAAGCCACTTTAAAGGCGCTTTATAAAATAAAGTTTATTATTATTATTATTATGCCCTGATGGTGGAAATGGACATTTTGAATGCTTGTGCTATTTTCTTATAGCCACTTCCTATAGACATTGTTATGAATGACTAGGTGAATTTGGCTATGCGTTGCACCCCACATTTACACCCCTGAACAATCTTCTGTTCCTAGTTATCAAGGCGCATGAATATATCAATGGGAATATACTTCAAATACATTTTTCCTCACATGAATTCATAGGGTTGCCAATAAATGTTGTACACCTATATATATTATATTTATATTTATTTATATATATATATATTTTTTTATTTATTTATCTATTTATCTATTTATTTATTTATTTTTTAAACCATAAAAGCAAATTTTCACAGCCTTCTTTGTTCATATTTACCAAGGATGTCAATATTAGTGGATGGCACTGTAAAAGCCCTCAGATTATTTTAAACAAATCAGATCAAATCTCAATAAAAAAATGTACAAATTTTATCCTATTTTTTTGTTTTCTCTTTATATGCCTTCAGCTTTTTTGTCAGTGGAAAGCTATGAACAACTTGACAGCATCAGATGCCAAACCTGTTCACTTTAATAGTGATGTTTAATAAAAAATAAATAAAACACTACAAAAATAGTGTGAGAAAAAAATAGTGTGTGTGAGTGTTAGAAGAGAAAGAAGCAGTGAGCAAGTGAGCAATTAAGAATCAAAAGTTTAAAAAAAAGTTTCTGTGCATTAAGAAGTGATAGAGGAGCTGTAGTTGTGTGTGTGTGTGTGTGTGTGGAGAGAGAGAGAGAGAGAGAAAGAGTGAGAGAGAAAGAGAGTGAGAGTGAGTGAGTGAGAGAGAGAGAGAGAGAGAAAGAGAGAGAGAGAGAGAGTGAGAAAGAAAGCATAGACATGTCTGGGTTACAGGCCAGAAGCATGGGCGGGGGGGATTTTTCTCTCTTGCAGTCTGAAGCTGCTGTCAGAAACTGAGGAGGAAGTTGGAGGGATGTGAAGAGGAGTCAGGAATGGCCTGAAGGTGTTTCTACTCCCTGTCTCTTTCCTTCTCTCTCATACCACAGGTGTGAAACTTCAAACATTGCCCCTCACCTTGCATGCCACTTCACCCAATAAAGACCAACCCTGTCAAAATATACCCTCTAAACACTGAGAGGACACACACCTACACTCAAGCAAGCATACCTACACATGATCTAATAATGGTGTACAATACACTTTTTACATATGTGTACCAGTATGATACATTCTCATGCAAGAAATGCAAGAACATAACTATGAATATTTATTCTTTTCACAAAATAAGTCTATTACTAGCTGTCAGCTGTAATGGTGTATGATGCAGTGGTGCCCACATTGCTAACAAGCATATCATAGCAGAGAGAGAGAAAAAAAGGAATTTTACCACAAACCCCCCAAGCGTATGTATGTGGATGAGATGGCATATTTTCTTTTTCTTTTCTTTTTTTTCCCTCAATATGTGCACCAAGCTGCAGTAGGAAACATTGATACAAAAGTCTGGTGTGGCCCTTGTTTAATAATAAGCAGCAACTCCATTCATTCATTCTTTCATTCATTTATCCATCTATCCATCCATCAGTCCATCCATTCATTCATTCATTTGTTCATTGATTTGTTCATTTACACCAAACAAAGAGACTACAGTCTCACCTACTTGTTTTCTATTGATTCACAAGCCCAGGCTCGTGAATTCACAGGTCATATTTCACCTAGATAATGCCAACATGAATAGAAGTAACCATTACAAGATATTCATAACCAAATATGCATCTTCCACATCCTGTGTCCTCTCCATTTCAGTTAAATAGCTTTATGCAAAAATATATATGTTTGATCTAACTAACCAGAAAAGCATAATTTGCAGGTGCCTCTTGTATATTCGTAGCAAAGGCTCAACATTTGCAAATGCTATTGCTAAAACGTATGTGTGTGATAGTGAAGATGCTTTATGACAAGCTATATTATGTACATATCTATCAATATCTTTCTTTACAACATAAAAACACTCCATTTCTACCCTTTTTTCTGTCATAAAAGCGATTCTCAGTGTAAAATCGATTCATATTTCATAATTGGTTATCTTGACATTTTGGGAGTAGACACCTCATTTGTTTCTTTACCACGGTGCACCAACCGGTAATGAAGTTTGTTCTGCTCCGATTTCACCATTTCCGCCAAGGAACTGTGGGACGTTTGCACTAAATTACACGGGTGGCATTATTTTGTGCTGCTCATTAAAAATAAAACTTCCACAGCACTGCTGAAATTGGTCTTTATGTGTCACTGTAAAGCTAGCTTTAAGACCATCTGTTACGGTGTATATTGAGGGGTATAGAGCCATAGAACAAGCCAAAGCTTGTCCTCATCACTATGGGAGGCACTGCAAAAGTGTTCTTTGTAGGACAATAAAAGGGCAGTGACCAGTACTAGAGAAGATGGATGGATCAGTATGTACTCTAGCACCTGATTCTATTGAAATCATTTCCTGTAAGGACATAAAGATAGTATAGGGGCATGTAATGATTAATTATCTACTGCAGTTGGAAAATAGCTTTCATTACATTCTGATCAAGAAGCACAGTCTCTAATTATTCTCTATCATCATGTCACAACTCCACAATGATAAACCGGACAATGAATGGTAAGGTCCATCTTGAAATTTGGTCCTCAGTCATGGGGACTTGTATCACAGAATGCCTTTATTTTGTACTTTGTGATCACATGTGGCAAAGCAAAGCTTCAGATATGGAAATCAAATTTGTCATTAAATCTTTTAAATAACCCAGAATAAAAAAAATTCCTAAAATAAAAATAGTACTATGCTCTAACAACTGCATCTTATTATGCATGAATTTCCATTAAAAATCAGCACATTCGAGTCACATCCATTGTTATCAGTGTTAATTATAAGACTAGCTATCCTTAAAAGGGAACTTTGGAATAATGGGAAGATAATGATATATCTGACATGCTATGAGACTCAGACATTACCATTTGGAAAGGGTTCATAAATAGAAAGGCCCATCTGCATCCAGCCTGCATTATTATTACTGAGTTGGAAAAACTAACTTTATCAAGCACAAACTGGAGCTGAAAAACTTTCCAAACTTCCAGACAGGTTGAAATTCAGTCATACCTGGAGAGAATAAAGCAATCTATGCATTTTGTTTGTTTAACTAATGTTTTATTAATCATGATGTTGCCCTTGAGAGTGGGTCACATTCATTAATATGTAACATGAGGAACTTGATTCGATACTTCTTCTCTTTGCATACAGTTACAGCAGGTTTACATAAACATTTTTGCTAATTAATGTCAGAGATTAATTCATTTCAGCAAATACATCATTTTAAATTCAGTGCTGTGTACGTTGGATCATGCAAATATTTGGAGAATTCATTAGGTTAATTATCTCTATCTGCTGTTATAGGAAAATATGGAGGAATGAAACAATACAGAGTGTGCTGTTAAAGGGAAAATAATTAAAGACAGCATGGTGTGATGTTGTTGCCACTTCAAAGATGATTAGTTTTCTATAACAGCATGTTATGAAGTGTTTTGTCCCACAGCAATTTGGCAACAATTCCATTTTGTAATTTATTAAAGAAGGACATGTTGTAATAATCTTGAATAGTTTATATTTACAATTAATGATGTGGAATGTGTGTGTAAAACAAGTTCCTGTTATCACATAGTGTCATGTGAAAAAATAAGTACACCCGATGGAAATTGTTAGCTTTTTTGACATTTGGACAAGCAAACATTTGATCATCTTTGAAACAGTGCCAATTAATAAAGTAGGTATACTTATAATATAACAAAACTATTCTTCTGTGGAAAAAGTAAGTACACCCTTGGCCTCAGAAGCTAGTGTTGCCCTTTTTAGTAGTAATAACGTCTTTTAGAAGTTTGGCATTATTGTCCACCAGTCTCTGACATCGGCTTGCTGGAATTTCTGACCACTAATCGACCAATATTCTTTCAGTTGCAAGACTTTTGAGGGTTTTCTGCCTTTTCAAATCCCCCCACAACATTTCAATGGAATTCAAATACAGGTTTTGACTAGGCCATTCTTATTTTTGAGCCATTCCTTGGTGTAGTTAGGATCATTATCCTGTTGAAAGGTCCACTTTCGGTTCAACATCAACTTTCAGACAGATGGCCTCACATGATTTTCAAGCAGTCTTTGATATGATGCAAAATTCATAGTTGAATCAATGAATGCAAACCGTCCAGACCCTGAGGCAGCAAAGCAACCCCAAACCATAACATTTCCACCATTGTGCTTCACAGTTGGTCTGCACCAAAAATGTCTGCTGTTACTATGGCCAAACCACTCTATCTTTGATTCGTCTGTCCAGAGCACATTATTTCAAAAGGCCTGCTCTTTGTCCTTGGCATGCCTCCCATGCAGGTCAAATTTGTGCAATCTCTTTCTGATTGTAGAAGACTTACCGGCAGATACTATGATGACATTTTGGGGATCTTGGATACTTCTTTTTGCATCACACGGTATGATCTTGAACTGAATTTGCTAGTACATCCAGTCTTGGATAAATTGGCAGTTTTCCTTACAGTGGAATTATGTATTTCAAATAATGTGGATATCTATGTAGCTCAGCACACCTTTGGTTTGCTATAAATGGCATTTGTATTGGATTCAGCATACATTGTTAAACACTGCATTATTGTTTTAAGAGTTAATTAAGATTTATAGAAAAAGCTGTCTCTACAACGGCTACTGCTTAAAGATCCTATATTAACAGCTTGTTAAGGAGCTATAGCAAGGAACAAACATCTAAAATCAAGACTATGATTGGTTACAGTGGGTGAAAAAAAATACATTTGTTCACTGACTTGGAGTGTTAAACTACAGTATGTTGAACCTTTCACACTTTTCCCTGCCCACATTGTATCATCAGTGGTAACTTCATCTCCTATATGTTATGATCATCAGTTCTTTTTGAAAATTAATTCCTGGCCACTTTATTGACAGAGTTTGTCAGACTATTTTTTTAATCTATGGTTTAGAGATAAACATTTTCTCATTTGCTCACGTAGATTGCAATGATGTTATTATTTTTTAACCACTGACTAACTAATTAATTGCCGCCTTTGTTTCCAAACCAACACCAAAGAGCAAGAAATAATAGACACCTTGATTCCTGAGGTCTTGTCTTCCACTTCTTCCCATCAAAGCAATAGGGCTGTAATCCTGCCTTAAACACCAAATCCGCTGTATACTGACATAATGCCCTTTAAGCTGACTAATTCCTTTTCTCTCTCTCTCTCTCTCTCTCTCTCTCTCTCTCTCTCACACACACACACACACACACACACACACACACACACTCACACACACATGTTCTAATACAAACTCTTGCTTTCTTTCATTTTCTACCTTCATGACAAAAACAACAATAACAATGTGAATGCAGTCATTAATGTGAGCAGTTGCTAGGGAACCTTTCGAAGGTGGCGAATAGGTTTCATTAAGGAACTAGGCACTGTTGACTCCACTGAGCATTCTGCGTCTACATGAGAACATAAGCAAGAAAATAACAAATAGCTTAACTGTCAAACATGTATGAGATGCATGTGCACATGCATCAGCACAGGTCAGTTATCAGCACAGCAACTTGTCCGTATGCTGAAAAATGCTGACAGAAGACTATTAAAGCAAATACAGTACATTTCAAAATTATTGAGCACATGTAAAATAAAACAGTCTGTGAAGCAAATATGCTTACACAATAATTAAATAATTATATTCATATAATATTAACCATGAAGTGCAGAAAATAGTAATAAAATATACAGAGTGCACACTTTGTCTTTAAAACCACATCACTTCTCTCAGGTACATTTTTATAAGAATTCACCTCTTAGCTTGTTCCAAGGGTTTTCCTTCCTTGAATAGTATGCTAAACTTGTTAATTCATGCTACAGAACATGATTTGTAAACAAAATTTTAAACAAGATGAATTGTATAAAATTATTATTAGTTGTTTTTTTTTGTTTGTTTGTTTGTTTGTATAAACATACTTTACAGATTTGGATGAACACTGTAAGCTCCATGTAAAAAATGGAGAGTCTTTTTAATATAAGCAAGAAAGGACATGTGACCTCCCTGATTCATGTCATGGTTCCCATGGATTTTTTATTTTGGTTTTGTTCCTGTCTCCACCCTTGCCCTGTCATTGGCTAATTCCTTTATTGTTTGTAGCTTTGTCACACCCAAATCCACCACCAATACAGGAGACACCACAAATCCACAGTCTAATCAAGTCCGGACATTAGTTCATTCCAATTCACCTGTTAATCTTCATTCGCTTCCATGTAGTTATACCAGCTCATCTTCTGGTTGTACCAGGCAAATGAACATTTCTGAGAATTATTATTTGTTAATTATTCTTATTTGTTTTTTTTGTTTCTGCCCTTCATTTTGAGTTTTCATGTCCTGCATTGTCGTTTAACCCCTGATTTGGTCTGCTGATTTGAACTATTAATAAATGCCTGGCCCTTACAACCTTTCTCCCCTACTTAGTTTAATATAAATTATGTATTACAGAATACTTTCTTCTCCATATTTCTTCTCAATATTTCTTCTCTTAGTTCCATAGAGTTTTTGACCCATGCTTGATGTTCTGCTTTATGATTAAGGATTATACATTGTGTTGTGCAATGTGCTCTGGACATACAAATCCTGACTCCAGCGTTCGATTCCTATTCCGGGCTTTGTTGTGCCCTTAATAAAAACACATGAATGCACGTGAATGTATTACATCATCTTCCATATGTTTAAACATGTGTGCTCAAAATGGTATGATAAGATGATTGAAGACTTTGAAGTGGATGATAGCCTGCAAACAGTACTATCATGAGCTAGTTAATGTTTACAGTCAATCTTATGCAAATTTTACACTACTATACAGCTTCCACTGAAGTGTAATTTCAACACTCAATTTTGAAAATTTATGGACAGAAAGTTATAACCAATGTAGATTATGACCCTTCACTTAGATGTAAGCCATATTGGTGCAACCAGCTACAAACAAGGATGAAGTCACAATAAACATAACAATTGATCTCTGTGGCATATGTTTCAGAACATGCACTGTATGGCCAAAAGTTTGTGGACATCAGACCATAAAACTCATATGCGCTTGTTGAACCTCCCAACCCCCTTTACTTTTATAATAACATCAACTTCTCTGACAAAGCTTTCTACTTGATTTATGAGCATAGCTGTGGGTATTTGTGCTCAATCAGCCACAACAGCATTAGTGAGGTCAGGTACTGATGAAAGGCGAGAATGCTTGGTGCACATTTGGTGTTCCAATTAATTCCAAAAGTGTTCAGTGAAGATGTGGTCAGGGTTCTATGCAGGATACTCAAGATCTTCAACACCAACCTCGGCAAACAATGTCTTTTTTTAACCTTGCTTTGAGCACAGGGACATTGCCATGCTGGAGCATGTTTGGGCCTCTTAGTTTCAGTGAAGGGAAATTGTAATACTACAGTACAGGATACAAATGTAGCATTGCAGGAATAATTTGGGAAGGTAAACAGGCAACCTCTCTAAAGGATGCCGTTATTAAAAATGAAAAGGGTGCCAAAATATGGCACTAGGGATTTGGAGAAAAAGAGACAGAAAAATAAGAAAATAAGGAAAAACTGACTATGTGAATATACCAGGGAAATACCCAGTGGACACACTGGTTCGACTTCTCAAAGAGGGACCATGAGACGTATCATTAAAAAATATGTCTTTACTAGAGCAACAATAAATAGTTTCAGATAGCAATATTTTATGATTGAGATAAAATGCAGAATGTCATGTCAATTGCACTCAAGGACAGTCAGCATGCTCACAATTTGCTACTTCCAAAGCAGACACCAACCAAAAAGTCAATTTAAACAAGGTTTACCAGCAGCAGAGTGGGCTTGGGTTATCCCCCGAAATAATCACCCACCAGTTCACAGTATCACACCCACACGCAACTGCATTCAGAAATCACTAAAACAGTTTGCACACAGTGAGCTTTATAAAAAGAGCCATCATCACAAAAGACCTCTAGCCCACCTACTCTGGACATGCAGCACCTGGAATCAAACAAAAAACAACATAATAATGCAAAGAAACAGATACACAAAGTAACCAACTCCACAATAAATAAATAAATAAATAGAGAGCAAACCACTCAAACATGGGGATCACCAAACTCCAACAACAGTTAGTGACAATACAAACAAACCTTGCCTGCAATAACAGCGTGATCTTTATAGGACAACGGACTTGTGTCCTCAATTAACTTCCAGATTTGAGATGGTACATAGCAAAGCAAAACAATACAGCACAGAAAAAATTACAAATCAATGAAACAATTCAATATAACAAATAAAACAAGAAAAATCAACAAAACAGCAAAAGAGCAAAAACACAAAAGAGAAACAAAACTAAACTAAAACACACAAAACATAGGAACAAAAGCAGCAGCGCTGAAAGCTCAAGCCATGCAACACCAGCAGAGAAGGACGCACCCAGACATGCTCATTAGCTCACTTAAAATATCAAAAAGATATAAGTTAAAATATATGTACCCATGAGGTCGCCATGATATTACAAAAAGGGTTGTACATATCAAAACATATTCATCAGGCAGCCAAAGTTCACAACTCACAACTCCTGTAACTAACAACTCCGGATAAAATAACCAGAAAAGCTAAAAGCATAAAGACATACCTGAAGGTAACCAGCAGCCAGCCAATAATGTTCCATTTATCACAGTAAAATGTGTTGGAGCAAAAGAATGCAGCATCGGCAAAGGCAATCAGCCAATGGCACATCACCCGGTGTGTAGCGCTTCAGCTCAAAACGTGGTACCGGAAGTGGCAGTCACCCAACAATGACACAATTCCCGGTAGCATATAACCGCCTTAAATACGCTTCCAAAAAAGAATACTAATGACTTAACTGCCAAAACAAGGGCAGGGTAATTAACCCCATTAAAAGAGATGCAGCAAAATATCTCCACTCTACTACACAAAGACATTTTATATATAATTTTGTGCATGAAACATTGTGGCAACAGTTTGGGGAAGACCCACATACTGTATGGGTGTGATGGTCAGGTATCCACATACTTTTGGCCATACAGTGTATGATAGAATAGTGAAGCAGGTTCAGTATGTGAAAGCTATCTGAATTTGTAGAAAACTTCTTCTATAAGCTACCAAATGAACCAGCACTGCTTGATTTTGAGAACCCAGCTAAGAAAATGATGCACGTTTGAGTTTGTTCAATTTCTGCTTGGCTTTTTGTCATTAAATCCAGCGAATTAATTGTTGGCCTGAGGGTGTTTCACACCTGCTGTATACTGACAGCATTCTGCTATAGACATGCATAAAGATAATTAGAAAGCAGGCTTTTACACAACAGGGTAATAAATAACTGCCGATAAGGCATATGCTGAGTGCTGCATCCAGACAATTCACATAAATTATGTGGATTATTAGATTATTAACTATTGAGCATATTTTTAGCCCTTGTCCCTCCCCTTGCTGTGTTCCAAAGTGGAGCTTTCTAAATCAGGCTTTAGTGGCTTGCTGCAGAGGCTTAATGCCGGCTCTCTCGAACTACGCCAACTATGCTGTTTATGGGCCAATCGTGTACAAGAATTATGGACCCCATATGGCCCTGATGCAGACCACCATCACTCTGTGTGTGTGTGACACTGTATTATGGGATGATGATAAACAAAAAAAGTACCCAGGGAGGCTGTGTGTGAGCTGTCTGAGTGTGCAAGTATATGTGTGTCTGTGCGCGTGTGTACGTGTGTTTAGTGTATAGTGTGTTTTTAAAGTGGAGAGAGATGTTTGTACTTATCTGTGTGTAGTTGGTATAAGGATGTACTCAGCCTGTCCTGTGTGTGTGTGTGTGTGTGTGTGTGTGTGTGTGTTTGTGCATGTTCTTATTTTTAATGCATACATTCAAAATACTAGCTTCAGTAGAACATTACAAGTTTGGTGGTAAAAGGAAGCAGATTGTAAATGGTGCACTTATATAACGCTTTACACTGTGTCTCATTCACCCATTCACACACACCAATGGTAGCAGAGCTGCCATGCTAACATGCCAACATACTTGGGGTTCAGTATCTTGCCCAAGGACACTTAGGCATGTGGAGTCATCCAAGCCGGGAAACGAACCGCCAACCCTACGATTGGTGGACAACCCGCCCTACCACCTGCGCCACAGCCGCCCCGTTGTGGTGTATGTGTTTGTGTATATAAAGGAAAGAGGGGGGAAAGACCAAATAACAGATAGAAAGAATAATTTCTCTGTCAATGTGAGTGCATGTAAAGTCTTTTATTTACACATGATAGATGTATATGATTAAGGATGCAAAGTGCTCAATGATGATGATGATGATGATTAGTGCTCAAAAGCAAAGATTAACCCAGCATTATGGCCCTATTAAAACCGTCAATCACTAACAAGCACACACACACATATGCATCAGCTCGTAAATGGCTTATGCACAATGCTCATCCATTACGCTAATGTAGTTGTTTTTTGAGCTATATTGCTATATCACTTTTTTGAAGGTAGTCACCACAGTGAAGGGAAACACACACACACACACACACACACACACACACAGACTTCCTGTTCTGATATATTTTTGGAAGTATTGGAAGTTGCACAGTTTCTGCACATTTCCTGATACTGTACTTTGCGGTGACAGTTGTGTGTGTTTGTGTGAAACCCTACTCCACATTATTTGCCTCTCTATTTTCTTCGCTGGAGTGGAGCAAAAAAAAAACAAAAAAAAAAACAACAGCAGCATTATAGGTGATTCTTGTGTACAGAGCTGCTGAAGTGACACGGTGGTTGTTTCTTTAATATAATATGACCACAAATTGATATGTTGATGCCACAAGTAAAATTTCTCAAGATCTGATTTGTGGCCATGAAGAACTTAACTCATGGAAAGTATTGTACTTTAAAAACGAGTGAGACAGAGAAATCAATTTAGTTAGACCATTGTGGCCACAGGAACCTGAGTATGGAGATGACTTATAAATAATGTACTACTTCAATTTTGGAATGATGCACAACAACATCCTGGAGTCACATGGATATGCCATTAGTCTGTGTCACCTTTGGTGAATTCTCAATGCAATTATAATTACAAACAGCAAATCATTTTTCTTTTGTCCCCAGAAAATAATAAAATGGGGACCACATATTAAGTATGACATTCCAGCAACATACTTAGATACTATGAGGTTGGTATCTCATGGATACAGCAGAACATTTTTTTGGCATGAGATTCTAAGTTTATGGTCTTAAAATATTAATTTGTGATCTCAATGTAATATCTCATGGACACGCCTTGGGATAACCACCATGGCACTTTGGCAACTCTGTACTGGTGTCATGTGTTTTTGTATTGATGTTACACTCAAGCCGGCAGATTCCGCTATGGCGGCAAGGTGCAAGGACTGCTGCAGAGCACGTGCTTGCACGAAAGAGGATGGTGTAAAATGGACACGCGCCTTATTTTTTGGTTTTCCCTCTGTTTAAGCATTGGCTGATTTAATCCAGGTGTCTGAGTTTTAATTATGTTAGTTATTTAAACCCATTGTGTTGCTGTGCACTTTGCGCAGTATTATATCTATATGTTTGAATGTAGTAGTGAATGTGTGTAGCATGCTAGCGGTCTTGTCCTGTTCAGTTTCCTGCCTCGCATCCAGTTTCTCGTTTTCCTTGTTTATTTGATTTACGTGTATAATAAAGACTTTGATCTGCACCTGCTTCTGCTCAAGTCCCGTGTTGTTACAGAATACTGCGTCTACCACACGGAAGCAGCAGATCAACATGAGCGCCACCGGAGCTGCCGAGTTTGAGGAGTGGCGTAGATTGTACTGAGTAAAAAGATAGACGAACTGAGTAAAAAGATAGACGAACAACTTGCTTCTAACGCAACGAGACCTGCTGCAGCAAGCCGGGCCATGCGCCACGTCACCACCCACGCAAGTTCCCCTGCCCCTGCTGCCTGGGAGCTACGCAACGCAGGCAGCCGACTTACACCACGAGGAGGCTGTCCTGCTGCCCTGTCCTGCCTGGGAAGCTGTCCTGTTGTCCAGCCCAGTTGAGGTGAATGTCCTGCTGCCCTGCATAACCGAGGAAGCTATCCCGCTGTCCAGCCCAGCTGAGGAGGCTGTCTTGCTGCCCTGCCTAGCCGAGGAAGCTATCCTGCTGTCCGGCCCAGCTGAGGAAGCTGTCCTGCTGTCCAGCCCAGCTGAGGAGGCTGTCCTGCTCCCCTAACCAGCTGGGGAAGCTGTCATGCTGTCCAATCCTGTTGGGGGAGTTGTCCAGCATTCCAGTCCTGCTTGATCTGCACCTGCTTCTGCTCAAGTCCCGTGTTGCAATTGATAATATTAAGATACTCTAAAGTGTTACTACTACTACTGCTACTACTACTACTACTACTACTACTACTACTACTACTACTACTACTAATAAAATAATAATAATAATAATAATAAAAATAATAATAATAATAGTAATAAATCAAATAACCAGCACTACTGGAACTTGAATTTTCAATGCATTATTGAAAAAAAATTCTTGAATTATCAAACTGTAAAAGGAAGTGTGCTCTGTGAAACATTATATTGAGTGAGAAGAGAGAAGAAGAAGATCCTCTGTGATTTTGTAAACCTTTTTTGTCTTGCAAATTTAGAGTTAAAATGAACCAATAGTAGATTACTTTTGTTTGCATTCCACATTTTTGCACAGGTTTGCATTGTGTGTGTGTGTGTGTGTGTTGATCTAAAATGTCACAACAAGCAAACGACAAGTTCCTGATTCGTTTTATGTATCACTTATTTTTTGACTGTTCACTTATTCCTGGGTGTTTGCTACCACATAAATACAGCCCAAATCCAAAGCCTCCTGGAAGAGAGAGGAGTGATATGAGGCTTGGATTTAAAAAAAAATCCCAATGTGCACCTGCTCTCAGAAGCTGATCCTAGAAGCAGAGCCAGAACTTAAGACATGTTGCTGAAATGGAAACAGGAGGGCTAAAAGTATTGTGTAATGTACTGGGTAAGTATTTCCTAAAGCTGCTCTGTCAAATTTCTAAAGCTGTTCTACTTTTATCAGGTTTGTTATGCATGAACATATTTTATTTATAACAGCAATTTCTCTAACATTTTTAGAGGGGGAAGGGGAAAGTGACATTTTCAGCATTTTTGACTGCTATGTTTCACACAGTGTGTTGAATGGACCACGGGTATCTTTGTTGAAGTGTGTTAGTGCTACCAGCCCCAGTAACACCATTGCACCATTAATGGCTTAACATTAACTAATAATAATAGGTTTTGGTACATGATCTTCACAAGATCACCTGAACCACCAGAGATAAAACAGTTCCAAAGGTTTGCATATTTAATACTGGCTATCAAGTTGCCAAACATGCTGATGGTGTCCATGAGAAAAATGTTTTATTCTGGTCACATCTGACAACAACACACAATGGCCATTGTAGTTCTAATGGTGCTTGGTGAAGTCTTCCTCACTTCCTCACTTGGGGAAACATTGTGATATTTTAACTGCTTATGTGTTTTTATAGTCATTCTTGCTGATCCGTTTAAGTCAACAACCATCTATCTCTGTTTTGTTGAGCTCTTTGAATTGTTTGGATGGTAATAGATCATAAAAGGGATTTACATGTATACCAAATGATTTTTGTTAGGATAAATAAAGATAGTGTTTCCTATTGTTTGAATGGGAATTTAGAATTATTGTGTGTAAAGTTTATTTTAATTTAGTGCAGGGTGCTAATAATTACAGAGGGTATTAAATAATGTTGCTGCAACAATTTGAAGAGTAAAAATGTCATATAACTGTGTAACCATTTCATTTTCAAACATAGTTTCTGATGTTGTTGTTTACATAACCATACACAGGCTTTGGATTAATATCGAACAAACCACAGGTGGGTCACTAGCTTTCACTCACAGCTAATCTGCTGGCATGTGATTAAGATTAACAATTCAATGTTTCAAAAGGAACAAATTCATTTGATAAATGCAAACCATCAATGTAGGTTCTCAAGCTTTTGTTTGCAAATAGGAACCATTGAAATAAATTCAATGAAACCCCTTAGTGCAGAGCTATGAAAAATCTTATTAAATATGTTGGATAGTTATTTGAGTCAATATTACTGAACCACCAACTAACAGCAGGCAAGTCAACAATTATTGGGTTTGGATTAAAATCCGTTCAACTCAAGTCAATAAGAACTTAATAATAAATGCAATAACTTTGCTAATGCTGGGTAATTTCTATTGCTGTAACAATATATTTAAAAAACAAACAAACAAACAAAAAACATGGACCTCCTGGCGATGTTTCATGTTTGGTCCCCACTTTGAGAGCCATTGCTGTAGGCTATCAGACCAACAGTGTAGGTTATTCGAACCAAATTATTGACACAAAATGTCTTTCTCGCAATACACCTTGTATAGAGATGAAGGTGTCTTATATTATTATAAAACATTAAAATTCAGTATCTCAACCAGAAACTTCTAAACATCAGAGAGAGCAGGCCCATCAGGACCACCCCCATCCTAAGGGTGTCCATTACTCTGGGCAAAATGCAAATCAAAGCACAGGGTCACGATTTCACCACTATAAAGCTAGACTGTAGCTTTGAAGTCAAAATGCTTGTTTATTTCTCTCAGGTTCATATTCAAAATCAGTAAGGTGCAATAATAAAAGAGGTCTTCAATCCCATTTTCACCCTTCAATGTCTGTCTGACCTAGACAAAGTCAAGGCATGTGCTGCATTGCTTATTCATTACCACATTTTTATTATTTCCTTCTAATACCCCAAAAACTTTATTACCTTTCACATGGGACTTGACCTATGAAATGTGCTTGGGTGTGTAAAAAAAGTGATGGAATACTTGGTTTTAAATCAGATTTCTAACCGAATATATGTTTGTAATCTGGGAGATTTTTATTAAAAGCCAAAGTGAGTGGCAGGGCTGAAATAATGTTAGTGGTCACTCAAAAGTAGCATTTCAATTTCATTCCATATATTAAAGGTTAATGATATGAGTCTAATACATTGCCTGCCTGGATAGAACATGAGGACACTAGACCTCAGGATAGCCATATCGAATTGATTGCCCTTTTTGTAATAAAATGGGAGAAAAAAAAGGTCTAAAGTAAAAGATTGCTGTACTGAGGCTATGATTGAATTTCCTTATCAAGTCCCTTATCTCCACTTTGAGATGATCTTTTTGTTTAGCAGGAGCAGCGAATGCCCTGGCTCATTTTTAAACTTTATTACATGCCAGGGAGGTTGACAGGGCAACCAGGAATAAAGGTAAGCTTGTTTACTGTACATCACTGCCACGTTCTCTTCAGTTTTAATCTGGTTGCTCACATTTCCTGCTTTCGCCCACTCTTCTTCCCATCTTCAATCCATTATTTTGTTGCAAGACAAATCATCCCATCATTTTGAGCAGTATCAGAATGATTTTCTGCTCTGTATTTAGCACTGTATCTCAGATCGCTACCTTTAATCAGCTGTTATGCATGCACAAATGACATCAAACAATTTTTTTTCATTTATTATCCAATTGACCACCTCGACAAGCTAAATGTAGCCCAGTCCCTAACATTGTATTTCAGATCTGGCACTTATAATTAGGCCTGGCCGGACAGATTGATAGCATCTGCAGGAAATAGGATGGACAACAGACCACACCCTGGGGTAAGAGTGTAGGAGAATAGAGGGGTAAAAAGGGGAGGGAAAACAACAGGAAAGAGAGCATGTGAAGACCTGAGTGATTTGTTCAGATCCACTAGCAGACACTAAGGACAGGGAGTGCACGTAGGAAAGGGACAGCATACAGAGCCACTGCAGAGAAGCACATACAGCTCACATCTTTCATTCGCTCATACAGCTCACACCCTCCCTCTCACACATACACAGAGGACTGACTCATCGTGCTTCCAGCTCACCAGATATGTGTTTGCTGATAATGTTCTCCTGTGGTGCAATAAGCCTTGTGTTCCCTCCGTTTGGTGTAATTAGGAAGCAATTTCATGTAATGAGAAATGTGGATTATGGTTTGAGCTGAAGGACATATCCTCTGAGATTCCAACTATAAATGGCAACACTGAAAACAAATTTTGCTATAGTCTTAATTTCTTCCCAATATAAAAAAAACATGCCATGTGTATGGAATCTTGCTGTGTTTTTTTTAATAAAGTTTATGTATACATGGCTGCAATGAGTCCTCACAGACAGATGGGCATAAAAACAAAGCATGAATGACTACAGATCATCTCAAAGAGTACCATAGTGAAAATCTCTTATAGACAAGGCAGCACTTTCTCTGTGACTTTCTATCAAAGTTTCATCTGGAGATTGATCCGTATGACTGCTTTAAACCAAATAAACACTTACAAAAACGTTGATGTACTAAGCATTTCTCTAGTAAGGTGTGTTACACCAAAAATCATTATTGCATTATTGTAAATCGTTCTGATCAAGCAAATCAGTCAAATTGGATTTTAAACCTGTGTTTATGTTTGTGTCCAATTAGAGACCCATGAATAAAAATCTTATATTATAGCTCACTAAAATTATAGCTCACTGATGTGATTTTATACCACGGTGCTGTTTAATTGCTGATTGGCCAGAAGTTTTTGAGTTCTGACAATAGTGCAGTATGGCTTTAATTAAAAGTACAGATTTAGGTTATTGTGCTCATTTCAATACTTTTATCATTTGTATAGTAACATCTCATTCACTGGTTGCTTTAATAAACAGATTCAAAACCATGCTGGTGTTAAAGAAATAAAGAGTCTCATTTCCCAGTGCTTTGTAATGGTTAGTAAGTTTCCTGCTGCAGGAAAGGCCTCAGGACAGAGGGCATTCTGATTTCTTGCTGACTTGACAAGCTGTATTTTCAAGTCAGTTCAAGTGGCTTTATTGTCATTTCAACCATATTCATACAGCTGGTACAGTACACAATGAAACTGTGAACCATGGTGGTACATAAAACAAAACAGGACTACAAGAGACTACAAAGAACTAAATAAGACCTACACATTTCTACATAAAGTGCACATGCAAACATGTGCAAACAGCACAAGACTGTACAGTAACTACTAAAACAGGACAATAGACACAGTAAGAGGCAGTGTAGCGCTGACCAGTACACAGTTCTAGTGTGGAACTAACAGATATAGCTTGTAGTGCAAAAGAATGACAATAAGATAAAAATGCTGTGAATGCACCATAACACTATTACATAGTATTCAGCAGATAAGCTTATACCATAGAAAAATATAGCAGTTATTGTGGTAGCTGCAAGGTAGAGAGTATAGTAGTGACAAGTAATTAAATGCAGTCTTTTTATTAAATACCGTAGCAGGTAGTCAATACAATTTTTTTGTCTTATTAATTTTGACTGAGAAAAACGTGAGGCTTGTGAGGAGAATGACTGCTATAGCTGCTGTAACATACTATATGTGTAAGAAAACACTCTGTGTGGAGAGCTTCTTCCAGCTATGCTTGGGGTATTGCTCCCATGAAACTTTGTCAGCCTAAAGGCCCTTATCAGTGTAAAGACTTCTTACATGACTGTCCAGGACCCCCTCTTGTCATGATAATGCCAAATTGGTGCTGAACTTCATTTCCCATCAGCCCCAGCATGGCACGTTTCCTATAACTTGCACCTGTGCCTTGTTTTCACTCTGATTAGCACCATTATATAAGTTCCCAGTGAATTTATCATGAAGCCTTTGCAATTGTTGTGTGTATATGTCATCGCGTGTGTCACAGTCTTGCTCATAGTCTGCCTGTTTTTGCCTAGAATCCTTTGTTTATGTTTATGGTCCTTTGTTTATGTTTATGCTGTTTATGTTGCATGTTATACAATAAAATCTGCACTTGCATCCGTCTAATTTACATATCCCTAACACAAAGAAAGAACTGCTGTATGCAAATGAAGAAAACTGATCTCATATGAATACTTATCACTTATAGAATACATTTTGATGTTATCAAAAGTAAAACACAGAATAGTATAATATAGTATAAAACAATATAGTAGCATATAGTATATTATCTTCATGTAATGTAAATTAAAATTAACTTGCTTAAACCTAATCTTATACCAATGAGAGCAAATTAGTCAAATTTGCACATTGAAAAATAGGTCTGGTTTATGTATTGTCCCTATAGCTATGGCTGCAATCATTGATGCTTGAAGTGCCTAATTCTTACCGTGCTGCTACAAAATTGAATTGTTTCATATAGCTGGAACAGAACAGTGTTGATTTGAGGATTTCAAAGTAAATAGTACACCAACTACAAGGGACAAATGATTTCAGCTCATTCTGACACTAGAAAAGGGACAAGGAAATGCGTGGATGCAATTACTACACAAGTGTAGAAGCATCCAGCAGTAACTCTAGATTTAAAAAATAAATTAATTAATTAATTTAAAAAAACATCCACTAGTGACCAATCCAGAGTGACACGGACAGTGTGAAAGCAGGGTTACATCCATTCACACACATGCCCATTCCTAGACCTACACACGGACACAGACACACAGTGGAAGGGAGAGGCCTAACTGTTGTGGGAAATTCTCAAATGTATCAATTCACTAGTTTTTATTACACACTATCACTTGAGGTTTTGTACTGTACTGTCAATAGCTCAAATTCAGCTGTTTAGCTTTACACATACACAGATATTTATTACTCTTTGTACTGTACTGTCCATGGCTCAAATTCAACTGTTTACTTTACAACTTTAGACATACATTGACATTTATTACACACACACACACACACACACACACACACACACACACACACACACACACACCGGCACAATAGGTAAGAAAGATGACAAAGCAATCAGGTAATATAACATAAGCACACTCACATGTTTACACATAGTGGCATGGTGACACAGGAGGTAAGACAGGTGTCGTAGCACATCAGGTCACCACACACACACACGCACACATACACACAGTAATCTCTTATGTGATCTCTGTTTCAGTTCAGAAAGTGTAGAGGTAAAGACGTGGAAATGTTCAGGGGAAGCATCGCTACATGAATGACCTCACCTGTTATCATTTCCTCTAGTCACTGTTCTTGTAACACTGCTTTAGACACTTACATAATACTGATGTACCCGAAACTGTGGCCAAGAAAAGTGTTTAGCAAATCAGTGGAATGTTCTAAGAGTCCAGGTTGCTACAGAGAGGAAAATACAGTCCGGTCTTAAATAATACAGCTATTGGCAGTGACATTTTGGAGGTGTTTAGTGTGTCTTCAGTCTCTAGTATGAAAGACTTAATTATATCTCACCAATTAATGAAAATCACTCATGAAAGTCTGTAATGATATAGTATTTAAATGTGGCTAAGGGTGTGCTAAAATGATGCTTAACTTCGTTTACTTCCTCAGATGTGCATCTGGGGATTTTGGAAATGGGAATTTTGGCTGTATGTCTTAGTGTGTGGCACAGTTTCCAAAATTATGCCTATTTTTTCATTGTTTTTATTGTTTTATAGAATGTTAATAACTTTTTTGTTAATAACTTTTTCCCCATCACATTAAAATAGTTTTGTGGTTTTAAAATCCTAAGTGGTTGAGTGCAGGCCACAACTGAATAAAACACCTACAATTGCCCCATAAGGCCGTAATAAAGTACAATTAGACTTAAAAATCAGATAAAACCTGATTAGCATAGTATTGCTCATTAATATCTTTTAGCACCTCTTTCCTCACTCTCATTATTTCTTTCCACCACCTCTCTAAAACATGTGTTTAATAAAAGGGCGGAATTAGTAAGTATAGAAAAGGAATCAGGGCAAGGATGTTTCTCTTGTGATTTATAAACCTATTATCTCAGCAACCCACAGAGCTGAACACAATCCGCTGTGCATAAAGAATACAACGTCCATAGTATCTTTGTAAATGAGCATGAGTTGAACAAAAAGAAAAAAAAAGAAGAAAAAGAACAAAACAAAACAAAGAAAGCAAGCACAACAAAAAGGTGGTATTCCTGTATTTGTGTGTAAGAATTATTTCCCAGTGCACAGAGTTTGGCATTCAGCTAGCGGAAATGGCCCACCATTTGCCGCTTGTCAGGTAAGAGACAGGTAGAACAGCACGGTGTGTGCCAGTGGCCCTCAGCATGAGAACTGCATTCATCCATTGCTCTACTCTCTCTCTCTGTCTCTGTTTCTTTCTGCTCCAGAGACAAGTTGGCCTTTTCTATACAAATATGGAGAAATATACTGTGATAAAACATTAACAAGTCAACATTTAAACATTTAAACTCAGATTCAGATTTAGCAATTTAATTAATCAAAATTTCAAACTATATTGTATATGCATACTTACATATTCTCCATATTCAGCCAGGGTTACACTGTGCGATGTTGCTGCTGACACCTTAAAATAATTATTTGGTCATTGGGGTATGAGTTAGAATCCCAACAATGTTACATCCATCCATGGGTGGGAGCCGAGAGAGCAAATGATCATGCTTTCTGGGTGGGAGGGATGGTAAACTCTCTGTTACCTGTCTATCACAGTGACACTTGTCAGTTGTAGGCATCTGTGAGCTCATGATTGTGGAAAAGGACCAATAGTCACTGGCTTCACATGTCATGGTGAAAGCATTTTTTAGCTTCACGTGATGGCTGTTCTATGATAGTGGAGTGCTAGTTGGTGGATAGGAATTTGCTGGTGACCAAATAGGGGGAGAAGAATTTGAAAAATAATAATAATTTTTGGTTGGGAGTTCAGAGATTTGTGGTCTTACAACACATACTGTGATGTGCTCTCCTGCACACGATTTAGTGCCTCAAAGTGTGAACAAAGATGGATAACAACAAAAAAATTATTTTGTGATTTTTTGGTTGTGACTGCTGCTATGCCACTCATCTAAAAGGCACAAACAGTAGGATGGTGTAGGATCATGTGAAACTCAGAAGGCAGCTACAAACACTGTAGTGACAATGGCAAACAAAACATGCTAATGGACAGAGAAAAATATTCTTATTACCTGAAGCTCATTGTCAAGAATGTTTCTAGTTATGCGACCACATTTTTATGTTGATTGATGATGTAAGCAATACTTTTATAAAAATCTGTAAGTTCTTCAATCACAGGTCTATTACTACAGGGTCTTTGTTGTATAATCTGACAAAGAGAATGCACTGGAGTCTTGCTAAAGATATTATTGGAATCATCTCATATAGTATAACAAATAATAATCTTAAAATACAACTGAAATCATATAGTCTAAAACTGGCTTAATGCAGTGTCTGGTTGATTGCCTTTGTGGCCCATTCAGAAAATGAAATTCCTTTAAGCAAGAGCACCAGTGCAATATGCATACAAATAGAATGATACAGTGATATCCAAATAGACTGAAAATATTTTAATAAAATAAATCTAATATTAACCTAATACAGTATATTATGAATATATGCAGGCATAAATAATTGTCATGAATAATCCTAGTTCTCACTGCAAATTTCTCTTAATTTAACAATAAATGTTTCACAGGCCAGTAACTGGCCACAAGACCAAGGAACTTTACATTACCTGACTTTCTTTCAAATCAAATGTATCTGTAAAATATATGTATTTTATTTGCGCTTTGGTGTTGTAGCCAAAATATTTTAAGCAGTTTGTCTGTAGCTCAGTCGGAAATACACTACAGTACATGGCCAAAGGTTTGTGGAAACCTAATTATCACAACCATATGTCTGTCTCCAAAATGTTGCCACAATGTTGGAAGCACACAATTGTAAAGAATGTCTTTGTATGCTGTAGCATTACAATTTTCCTTCACTGGGACTAAGGGAACTCTAAACAACTCCAGCATGACACAATGCCCCATGTACACAAAGCAAGCTTCATGAAGACATGGTTTGCCATGGCTGGTCTGGAAGAACCCGAGTGTCCTGCACAGAGCCATGACCTCAACCCCACTCAACACCTCTGAGATGAATTGGAATACTGACTGTACCTCAGGCCTCCTCACCCTACATCAGTGCCTGAGAAGACCATGGATTATCAATCAAAGTATTCACACTTTGACACAGTTCCAAGACCTTCTACAAAAGCAAACACAAATGGTGTAGGAAAGGCAAGAATAACAGAGAGCTGCTGAAGTGGTTTCCAGGCAATTATGGTAAAATCTTATGATAATAGTTTAACAGTACTAAATGCCGAAATTAAATTAATGAAATAAAAGGAAATGTCTACATTATCAAGAGACACTGGCAGTTGTGTGTGAACAAATGCGTCCATGTACCATGCATAGCCCAGAATTCTGATATCTGTTCCAGGGGTGTTGGCACAGCTTTTTACTGAACCTCTGACTCCAAAGGACATATACAAATGTCACTGAGGTGCAACCTGCCTGCTGTTCCTAACAGGCCATGGACAAATGAGCCATTCCTGCATTATCTAGAATATGTTAATTAGAGTATGGCAGGAAAAGGCACCACAGATGTTCTCTAAAATAGACATGCCTTTTTTCACACTTTTAAATGGGTTTAACTGGAAACATGCAAAAATCATACCGTATGCCATGATTACCCAGCAATGATGCTTTTCAATAAATACAGCTTTGTAAGATAACTGGAGAAAATTGCTTGAACTGTAATTGATGTTTATCAGCATGCCGTCAAAACGAGTGTGAATAATGGCGGTGCCATGTTGAGTAATTTAGTCATAGCCATCACAACTCACCCATCAAATAAAAACAAATTGAAATGTTTATTACTACAAGGTTCTAAAAGGTTGCCACTGTTTGAAATAAAAATATATCTTCCCTTGCAAAGGGAACTCCACGTTGTGTTTGTTCAATGTTGTGGGAAGCACCCTCACGTGTTACCAGCATCTGAAGCTTGCGTAACATCATGCCTATTTATAGGCCTGCCGTGATCAGGTGATGTGGCAATTAAGCCCGTCGCGCCGTCAGCCTTATTATCTTCAGCAAGATTGCATGTCTGTTGTATGTATAATGTTCGCAAAAAGACACTTAATTTCCTCTCCATCTTTAAAAAAAACAGAAAGAATAATCTCTTTACTTTTCTGTCCTTTTAAAAAAAGAGAAGAAAAAAATAGAATGAAGGAGAAAGAATTCTGTAAGTGTGTTGTGCCTTGTTACCATTTCATCATGGGGGGAGATGGACACACTTCCTGTGTGAAGTATTTAGGTCTGGAGCAATCCACAGTAGCCATCGATGGGATCTGACTGTGAGCAACGTGAACGCTTTACAATTAGGCAGATCCGCTCAAGACTCGCTCTCTTCTCATCAAAGGGAGACGGGTTTCAGAGCCTCACGGATCTGGGCCGGCCACTGCAGAGGCAGCCAGCCGGCTCAGGTCCTGGAAATCTCCGCCTGACTTTGGAGCTCATGTTGCGACTCCTCCTCTCAGTTGAAAAACTAAATCTAGACTGGCCCAGGGAAGAGGAAGTGGCTCGTAGCAGGCTGGATGAGCGCTTCCTCCCCAGTGAAAATAAATCTATCTCACACTGCAGAAAAATCCCCTTTTTTCCATATCACGCTTCTGGCGAACACCATATACTAGCCATGTTTATAAGCCCCCAAATGTCTGATTGCAAGCCTTGCAAGCCACGCCTCTTCATTGATGGCAGGTAATACAGGGGGGCTGGCTTTGCCTTCCAAGTCATGTAAGGCCTCCTCGGTGTTGGTGGGCAAAGCCTTTATGGCAGCCGTTCTTGTTTGTGGGTCACTGCATAAAATGGCAGTTTTGCAGGCCTACTAAGCAGACCTGTTGAGTGAGCTTGACACCAGGGGAGGGAATTGGACTCGAGGCAGTGGCCGAGCTGTGCCGCACCACAGATTTGTCTCTCTGAGTGACCAAGCAAACGGCCCGTCATATCGGCCTTTAAATGGGTAACTTGATTGCAGTGGAGAGGCACCTATGTCTCAACCTCTCAGAGATGGGAGACAAAGATAAGGTCTCCTTGCTGGATGCCCCTGTTAAACCTTCTGGCCTGTTTGACGGCGTAGTTAATACCATCACTGACAGGTTTCACAAAGGAAAAAAGCAAACGACAGCATTCAATCAGTTCCTTCTCCGTCGTGCCGAATTCGCCTGGTCATCCATGAGTCAAGCCCAGGTCAGTGCTAGTGCCAAGGGGACTGGGCGTCCACAATCGCCCGCCTGGTAATAGGCCTGATCTGAGAATGGTCATAAAGGCCAAGCAGGCAAAGAAGGAGTGGTCCTGATGGGCCACAGAGGGAGGTATGAGGGGACATGAGGTTGTTAGGGCTTATAGCCCTCTAGGGCCTCCCTTAGCAAAGGCCGTCCCAAGTTTCACTCTTCTCTGGTCAGCAAGCTGTCACAGGGCAATGAAAATCTGATTCTTTCCCTACAACAGAATGTGTAAAAGTTAACATCACTAAAAAACATCTGGCAGCATGGAAACTACTGCCAAATGTGTCTCCATGGGTTCTGTCTATCATAGAAAAGGGTTACCGGGACCAGTTCAGAGCTCGACACGCCCAGTTCAGAGGTAATCAGCACAAAGCAGAGCCTGACGTTAATGCAGGAAATAAGATCCCTGTTGGACAAAGGGACCATAGAACATGTGCCCTGTTTTGTACCCAGTTTTTACAGCTGTTATTTCCTGGTCTGCAAAAAAGATTGGGTATGCGGCCAATTTTAGATCTGTGTCATCTGAACCGTACACTTCGGACATACAGGTTTAAAATGCTGACATTCAAACTTATTGTGCCCCATATTCAGATCGAGGACTCGTTTGTGATGACTTATAAATTATGGATATTTCCACATAAGAATATTACCGAGTCACAGGAAGTTCCTGAGTTTCGCGTTTGGAAGCAACGCATACACATATCGGGTTCTTCCCTTCCTCATAGTTTTATCCACTCGCACCTTCACAAAGTGCATGGATGCTGCTCTGGCTCCCTTGCAACTCCAGGGCATCTGCGTACTAAACTACCTGGACAACTGGTTAATTATAGCATGATCTAGCGAACTGACGCGTCAACATCGAGATTGTGGAGATTGGAATTCAGGTTGAACCACACGCAAAGTATGCTTTCTCCAGTGCAAAGGACAACATTTCTAGGATTTATATGTGATTCTACTATGATGAGGGCATTTCTATCCCCAACTTGTGTTGGGTCAAGCCTATCAACATTGAGCAAGATAAAGCTGGGTATGGGCATCTCCTTCAGGTTCTATGAGAGACTGTTGGGCCTTATGGCAGCAACAGCCAATGTCATACCATTGGGCCTATTGCACGAGACAGTTTCAGTGGTGGCTGAAATGTCAGGGTTTTGTTCGAGGACGAAACCTCTGAGGGTAATAAATGTCACGCATCAATGCCTATGTGATCTGAGAATGTGTAGGTGTCCCCAGTTTCATCCGAGGACAAAACCTCTGAGAGTAATCATTGTCAAGCGGCAATGCCTACCTGTTCTGAGAATTTGGAGGTGTCCCCAGATTCTAGCCTCTGGTCACAGTCTAGGGGCTTCCCTATCACAAGACACTAATGATGGATGCCTCCCTCACTGGGGTGTGGTCTTAGATGGTTGTCCAGCTTGCAGTCTTTGGCACAGCCCTCATCTGGAGTGGCATATAAATCACCTAGAGATGCAGGCCATATTTCTAGCAAAGTTCTTTCTTCCTCATTTAAGAAGTCACCATGTGTTAGTTGTGACAGACAACACAGCGGTGGTCTCATATATCAAGTTATTTTCACACCTCCTGTTCAGGCAGGCAGGGAAGGTTCTTGTCAGTGAGTGCAATGTACATTCTGGGCAGCCGGAATGTGGGGGTTGGAGGCTCCATCTGCAAATGGTGGAGTCCATAGGGCGGAGGTTCAGCCAAGCAAGAAGTGGATGTGTTCGCCTCTGAGGAGACAACACACTGCCCACTGTGGTTAGCTCTCACTTCTCCTGCACCATTAGGCTGGACAACATGGTGCACATGTGGCCGAGGTTGCATGTATATGCTTTTGCCCTCATCGCTCTGCTCCCACAAGTTCTAGCAAAAGTATGGCAAGACATCTAGTAGCACCTTACTGGCCAGCTCGAATATGGTTCTCAGAGATAACATCCCTGCTAGATGGCACACCTTGGGAGATTCCCATCCACAGGAAGCTACTGTCTCAAGACTGGGCTGATTTATCACCCTTGGCTGGAAGTATGGAAACTGTGGGTTTGGCCCCTAAGGGGCACCAGCTCATAGATTCTAGTCTCACAACTGACCATGTTGACCAATAGGACTACCATCCACAAGGAAATTGTATGCGCTCAAGTGGCAACTTTTTGTCTTGTGGTGTGAGGAACGTCAGCTAGATCCAGTGAACTGTGCAATAGCTAAAGTCCTGGAGTTATTACAAGGACGTTTCTCAGCTGGGTTGGCTCCTTCTATAACTAGGGCCTATGTGGCCACCATTTCAGCCAGCCACACCCCTATTAATGCCTCTGTGGGGCAACATCCTCTAACTCTGAGGTTTATGCATGGTGTCAGACAGCTGAGGCCCATCTGCAGACCACATATACTTTCCTGGGAACTTTCTGTTGTATTGGAAGGTCTGACAGGTGCCACATTTGAGTCCTTAGAGTAAGCCTCTGAGAAGCATCTGACTCTAAAGGTAGCTCTTCTGCTGGCCCTGCCATCACTCAAGTGAGTAGGAGTTCTGCAAGCTCTCTCTGTTGCCCCTTCCCGCCTTGACTTTTCCCTTCTATTAACCAAGACATTTCTGTATCTTAGGCTAGATTATATTCCTAAAGTACCTTCATCTGCTGCCCAGCCTGTGGTGTTGCAGGCTTTCTGCCCTCCTCCGTTCCTCACACTGGAACAAGAGCGAATACACCTACTGTGTCTAGTAGGGGCTCTTTGTACTTACGTCCACCACTCCGTCCAGTGGCGTAAGTCGAGGCAGCTGCTGGTCTGCTTTGGCGGCAACAGTAGAGGTGTGTCAAAGCATAGTCTCTAATTGGATAGTGGAAGCAATCTCTGTTGCTTATGAGACGTGCGTTCTCATTACGCCTCTGGGCATAAGGGCTCATTCCACTCGGGTCGTCACCCTCTTGAAGTCTTTGTCCAAAGGTATCCTTACAGGATGTGTGTGCTGCTGCAGACTGGTCTACGCCACACACATTCATTTGTTTACATTACAGCCTGGATGTTCATTCTGCTGTTGAGTTGATGCCAAAGAGCTCCATTTTGGTCTCATCTGACCACCAGAGGACAACTGGGTGAAAGTGTTGTGGTCAGATGAGACCAAAATGGAGCTCTTTGGCATCAACTCAACTCGCTGTGTTTGGAGGAGGAGGAGGAATGCTGCCAATGACCCCAAGAACACCATCCCCACCATCAAACATGGAGGTGGAAAAATTATGCTTTGGGGGTGTTTTTCTGCTAAGGGGACAGTACAACTTCACCGCACCAAAGGGACGATGGACGGGGCCATGTACCGTCAAATCTTGGGTGAGAACCTCCTTCCCTTAGCCAGGGCATTGAAAATTAAAAGTAATTACTAAGTCATTACCAAGTACTAAGTCATGTTTTGCTGAGGGGTCAAATACATATTTCCCTCATTAAAATGCAAATCAATTTATAACATTTTTGACATGCGTTTTTCTGGATTTTTTTGTTGTTGTTATTTTGTCTCTCACTGTTCAAATAAACCTACCATTAAAATTAAAGACTGATCATTTCTTTGTCAGTGGGCAAACATACAAAATCAAATACTTTTTTCCTTCACTGTACCTACACATTCACGCAATTTAACAATCAGTCAATCGGATGGCAGCAGTGCAGTGAATCAAATCACACAGATACAGGCCAGCAGCTTTAGGTAATGTTCACATAAACCATTCATGACCGTGGCATGAATGTTGGTGCCAGATAGGCTGGTTGAGCATTTCATTAACTGCCGATCTCCTGAGATTTTGATGCACAACAGTCCCTAGAGTTTACTCAGAATGGTGCAATAAAGTGAAAACGTCCAGTGAGCAGCAGTTCTGCAGACCGAAACGCCTTGTTGATGAAAGAGGTCAATAGAGAATGGCCAGACTGGTTGGAGCTGACAGAAAGGCTACAGTAACTCAGATAACCACTGTAATATTGTGGTGAGGAAAAAAAGCATTTCAGAATGCACAACACGTCAAACCTTGAGGCGGATGAGCTACAACAGCAGAAGACCATGTTGGGTTCCACGTCTGTCAGCCAAGAACAGAAGCTGAGGCTTCAGTGGGCACAGACTCACCAAAACTGCACAGTTGAAGATAAAAAAAACATAGCCTGGTCTGATGAATCTTGATTTCTGCTGAGGCACAAATACAGTAGGGTCAGAATTTGGCATCAACATTATAATATTTATAATATTTGTTTTATAATAATTGTTTTTGCCAACAATTATTATTTTTTTATTTATTAAAGAATGACATCATACTTTTTTTATTCATTTATAGTTACATTTAATGTTATAGAACAACCACAAGACAAGTCAGGTTCCTGTTATCATTAAATAATAGCAGCTATAAAAGCCGTTTCCTTGTTTTACTGTGTTTTTACAACATGGTTATAGCATCCTTATAAATTATTATTTTATTATTATTATTATTATAATTATTATTATTATTATTATTATTATTATTAATATCCTTTGATACATTATAGTTTGTCAGTACTACAAATATTTAACCAGAATTCCATGGGTTTCTGTATAGAACTGTATAACACATTGAAACACAGTATTTTAAAATAGAAATAGCAGTAATTCCTTACATTGCATGCATAGTCAAAGGAACACACACACAAACTCACACTTGCTTCGGCAGCAAGCAGCCAAGAGGATTATAGCGAGACTTAATATCTGATTTTAATTAACTCAGTAACACAGTAATCATGACTTATTAGCGAGAGAGAGAGAAGTTTTCTAACCTCTCTGTGTAGTCGAGCTGAAGCACAGGCCCATGGCACTTAACATTTACTATTTAAGCTTAGATGAAAAGCTAGGAAACTCACTACTTATTATATATATGGTCCTATTTATCATGTTGAGCTTAGGATATCGATTAACCATAGAAAATTGTATAACTAAACGCACACTCAGGCTTTAAAAGCTAAGTACAAATAATACGTCTAAAAGGAGCAGCACACAATAATGCAATAAAACCTTTCCTGTAACCTGTCTGAATTACCAGAATTACAGTCTGTCTGTTATTTCCTAGTACCTTTCCCACAGAGTGGCTAAAGCTATTAATCCATTATAACTCCTCTAGAGCAGCAAGTTCATGCTGAAAAAAAAGAGAAAAAAAAAACATTTGGTCTCTTGCACACAAAACGATTCCTGCTTGATGGCGTTGACAGGCTGCCTCTGGTGACAGCATGTGCGTCTCTGGAGTATTAACCTGGTGAGGGATAATAGACCTTTTTGATGGTGGGACACAGACAAACACACACACACACACACACACACACAGAGTCAGGTGATAGTTTTGCAGCATGTCACCCCAAAGATGCCTTGACTCTCTATAGTTACCATGGCTTAGTCTTTTCTTTTGAAGGCCTATACTCATTTTTAATGATTGTGTACTTTATGAACCAAGGAATCTGTAAAAAATTTTTTGCTAAAATGGATGTCATCTTCACATACATTTGTATTGATCTTGTAAAGTTAACATGCATTGCTTAGATATAGCTGAGCACTAGATCCAAAGCAGTAAATTTGCTTTTGGGTAAATTTGTATTTTAAAGTATATCTAACATCCACACATCAGAGCATAACACCCAGAAGACTGGAAGCGGAGGAATAAAATGAAACTGCCACATCAAACATTACAAGAATAACACAAGTAAGAAAAATTAAGATGGAAATCTCAGGGCATAAGAATGAGAGAATGAGATCCATCCAAGATGGATGATCTTCTATCTCTTGCTCCTTTTCAGGGTCATGGGGAACCTGGAGCCTATCCCTGGAAGTATTGGGCACAAGGCGGGGTACACTCTGGACAGGGTGCTAGCCCATCGGAGGGCTCAATCACATACACACTCACACACCCATTCTTACAATACGGACACTTTAGACACGTCAATCAGCCTACCGTGCATGTCTCTGGACTGGGGGAGGAAACAGGAGTACCCGGAGGAAACCCATGCAGCACGGGGAGAACATGCAAACTCCACACACACATGGCCCCGGCGGTAATAGAGAATGAGATTAGAGCCAATATTAGGATTATATTGTGCAGAACCTTCCAGTACTGAGACGGCCCATACATCTCATAAAATAAACAGATTCACTTTAATATTCTTTCACCGAATGCCATAATGTTATATGTTCCCTTGATTAAGATGGCAAGATGTCCTTTTTGACGTTATATATGATTATATGCAGAGGAAAATACAGAAAATGGCCTTAAAAATGTGCCATTTTACTCTGTGTTTGCTGCAGTAGCATCACTTTTCAAAACAGCACAGAGAAACTTAGTGACTACAGAAAAACAAAAAAAGGGGAGGCAAGTAATAATACAACCATGATTTCCTAGCTGTTTCCTTATCGCTTTGAAGTTTTACAGTTTTGCAGTTTTAAAAATGTATATAATTACTTTTTCACACAGACATCAATGGAAACAACAATGTCTGAATTGTTGCATCTCTGTCAGATGGACAATCAAATAAGTCTGACACTCTGTAGACTAGATTTCTACAATGACTCGCCTTGAATCAGACCCCACCCTCAAAGATTGCTTATTGAACTGTTGCTGTAATGGTAATAAAGATATTTATTTTTGGATCAGTGCTATGTCGTCTCATCGCCCTCCCATCATGTAGAGGGTCCAATCATTTATCAGACCTTGCCTTTAATTAAAAAGCCAAGGAGTTAATTGAAAGTAATGTGCTGCTCCAGGAAAAAAAAAAAAAAACAACGTAATGCTGCTTGACATGATGATACATCAGTGCCTTTTAATCCATGCTTGACCTCCTCTTCTATTTGAAAGTGGGTGGAGTGAAGTAATAGCAATAATTTTTTGCCCCTTCTTATAGACAGTAGTAGAGACAATCGAAGTAGCACTGGGTGTTAATGCAACATGGCGTCTGGCATGTTAAATGAGAATGTGTGTTCTTATGGGCCTGTATGAAGTTAGCAATGACAGACAAATCCCTTTTGAAGGCTGCCTGTGGTGTTATATCCTACTCAGCCTATGTCGATAACAGCAACAGTCCTTACGCTGCTATTTAGGGTCATAATGAGCATGTTGTTTTGATTGCAGCAAGTGCCAGGGGTAATTCGTTAAAAATGGTGAACTTCTGACTACAAGAATTGCATAAAGCATTATAGATGATCTTATGACAGCAGCTTGAGGTTGCCTAAGTCTTACACACAGCTTTTACATACCATAGTCTTCCAAAAAAAAAAAAAAAAAAAGATAGGCATTAGGGACAGATCCAGATCCATCCATCCACCCGTCCATCCATTTTCTGTACTGATTATCCTACACAGGGTCGTGGGGAGCCTAGAGCCTCAGAGCACAAGGGCCGGGGACACCCTGGATAGGGTGTCAATCCATCACAGGACACAATCACATACACATTCACATACTACAGACATTTTGGAAATGCCAATCAGCCTACAACGCATGTCTTTGTCTTTGGAAACTGGAGTACAAGGAGTAAACACCCAAAGCATGGGGAAAACATGCAAACTCCACACACACAGGCCGGAGACAGGATTTGAGCCCCCAACCCTGAATGTGCAAGGCAAACGTTTTAAACGCTAAGCCACCATGTCAACCACACACAACATTCAAAAAATAAAAATAGTATTTTTATTTAGCATTAAATTAATCAAATTACAAGACAACTGCTCTAATAATCAGTGACTAATTATGTGGTATAAGAAGTCTTTGAATATACAGTCTTGACCAAAAGTTTGCAATCACCACCAATTTCATGCAATATTTCGCATTTAATTAGATTTAGCTCTGTTTGGGCTAGCTATTGGGCTATTTTGTGTTCGTTTGTGCTTGTTTCACCTAATGTTGCGTGGTAGTCATGACGTCTGTTGTGAAAGTTGTGAAGTTGTGTTTTTTAAAATAATAATTTATAGTTTTTCGCTGTAACAAATCTTGCAAGGTGAGTTGGTCTCTTGTGATTTCTTTTTGTTTTACTGATCTTGCAATTTGATATGCTGTTGTAATATTATGCCGAATGAACGATAATTGATGAACATTGATGTGGTACTGCACATGCACGCTGAATACTGCTTTTAAGGACTCGCTGTGAAGTCTTCTCCAAAAGCATCAGCTAGAGTTGTTCAATCAAGATTGCCTGGATCTCCTACAAAACGTCCAAGCTCCAGAACAATATGCTGGAGGTTATTCGATGCTGGTCTAAAATCGTATTGGCCAGCACAGAGACCAAAACTGCAAAGAACATCAAAGATCATCTGGTTTTTTGTCGCAAATACAAACATTGGAGCCCAGAATAGTGGGAGCATGTAATGTTTTCAGACCAAAGCACCTTTACTCAGTTCTATAGTTTTTTTTTCGGCACGTGAGAAGGCCACCAAAGCAAAGACATAACCCGAAGTACGTTATATCAACAGTGAAACAGGCACCGAAAGTTATGGTTTGGGGAGCAGTATCCATTTCTGGGCATGCAGGACTGTGGATTATGCCAAAGAACACAACAATTAACGGAACAGTATATCTGAACGTATTGATAGAGAAGCTGTGAAATTTCATCAACATTCACAATATCAGCCACTTCCCACAGGATGGTGCATCGTGTCATGGCACAAAGGCTGTCAAATCCTGGTTAACCAGGAACCACAATCCGGTGTTGGAACCATTGCCAGGAAGTAGTCCAGACTTGAACATCATCGAGAATGTATGGACAGTAATGACGCAGAAGGTGTCTGAGTGCAATCCAAGTTCTGAAGCCGACTTGATCAAGTGCATCAAAGAAGTCTGGGTGCATGAGATAACGCCAGACTTTTGCAAGAAACTAGCATGGTCGATGCCTCGGCACATTGAGACTGTTATAAGAAACAAGGGGTTTCACTGCAAGTACTAAGAACTGACAACGGTATGTGAACAATGCGTTAAACAAGCACTAAATAATATTTACTGGATTTTGTTGTTGTTGTTGTTGAAATGTTCTATAGCCGTTTTCATGAACAAATGTAAAGTGATCGCAAACTTTGGCCATGACTACATATACTAGATAATATTTGATAAAAGCACACAAAAAAAAACACAAATACTAATATAATTTATATGATGCAAGTTATTGTAGCGGGAAAAGGGCGATGCACAGAGACACGGTGGCGGGGGGTTGGAGTAAAGGCTCAGGCTTTATTCTGGGTTTTGGTAGAGTGTAGTTCTGGGGGTGTGTGTGTGTGTAGGTCTGCGGGGCCGGGCTGACGCCGTGACGCTCGTGGGGGCGTGTCGGGGGGGAAATCCCGGAAGAAGCCTCGGGGTTCTTGAGTCGTCACTCAGTGCTGCGCGTCGTCTCGGCCGGCGCCGTCCTCGTCCGTGTCGGGGCCTTCCGCCGAAGTATATACAGGGGAGAGAGAGAGAGAGAGCGAGAGAGAGAGAGCGAGCGATTAGCCAGCTTTAAAAAAGGGAGTACGGCGGGTGGACGTACCCGGATGCGCGCTCTCGGGACGCCAAGCGCGTTCGGAAGACGTACCCGCCTCCCGGGGCGGAAGGGCATCCTTTTATTTCCCCCATCCGGGTAGAGAGTGGTGGACTTCCTCCGTCCGATCCTCCAATCCCCGGACGGTATGGCATCAGTGGGTCCTCCCCGGCATGGCGTCCCTTCCGGTTAGCGTTAGGACCACCTCGTGCCGGGGCGGCAGTCGGGGAAGGAGCGAACCTCCTACTTTGCGCGTCGGGTGTTGGTCCGCCGCGACATTATGATTTAATACATACTTACTCAAAACAAAGAAAAGGAAAGAAAGCAAGCCTGGTTTATCAAAATTGGTTCTAATACACTGTCAACATATTGAACCCATTTCTTACTATATTTATTTGATTACTTTTCTTGTTGTTTTGTTTTGTTTCATTTTTTAAATTCTTTTTTATATATTATGTTTGACACTGTGTTGATTCACCTACTAAAATTTGGATGGGAAAAAACCCCTGAATCCTCACCTCTGTGTGCAAAAGCAAACAAGTTTATTGGTTTGAAAAGACATTGTGGTCTGGAAATAAGAAAGTTATTTCCTTTCTTGTCGCACATCAGTGATTCCACTAGGATGAGTATATCGAGCAAGCAGACCCAGAGGGATGCTGAAAGCTGACTGTTAAACTAATAAGAACTAACACCATTGAACATTATAGGAAAAACTAATAAAAATAGAACAGAAATAGCTCACAGTGTGACAGTTTACACCAGGTATACACTAGACAACAATACCCCCCTCCCCAACCCCCAACACACATACACACTATTTATCCTGTCTGCCGTTGTGCCCTCAGTGAAATATCATTAGCTTTCTTAATATTATATAATTACTGGCATTGCAGGACAATGATAATTAATCTCTCTTTCTGTCTCTACCTATTTTTAAACAATATTGCATATGGCTCCATATTCAGTAGTCTTTGAAATAAAGTTACTTCGTGCTTGGTCAGCATACATAAGCGGCAATACAATTGAAGGAAAAAGAGATAGATAACTAGATAGGCTGATTGCTTAAAAAAAATCTTCTCCACACAGAGATTTGCTCTAGCTACCTAATCTTTTCAAGCCCTGAGCAAAATTCCATAAAGGTTCTTTCATAAAGCCATTATAGAGTAAGTACTGCATATCTGATTAATACCCAGTTGCCATCTTTTTCATAACCTGGAAACTGCATATTGGCACCCTACTTGCTTACGTCCAAACACCAGAATCAGAAAACAAGTGCAAAAGAAAAGTAATAAACACAGAAGAGTGGTATGATTAAAAGCAACTCTACTCACTTTCTTTCCAGCTGCTTTGGACAGCACACCGCTGGCTCTAATTTGTTTTTCCCATGTGGTGACTTTAATAACATTTCCTCCCTGCAAATTCACTCATATGGTGGGTATTATGAAGCCTAGAGTCCTAATATCATTTTACCTTATAGAAAATGTTGAGACGCCTCTCCTTAAATCCCCACTGATGAGAGATTTTCCTCTTTAACCCACTTCGTTTGCCACTAAGACCCTGATTTTAGAGAGCTGTGTGGGTGGCTGAGTGTAGGTTTTTGCCCATGACTGACCATGTGATCACAGCAGAAGCCCTACTAGTGCATATGCTGACAATATGGCATGTTCAGCAGGCCTTCCAGAGGTTTGTTTGGGCATATGGTCAGACCAGTTTATATTTCTGTGGCTATAAGGAGAAGATGTGTGCGAAGAGAGGAAGATATTAAACCAAAAACAAAAAATACCATTCATTATTGGAAAAAAGCAAAACATATCTGCCAACAAACTCAGTAGAATGTTTAGAAATCATCTTATTGATAATAAATGGATGGCTGGACTTCATTGTTTGTGGCATATGAGGTATTTAGTTTAATGTGAAAGAAAATGTGCAACGTGCAAAAAAACATTCATGAGTACAAAATTAGGCAGAAAAATAAAGTCCAAAAGCTAATGTGTATTGCAAGTGGATAATCATTTTTATAGTGACATTTTGTTCTGTTGTTCACCCTGAGGATTGTACATAATGTGGAAACATTGTGAAAACTGATAGTAGTAAGCCAAAAAGATCCCCAATAGAGAGGTTCAAGGTACCTTGGAGAAATTAGCTGGTAAGCAGAAATGGTGCTCCAAAGGAGGCCATGGAGGGGATGGGCAGAACTGCACAAAACTACAACCATCCTCGTCTCTGTAATTGCCTCGAGTGAGTTTAAACTGTGATGGCACTGGCCTTCCTGACCAGTTTATTTTGGTGCCTGGATTTCCCTGCAGTGATGCTCTTGTGCAGTCCAGCCTGTTTTTTAGGTAGACTCATGGGTACTTCAAACACCATACCATCTTCACCTTCTCTCCCTGGATAGCAACTGTCTTAACTGGCCTAATACACAGTGGTACAGCTAATTTCACAATAAGAAATATTAGATAAACATGCATAAATTTAAGGTATTTTCACAAAATTTTTAATCTGCTTTAAAACATTTAATTCTGTCCAGGGACCGTTAGAATAAGTACCAAGATAATTTAATTATCTATCTTTCTTTGAAGATTATTCTCGACGGTGAATTTAAGGTCACTACCTTTTAGCGGGCTGATGTGGCACAATGTACATCAGTAAATGATTCAAAGTGATTTAAAGATAGACAAGATAATATGAGCAATCAGAGTTTGCAAAGAGAAAAAAAACAGGACATGCATACACTAACTAATCAAGAACTAAACATAGAACAGATTTCTAAACTGAAGCTCTGCAGTGCACCATTATTGGTCTCAGTAAACATTTTATGCTAAATTAGACTTAGCTCAGCACTAATTACACTCTCCAGCAGGTTTAATTTATATAACCAAGCCTGTACATGTACAGGCCCATTAAGGAAGGGAAACTTCTGTCTAAGGCTAAGTTATTCATGCATATCTGTGTAACTTGCTCTACAAAGGAAATTAGAAAGTGGTCTAAATGATTTTAAAAAATTGTTTCTTCTAAAACAACATTAATATCTATAGATTGTTTTCTTCAATGGTTCTGACCATTCATAACCAAAGCAATCATGTGCAATCATGGAATGCCTGTTAAGAGCCAAGATGGCTAAGTTCTTCATAAATACTGTACCTTGTAAGACTCTTTGTCTAAACACTTCAGGTTGGATCAGCTGAAAGATCTGATTACCACGAGCAATCCATCATATACAACACTCCAGTTGACTCAATGGGACTGGGTTACTGAGCTTTTTCAACAAAGTTAATAACTTCATACTTGTGTCATCACTGATATTCCTGTTTGAAGGGTCTGGTGCTGATGAAGTGTCAAAGGAAAGGACTCTGCCATCACAGAACAAGTGAAGATCATTTAGAAAGATCACTCCCAGTAGCCGTAATTAGTGTACAGCATCCAATGATCTCTTGTTTGTCCCCTTGCTCTGCATCCTCTGAGGTAAATCTTAAGGTTGCACAATGTTAGTGTGAGTCAACAATACAAATATGCCTGATTAGACCTTGCAAAGAGACAAAGAAACCACAGTGTATACACTGACAAACAAAGAAAGGACTAAACACAGAACAGGTGAACACAATAAGGCAGCAATGAATGACAGGACAAGGGCAGAGACACAACTAAAAGAGAAACAAAAAGACTCAATCAGAAACATGACAATACAAACAAACCCTACCCATTTTTTCCCTGTAGACATATTGCTCCTAATATTTACAATACTTACTGAAGAAAACATCCTTGAAAAAACTCAATTTACAATTTAACTGCCTCAACAATAAATATTAGTAACTATTCCTGTCACGTATCAAGAAACTCTGGACTCCAGTTCCCATCAGCCACTGCACTGCACTACCTGTCACATGACCACCTGCACCCGATTCATGTTTTTGGTAATGAGCACTCGTGTGTATTTATAGTCATTGTCTGCACTGTTTCCTTGTCTTTCATTGTCTTAGACTTCCGTGTTCTATGTTCCCGTGTTTTGTTTCATGCCACAGTATGTTGTCTAGTTATCTTAGTGTCTTTGTTTTCTTGTTTAAATAAACGCTATAATCTGAACTTGCTTCTGCCTCAACCTCACCTCATGACAGAACGAAAGACCGATCATCAGAAGCAGCAGATCACCAGAATGGACGCCTGGTTTGCGGCACATGAGGAGTTCTGTAGAGAGCTATTGGAGCAGGGAAGAAAGACAGATGAGCTAATCGCTAAGAATAACCGCATGCTCGGGATACTGCAATGGGACAGACCATGCACCATGCCACACCCGGTGTTCATAACTACGCCATGCCACGCTGACAGGAGGGGGAGTCTGTGGTCGGGGCTGAGACCAACTCCCACCCTCCCTCCCATACTATGGCTCTCGCTCAGCCATCATGTTCGGTGGAGGATGTCATTCTGCCTCCACGTTCCGTGAGTGACATCACTCCCTCTCCTACCAGACTCAAGGATTCCCCACTGTTCAGCTACCTTAAAGTCGCTCAGCCTTCCTGTTTAGCTGAGGTCGTCGCTCAGCCTTCCTGTTTAGCTGAGGTCATCGATCAGTCTTCCTGTTTAGCTGAGGTCGTCGCTCAGCCTTCCTGTTTAGCTGAGGTCATCGATCAGCCTTCCTGTTTAGCTGAGGTCATCGATCAGCCTCCCTGTTCAGCTGTGGACGTCGCTTTGCCTCCCTACTCAGCTGTGGACGTCGCTCTGCCTCCCTGCTCGGCTGTGGACGTGGCTCTGCCTCCCTGCTTGGCTGTGGACGTCGCTCTGCCTTCCTGCTCGGCTGTGGGCGTCGCTCTGCCTTCCTGCTCGGCTGTGGACATCGCTCTGCCTTCCTGCTCGGCTGAGGTCGTTGCTCTGCCTTCCTGCTCAGCTGAGGTTGTCGCTCTGCCTTCCTGCTCGGCTGAGATGGTCGCTCTGCCATCCTGCTTCACTGAGGACGTCTCTCTGCCATCCTGCTTCACTGAGGACGTCACTCTGCCTCCATGTTCTGCTAAAGACGTCGCTCATTTTCTTTGCTGCTCTCAGTATGTCACTCCCCCTTCCTGCTCAACGGAGGACATCGCTCCCCCCTCATGCTCCGCAGAGAGCATCGTTCCTCCCTCGGGCCTCACAGAGAACCTCGCTCCTCTCCCTGGCCTCGGGGAGAACCTCGCTCCCCCCTTGAGCCTCACGGAGAACCTCGCTCCCCCCTTGAACCTCGTGGAGAACTTCGCTCCCCCCCTTTAGCCTCGTGGAGATCCTCGCTCCCCCCTTGAGCCTTGTGGAGAACCTCGCTCCCCTCTTGAGCCTCATGGAGAACCTCACTCCCCCCTTGAGCCTCATGGAGAACCTCGCTCCCTTCTCCTGTCCCATGGAGGAATTCGCCCCATTTTCATGCTCTGCCAAGGACGTCGCCCTGCTTTCATGCTCTGCCGAGGATATCCCTCTGCCACCCTGTGCCATTGTGGAAGCCGCTCGGCCTCCTGGTATTGCTGAAGACTTTTTGCCCAGGGGGCCAGGACCACTAGATGGAGGACGTATAATTTTGGGTGCTCCGGGAGTAGCGCCCTTGGGGGATCGTTCTGTCACGTATCAAGAAACTCTGGACTCCAGTTCCCATCAGCCACTGCACTGCACTACCTGTCACATGACCACCTGCACCTGATTCACGATTTTGGTCATGAGCACTCGTATGTATTTATAGTCATTGTCTGCACTGTTTCCTTGTCTTTCGTTGTTTTAGACTTCCGTTTTCTATGTTCCCGTGTCTTGTTTCATGTCACACTATTTTGTCTAGTTATCTTAGTGTCTTTGTTTTCTTGTTTGATTGTTTAAATAAACGCTATAATCTGCACTTGCGTCTGCCTCAACCTTGCCTTATGACAATTCCAAAATGTTACCGCTTTTATCGTAAATCGCAATGACAAAGAACTAAGCAGATTTTCTGCAGACTTTCATTTCAACCAATAAACCTATTCAAACATCAAACTTTTTTTGTTAATACAACATAGCTTGGCTTTTCAAGCACTGCCTGCAGTACATTTTCTGCTGCTGTAATTAAATTACATTTCTAAATTAAATTCACGTAGACATGAAGTAGTTGGAGAAATAAACACTTGAAACAGGCTAAGTGGGAGGGAAGATCACTGTTATATCAAGGTCAATCAATTAAACATTCAGTTGGTTCTGTTTCAAATCTGTGTGCATGTACACCTCCAACCCTATTACTAAAATGGCCACTTAAATCTTCTCAGATGTTATTTAGAAAGTAAATATATAAAATTCTGTATCGCTTTTTGGCTGTCTTTTTTAACCATTAAACAGGCACCCCAAGATCAATACTCTTTAGTTTCTTTTAGAGAATATGACAGTTTTTCACCCAATCCTGTTATCATTTATCAAAGTTGGTTCTGTTTTGAGTATATGGGTCACATGGTTTGATTCAAGTTTTCTGTGACCGTTTTGTCAGCCTGACCTAAAACCAGCATGGCCGCCCACAGTCCAGGACATGTTGACTTTGTGGTAAGTAATTATATATTACTCTTACTTTTCTTCAAAAAAATCTGTTAAAATGAATTGTAAATATTGTCTTAAGATGCTGAAGTAGAAGAAAAAGCAATATGTTGTTGACCTATAGAAATATTTCCAGAGATAAAGTACAACTTCACGCCATCAAAGGGACGATGGCCGGGGCCATGTACTGTCAAATCTTGGGTGAGAAACTCCTTCCCTCAGCCAGGGCATTGAAATTTAAAAGTAATTACTAAGTCATTACTAAGTCACTAAGTCATTACCAAGTACTAAGTCATGTTTTGCAGAGGGGTCAAATACTTATTTCCCTCATTAAAATTCAAATCAATTCATAAAATTTTTGACAGGAGTTTTTCTGGATTTTTTTGTTGTTATTCTGTCTCTCACTGTTCAACCTACCATTAAAATTATAGACTGATCATTTCTTTGTCAGTGGGCAAACATACAAAATCAGCAGGGGATCAAATACTTTTTCCCCTCACTGTATATATATATATATATATATATATATATATATATATATATATATATATATATATATATACATATATATATATATATATATATATATATATATATATATATATACAGAGTGAGGGAAAAAAGTATTTGACACACACACACATGCCCATGTAATGTTTTGGAATTATTTCTATAGGTCGTCATTCTCTTGAAGTTAGGAACATGCCCCAATGAACAAATTTGCATTAATAAAAAATGAAATTAGCATAAAATATTTAGGCAGGATTTATGCATTTCAATGCAACTGAGCACTCAAGCAAGATTAACTAGGAAGGTGTAGCTACATGAGAGAAATGGGGAACTAACAGTCTGGAACACTGTCAGCAAACTTCAGTGTTTTGTGTGAATGGAAAGACATCAACAGGAACATCGACAGTGGTTTATGACCTGGGTTCTTTGCGTCTGTGTGAATGTGTGGTGAGATATGTGAGTTAACCTAATATTAATTGTATACAGTGCCTTGCGAAAGTATTCGGCCCCCTTGAACTTTTCAACCTTTTGCCACATTTCAGGCTTCAAACATAAAGATATAATTTTTTTATTTTTTGTGAAGAATCACCAACAAGTGGGACACAGTTGTGAAGTGGAACGAAATCTATTGGATATTTTAAACTTTTTTAGCAAATAAAAAACTGAAAAGTGGTGCGTGCAAAATTATTAGGCCTCTTTACTTTCAGTGGAGCAAACTCACTCCAGAAGTTCAGCGAGGATCTCTGAATGATCCAATGTTGTCCTAAATGACTGATGGTGATAAATAGAATCCACCTGTGTGTAATCAAGTCTCTGTATAAATGCACCTGCTCTGTGATAGTCTCAGGGTTCTGTTGAAAGCGCAGAGAGCATCATGAAGACCAAGGAACACACCAGGCAGGTCCGTAATACTGTTGTGGAGAAATTTAAAGCCGGATTTGGATACAAAAAGATTTCCCAAGCTTTAAACATCCCAAGGAGCACTGTGCAAGCGATCATTTTGAAATGGAAGGAGTATCAGGCCACTGCAAATCTACCAAGACCTGGCCGTCCCTCTAAACTTTCAGCTCAGACAAGGAGAAGACTGATCAGAGATGCAGCCAAGAGGCCCATGATCATTCTGGATGAACTGCAGAGAACTACAGCTGAGGTTGGAGAGTCTGTCCATAGGACAACAATCAGTCGTACACTGCACAAATCTGGCCTTTATGGAAGAGTGGCAAGAAGAAAGCCATTTCTCAAAGATATCCATAAAAAGTCTCGTCTAAAGTTTGCCACAAGCCACCTGGGAGACACACCAAACATGTGGAAGAAGGTGCTCTGGTCAGATGAAACCAAAATCGAACTTTTTGCCCACAATGCAAAACGATATGTTTGGCGTAAAAGCAACACAGCTCATCACCCTCAACACACCATCCCCACTGTCAAACATGGTGGTGGCAGCATCATGGTTTGGGCCTGCTTTTCTTCAGCAGGGATAGGGAAGATGGTTAAAATTGAGGGGAAGATGGATGTAGCCAAATACAGGACCATTCTGGAGTCTGCAAAAGACCTGAAACTGGGACGGAGATTTATCTTCCAACAAGACAATGATCCCAAACATACAGCAAAATCTACAAAGGAATGGTTTACAAATAAACATATCCAGGTGTTAGAATGGCCAATTCAAAGTCCAGACCTGAATCCAATCGAGAATCTGTGGAAAGAGCTGAAAACTGCTGTTCACAAACGCTCTCCATCCAACCTCACTGAGCTCGAGCTGTTTTGCAAAGAAGAATGGGCAAGAATTTCAGTCTCTCGATGTGCAAAACTGATAGAGACATACCCCAAGCGACTTGCACCTGTAATCGCAGCAAAAGGTGGCTCTACAAAGTATTAACGCAAGGGGGCCGAATAATTTTGCACGCCCCACTTTTAATTTTTTTTATTAGTTAAAAACGTTTCAAAAATCCATTAGATTTCGTTCCACTTCACAATTGTGTCCCACTTGTTGGTGATTCTTCACAAAAAAAAATTATATCTTTATGTTTGAAGCCTGAAATGTGGCAAAAGGTTGAAAAGTTCAAGGGGGCCGAATACTTTCGCAAGGCACTGTATGTTTGTAATGTAGAGCTAAAAATAATTAGACAAAATCTAATGAGAAAACTGAGAGCACAATCCTCTGTCCTGAGTACTCTCTCTGAGAAAAATTTACTGACCATTACAAAGTGCTGTCACTTGAGACTCCTTCCATACATTTCAAATAAATTTCTGTGAAAAAAAACATATAGCCATTACTTTATCACTAGTTTATATAATTCTCTATGTGCAGCTCTGTCACACAACTGATAGCCTGTAAACAGTTATAGAGTATAGTGGTACAGTGTAGCAATTACCTCAGTGCAGTATGAGTCCACTATGCCTTTATGGAGTGTATGTTTTTTGTGTGTGTGTGTGTGTGTGTGTGTGAAGAGAGAGAGAGAGAGAGAGAGAGAGAGAGAGAGAGAGAAAATGAATGAATGAATGGTGGGCACACAGAGAGACCCTTTCCATTAGGAATTAGATTTTGATATGGTCTGGGTGATGGTGTTATTTGGATTGGGCTTTATCCATCATGCCTTCATTGGTCTAAACTGCTAAAAACATGCTGTGCAAAGGTCAGTTAGCTATTCAAATTATTAATGACATGTGTGTTTACCAACAAATGTATTCAATAGCCCAACAAACATAATATAACTTTCAAAACTGAATTAATTTGAAACACGTTCACAAATACATGGGAGTGCAATATGCAATCTAAATCTAAGCTAAATTAAATGCTGGCAATGATCAACAAAACTACATTAATCACATGAATTAACTATTAATTCATGTTAATCACCTTTTAATAAAGCATGTGGTGTTTTGACACAGCAAATTACACAAATGTGGACATTTCTGTATACAGTTTTAAAAAATTATTAAAATGGCTTCTAGGTTATACTGTATGACATTTAGCTCTCTGATATTCTTAACAACATAATATGTGTAAGGTTGTGGTTTTTTGTTTTTTTCTTCAAACTAACCATCAATAAAGCTGAAATGGCCAAAACCTTTGCAACACCTTCTGTTCATCACCATCATCATTAGTGTCTTTAAAATATTGTGGTATTAGTAGTTTGATAGCCCTATGGTCCACATGCATCACTTAGCCACTTACCACATACCCTCTAGAACCCCCTCTAAACCAGGAACATGGCCTCATCATTCACTTGATAACAATCTCCATAGAGACCGTATTCAAGGGGCAACAAGGGTAAGCGGTTTTGACTGCTGCCTTGGAGAATGGACACGCTTTCCCCCATCCCGGTCCTCTCTGTGTGTTGCAGTGATATGGAATTTTATTGATTGTACCTTATTCCTATACAAAACTAATAACTGTGTGCAATTTAACAGGCAATTTTAATCTCATTTGAATAGTGTGTTTTTAGCTCATTTAATACACTCACCTTTTCAAACACAAAAATGGAAAGAAAATGGGGGGGTCCTCAAATCTGATTAGTCAGATGGGAATAATTGCTATAACAGCACGGCTCAGACAGTAATTCTTGCCTGTAATTCAAATCACTAGTTTCTATTACTGTGTTTTTTTTATATATATATATATATACACACACACACACACACACACACACAAACAGCTCATACATAGGGACTTATACAGTCTGGAAATCTGAAAATTTCCCATCATGGAAAAGTCATCTGGGCAGATTTTGTGATCTCAATTGTCTCAGGAACATAACCTTTTATTATTATTATTATTATTATTATTATTATTATTATTATTAAAAGATAGGCTGGTGAGGTAAAGGCTGTTTATAGCTGCTATAATACATGTAATAACCGGAAGTAACTTGTCCTCGGGAAGTTCCCACTTCTTTAAATGTATAATATAAGCATATTGTAAAAATACAATGTGTCTTCAATAATAAATACAGTTGTTGTCAAATTGATGTGGTATAATAGGAATAACACTTCAGTACATAAATAAAACAATCAACTTCTGGAGGATAACTATATCACACTACCCTGTAATTGAATTATTTCCCTATAACAGCATGCCCCATCATGTTTTATGTATGGGATAATCCATGGCTAGGTGCATTACTCGATTTTAATGCACAACGTGGAGGAAAAGAATCACCAATCATGTAACGCACACCTAGCAGTAGATTATCCAGTTTATACCATGGTCACTTGACAGCATTGACAAGTTCACGCTGTCATTAATGTTTGCAGTGCAAAATTTGTCTGAAAGGATAAAAATAATTTTAATAATTAATTTTCATTAGTTATTTTATTTACGGATTGTTAGATTTAGAATTCTGCCTGCTCTAAAACATACATGTGTGTGTGTGTGTGTTTGTTTATGTGTGTGTAGAGAGAGAGAGAGAGTGAATTACCTGCATCCGTGCAGCATTTCTTCTAATAATGAAGCTGTGAGTTTAACTACTGTATGCAACTACATTAATTTAGGCAGTACATTAATTTAGATTAATTAAAGTGATTAAACTGACCAGAACTACCTGTGCATTCAGTGGTTTGAATTCACAATGTACAGCTAATCAGAATAGAGCATTCAGACAGACCTTGGTATAATACTGACATAGGAAGCATTATAAGTGTTTATGGTTAAGTTGGTCATGGCTTTTCTTGTGCAGAGATATCCTCTATACACAATCCACCAACTGTTACTCATTATGATTAATCCAATTGTTATATGAGATGATGTGTCCTGGAGTGATTTAAAAAGAGCTAGATTCAAGGCAGGTGTAAATATAGGATATTATTTGTCTGCAGTGATTAGCTGACATTAAAATCACTACTTATTCCAGTGTTTGACAAGCCATGTGACCAACTATATATATTATGTGTTAGGGACCCACCATTAATGTAACTTAAAGCAATTCCAAATGCAGAATTATCTCTTGGATCAGATAATTTTTTGCAGAATGTTATTTTAAGGATTTGCTATATGCAGTACAAAAGGCTCCTTCTTGTTGTATTGTGCATGTTGCATCCAACAAAGCAATACAACCAAGTAAAAGAGCAAGCGAGTACATCCAGTCCTCTTTCTTTTTCAGGACTCGTTTCTGCATTAGAAGATGCATGTAAGTCTAAAAGCACTTTAGGCAATGAGATAGCTGTCGATAATGAGGCGTGCCTTTCAGCGGGGCAGCAGAAATGTAGGTTTTCATTAAGGCAAGCCCAATTGCATGATGGCTTTGTATTAGAATGCCTTCTGTGGAGACAGGAGTGGAGTGGAAGGGGTCTGTTTAGAATGCACAGGCTCATTTGCACACTTTCTTTTTTATGTGAAAAATAGCAGCGCATTAAGAGAAGCATGAGTGGAAGTTTTGCTTCACTGCCTTAATAATGTGCTCCGAAGAGCTATTGCTACATAGCCAGAAGAGATGAGTATGGACCTGGTGGCACAAAGGAGCATGTGAATGGCTGTTGTTTACAGGCAAAATGGACATGGCTAACTCACATTAAGGTTGCTAGCAAGACTACTCAGTTATTATGTTTATGAGAAAATTTAGGAACATGTACATGGAGCATTATTGTCATGTTATTGCTAATACATTGTGATTTAATTAATTAATCAGAATTTCTGTCTGCATTAAATGATTGCGGTTGGGGAAATACAGATTTTGTCAGGTATAATGTGCATGATTAAGAGGCATTTTATATATTCAGAGACATAGTACAGTGCAAATATGCTTAAGTATAACTCATATTGTGAGATAAATGCAGCTTTTGAGAGAACTGAGAGGGCTTATTTTAATTAGCAGTTATGTGTAGATATTAGTTGCATAAATAATGTCACACCAAGCTGAAGAGTTGTAAAATGTCTTTTGTCACTTACTGAGTTGAGAAGGCATACAGACTAATTACTTGAGTGAAAGAAAAAAAAATCCATTGATTATGCTGTTTTACGGGTGTGTGTGTGTGTGTGTGTGTGTGTGTGTGTGTGTGTGTGTGTGTGTGTAAATGTATTTCTCTATTATACACATTTTCAAGTGGATAGATTTTTCTGTTTTAAAAAAATACAGAAAAAGGAAAATATATTAATTATATCATGGTTGGATGACAGATGAGCGTTCCCCCGTCCTGCAGCACCATGTGACTATTATGAGAGTCATCATACCTTGTGTGCCAATTTCAAGCCACAAGTGGGATGTTAGCTTTAATATTTCAATCAGCAATGGACCATGAGAGAGATAAGGACTTTCGTACTGTTCTCAGGGTATAGAAAGGCTCTACTGCAATTATGTTTAATCTCCTGAGCTATGACATTTGTAACAGTTTCATTATAGATTTTGTTTACATAGAGGGGAAAAAAGAGAAGAAAGAGGAACGTTATCTGTAGCTTCTTCCAAGAAGTTTCAGACAAAGTGCAACTCTCATTCAATTTAAGTTATCCAAAATATAAACAGGTGTAATAATGGTAATTAATAAACTAGTGATAATAGTGAAATAATTTATACTTCTTGTGTTGGGTTTTGTGGACCACACTGACAAGTCTATTATTTAAATCTTAAATCGTAATTGTCAAATGTGGATAATTATTATAGTAAATTTTGGACAAACTCTCTCAAATCTCTGATTTATTGTTATAAATAGGGGTGTAACAATCAGACAACTTGGACTGATTAATCGATTTTAAAAATGGATTATTATTGATTATAATAAAAGTGTGTAAAATGGCTAGCAAAGTCATTTGCCTATAAATCTAATACTCAATACAGGGTGTCCCAATAGTCTTGATACATAGGGGAGTATGTATTTTAGCACCACGTCGGTTGTGCCTTCCTCAGTAGATGTTTGTGGACGTTCACTAACACGTCCAGTCTTTTTGAATTTGTTAATAAGTTTGGTGTTGTGTGCAATGTGCTTTTTCATGTTTCCAGTTAAAGTCCATTACTACAGTTTCCCAATCCAGCCCTGAGAATGATTTCAGTATGTTTTTTGTCAAAGGCATTCTTAACGGCTATCTGGAAAAATAATAATAAAACATTATTAATAAAATATATATTTCAAGTGTTCATTCCTTTTAATTTTGATGATTATAACTGACAACTAATGAAAACCCCAAAATCAGCATCTCAGAAAATTTGAATATTACTTAAGACCAATACAAAAAAAGGAATTTTAGAAATGTTGGCCAACTGAAAAGTATGAACATGAAAAGTATGAGCATGTACAGCACTCAATACTTAGTTGGGGCTACTTTTGCCTGAACTACTGCAGCAATGCGGCGTGGCATGGAGTTGATCAGTCTGTGGCACTGCTCAGGTGTTATAACAGCCCAGGTTGCTCTGATAGTGGCCTTCAGCGCTTCTGCATTGTTGGGTCTGGCGTATCGCATCTTCCTCTTCACAATACATTATAGATTTTCTAGAGCGTTAAGGTCAGGCGAGTTTGCTGGCCAATTAAGAACAGGGATACCATGGTCCGTAAATCAGGTACTGGTAGCTTTGGCACTGTGTGCAGGTGCCAAGTCCTGTTGGAAAATGAAATCTGCATTTCCATAAAGTTGGTCAGCAGCAGGAAACATGAAGTGCTCTAAAACTTCCTGGTAGATGGCTGCGTTGACCTTGGACCTCAGAAAACACAGTGGACCAACACCAGCAGATGACATGGCACCCCAAACCATCACTGACTGTGTAAACTTTACACTGGACTTCAAGCAACGTGGATTATGTGCCTCTCCTCTCTTCCTCCAGACTCTGGGACCTTGATTTCCAAATGAAATGCAAAATTTACTTTCATCAGAAGACATAACTTTGGACCACTCAGCAGCAGTCCAGTCCTTTTTTTCTTTAGCCCAGGCGAGACGCTTCTGATGCTGTGTCTTGTTCAAGAGTGGCTTGACACAAGGAATGCAACTGCTGAAACCCATGTCTTGCATACGTCTGTGCGTGGTGATTCTTGAAGCACTGACTCCAGCTGCAGTCCACTCTTTGTGAATCTCCCCCACATTTTTGAAAGGGTTTTGTTTCACAATCCTCTCCAGGGTGCGGTTATCCCTATTGCTTGTACACTTTTTTCTACCACATCTTTTCCTTCCCTCTCTATTAATGTGCTTGGACACAGAGCTCTGTAAACAGCCAGCCTCTTTAGCAATGACCTTTTGTGTCTTGCCCTCCTTGTGCAAGGTGTCAATGGTCATCTTTTGGACAGCTGTCAAGTCAGCAGTCTTCCCCATGATTGTGTAGCCTACAGAAGTAGACTGAGAGACCATTTAAAGGCCTCTGCAGGTGTTTCGAGTTAATTAGCTGATTAGAGTGTAGCACCAGATGTCTTCAATATTGAACCTTTTCACAATATTCTAATTTTCTGAGATACTGATTTTGGGGTTTTCATTAGTTGTCAGTTATAATCATCAAAATTAAAAGGAATGAACATTTGAAATATATCAGTCTGTGTGTAATGAATGTATACATTATACTAGTTTCACTTTTTGAATGGAATTACTGAAATAAATCAACTTTTTGATGATATTCTAATTATATGATCAGCACCTGTATATATGTCACAGTTCGCCCGGAGCAGTGACTTGCAGAGAGCACTACTGCGCATGCGCAGACTCCTTCCGCGTTGGAACAGCCCTCTAAGAGCAGGGGCGACTATCGAACGCCACTGCGCATGCGACGCCATGCCCACGTCAGGTCATAGGGTCATGTGTGGGCGTGTCTGGGAATCACGCACAGCTGAGAGCCATTGGAGTAATGACGGGACTGTTTATATTACGTTCAATAGCGATATCTGGATCAAGGACTTTGTCCATGTCCATGTCCATGCGAATGCCGCCGCTGAAGTTCATGCTCAGTTTGCATGGTTTTGTTTATGCTCGGGTCCAAGGACAACTACGTGTCTGCGTGTGTAGAGGTATTCCTAGTTTTAGTCGCTAGCACTAGCAGTAGCTGTGCCTAACTAATTTATATATATATATATATATATATATATATATATATATTTTTTTTTTTTAATGAAGAAAAACTTGGAAGGCATTTCCCCTATGTATGGGGATAAGTTTTTGTGTTAATCCTGTATATTGGCATTAAATCAAACAGGTTTATATATGTGCACTCTCATGGGTTCATAGGCTGCTGCTTACTTCCATTTTTCTGTTTATGACTGTGTGATTCTCGCCAGCACCACCTACTGTTCTCTACCAGCTGCCCTAAACTTGGTCAGTTTCACTGTAGTGTCTCTCTGTCTGTGTGTGTGTCTGAGAGAGAGAGAGAGAGAAAGAGGACACAAAGAGACAAAAAAATGCCACAAAAGTCTCTCTGCGCAGCCTGTAATACAACGAAGATGGCAGATCTGGAATGGAAAACCTGTGGAAGAGCACACTGGTCTAAATGTGAGGTCATGTCTGCGATATAGCACTTTATGACTCCTATAAAAATGGTCAACAGGCTGAACAGTACAACATTGTGTTAATTAAAAAAAAAACTAAATAAATGTAGGTTTTTTTTCCATCCATCCAGTGGGTCTTTAATATTTTCCTTCCATCCATTTTCTATACCGCTTATCCTTCAGGGTCGCGGGGAACCTGGAGCCTATCTGAAGGAGCATCAGTCACAAGGCGGGGTACACCCTGGACAGGGTGCCAATCCGTCACAGGGCACAATTATATACACATTCATACACTAATGATATTTTGGACATGCCAATCAGTCAGTCTTTGGACTGGGGGAGGAAACCATAGTACCTGGCAGAAACCCCAGCAGCATAGGTAGAACATGCAAACTCCACACACACAGGACCATGGCAGGAATCGAACCCCCAACCCTGGAGTCAGGTGAATGTGCTAACCACTAAGCCATGCATGGGTCTGTAATTATTCATATCTAATCTCAATATTTAAAAACAAATAGGCCTGTAAATAATGTCAATCTGTCAATTAATCTAATGTGTTGTGTGGGTGGGAAGTTCAGGAACAAAAAACAACATAAGCTATATGTTTTCAGTAATAAGCAACATTAAAATTTTTAGCTTAATATTTGAAGACATCTGTGTATTTTTATATAGTTAAAGGGTTCCATGGGTGCAAAAAGTTTAAGAACAACTGCTTTAGAGTATTTCTCTGCAGCCCACAACACTGCACTTCCTCAAACTGCCCAAGCCATGTGTAGTATGTATTTGATTTTATCACTTCCTTGTTTTTTTTTATTATCACTGCTTTTAGTGCCAATGAAATACAGCCTACATTAAAGTAAAAATTCTATTATTAATACACATATACAGAAAGCTACACTGACAATGTGTTAAATATATTTAATGTGAACATTTAGATAATTATTTTCATGCTTGAAATCAGCAACACTTTCATTTTATTTTTTTACACACTGTGTATTGTTGTTGTTTTTTTCCACCATACATGGTGCTACCACATCAGCTGATCACGTATTTATGAAACAGGCCATCAGCCATAGGAATTATCAAATTACACCACTTGACACTCATTGTAAAATATTGCAGCTTGACTTTGGATAGCTGATTAAGCTGTTTTGTCATTTTGACTCCATGTAATCTGCCCATTAAGGTAAATATCTTATTTGTAACTTATATCTTATATCTTATTTGTACAATGAAGGCATCAGTAGTAATCAATTACAGTAATCAATTATTATAATTACGGTAATCAATTATTTTTAAAAACATTTTTATTGTGTTGTATTGTATTGTATTATAATCATCATTATCCTCATAATAATAATAAGAATAATAAGAAGATGAATATTTGTCATTATTAATGTCACATTCAGATAGAACATGCATAATATGAGTTTAACTGAAACACCATCTGTGAAGTTTGTGTACTTTCATTTTACAATTACTTTTAAGTGTACACAATTTTTATTAGCAAGATTCATTAACAGTTTAGTCTTCCCTTACTAATTAAACCATCATAAAATCAAGTGCAGATACAAGTGGTAGGAATTACATACAGACTATCCATCATGTTATTCGTGAATCAGTTGTATGAAATGAATTAGTGGTCCAAGCATAACTGATGAATTGGCTGTAGCTGCATGGAAATAAATGTGCATGCACTTATTTACATATTTATCATACAATATATATATATATATATATATATATATATATATATATATATATATATATATATACTACACACACATACATATATATATATATATATATATATATATATATATATATATATATATATATATATATATATATATATATATATATATATATATATATATACACACACACACACACACACACACACACATATATATATATATATATATATATATATATATATATACTGCACGTGTGTGTGTGTGTGTGTGTGTGTGTATAACTCCAATGTAACTACAAGTGTTCCCTTTAGTGTTGTAGTGCTAAAGAAAGCACTGACTGGTATGAAATCCCAAGGAAAGAAATGTAGTTTAGAGAAGCTAATACAAATATGCAGGAACCCAATTGTGCCAGAAGCAGGGGGTTTATTTATTTATTTATTCATTTATTTATTTTCTTTTTTTAATGTTTCAAAACTAGTATCAATGAAGTTCACAAAATAAATTTGTGGAACAGTATAATCGCAGCTGGCAGTTGTGCTTGTTGTTTGTGGTATTTCCGTATATCATTTATTTAATAGGTATCATAGGCATATAAATGGGCATTTGTAAATGCCAAAGTGAAAAACCTGTAGTAAAGAGAACATTACTGCATAGTATAAAGAAGAAAGAAGTGCTCTGACCAGGTAAATAAGTGCTTATAAAGGAAGTATTCAAAAGACAGGATGTAGGCACAACATACTTGACTCCCACAGAACCAAGTATCCCTGCACTGTTTGGAAAATAGTTGCTTTTCTTCTTTTGCAAGTGATGGCAGTAACAATGATAGCTCTGTGCCCATTGCAGCAGCAGCAGCCCATTCTCTTCTTCCTATGTCTGTCCATGTCCATCAGAGCAAGTATTCATACACGCTCAGCAGCAGTAGCAGCATAGCAGATCTAGCTTGCCTGACCAAACCTATTCACACTCCATCCTCATCTGTAAAGTTCACAATTTCAGAGTTGTCATGGCTGAAATAGCTTAATATATTACATTTAATACATTAGTTCATTTCATATAACAATAAATAAAATAAAATAAAAAATAAAGACATTAAAAACACTAAATTCAGCTCATAAATGTCTTAGTAAATAGTTAATTGAATCAGGTGTGTTAAATGAGGTAGATTGCAAAACTCAGCACTCAGTACTGGAATTTGGCACACTTGCTGTGCTGGAAAGGTTCCACATGGGCCGACGTTTACAGTCGATCTTGGGGGGTTAATTCATTTTATTTAAATGAATAAAACATACTGGCCAAAAAACATTAAACCTTTGTTGTTTGTTTGTTTGTTGTTTGTTTGCCATGTGAAACTTTGTTTGTCTGCCATGTGCTTTGTGTCAGATGCAGGTGTCATTGTGTAATAACTATAAAAAAAAAACAGGCAATGTTGTCTAACCATCTTTGAATAGCCTGGGTGTGGACTGGCATACCTATGACTGCAAGCCATCACATGGAATGATAACACTGTACATATTTTATTTTTTATTTTATTTTTACAGGTTATGACCAATAACACATCATGGTACAATTAAGATAATTGGTACACTAGCTATGTTCTTAATGTTTGATGTCATCACATCACAGGCATAATATTTTTTTAACATGGCCACACAGACAATATTAATTTTTGATTGTTTAAATTCCTAAAATATACTTTTTGAAATGCTAAAAACCCCAAAGTGGCAAGCCCCTGAGAATGCATGTGTCCCTTCAGAACACACAGCTCTCATAGAACACACTCTGATTACTGAGAATATCAGCAAAAATACACCAACGCTTTCTTCATAGACCCTCTCTATGAAGCCTTGTACTTACAATGTACTTGCATTGTGCAATTTCTAACTTTCTAGCATTGTCTAATTTCTATTTTTTATTTTTTATGTCTAGTCTTTTTTCCTTTGTCTATATTTCATTGTTTAGCATTGTGCTTATCCTCTGAAAGTTAGTCAGTAAGTGGATGTGTCTAGCCATATTGGACTATGGCTTATATCAAGACCTAGTTATTTTGGGGTTTTCTAGTTTGCATCTCCTAATAAATCTATACTCCTTATATTTATATGGTCTTTGCTTTGTATCTCCTTAAAAGTTGATGCATTCATAGTTTAATTTACTCTGTTTATGTCCATGTTTGAGGACTCCCTGGTTTTGTCGTAATAATTTCAATGAATAAATCATCATCCATTCAGTCATGGTCTGTTTCCTATCATAAGAGCAGTGAGAAACTAAACTAAACATTTTTTTTCAAAAATGTTAGAATTAGTGGACACGAATGTGACAGTTCCATAAGTCTGCATGAAAAATAGAGCATGTCTTTGTTTGTGTGTCTGCATGTTTGCTTCTCCATGCGTACAAGGTTGGTGGTTCTCTGCAGGCCTGTGGTGATGGAGACTCACTAACTGAATTGGTCATTCAAGTGTTTCTGTATAATTGCAGTGGTTAAAAGACCACTGAGACTCATAATAGAAAAGATCCCACCCACTGACTCGCCTGTGTCAGTCTCTGTCTCTCAATGTGTCTCTCAGTCCCATCTCCCCAATGCAGTATCGTTTTTTTTTTCTTCACTTTTTAAATCAATACTATCCAAAGATGAAAGATTAGTTTCTGTTGACTAAAAAGCACAACACTGGAGTGACATATGTCACTCAGTATTGCTTAATTTGCAATTATTTTCAACTTCAAAATTGAATGGCACTTTGATGAGCATTTTTAGAGTTTTTTTGTTTCTAATCATGAAAATGGTTTCTAATCATTTGATGTATAAAGCACAGAATTAAGATCCTATTCAATAGGTTACTGATTTGCAATGACTGCTGAAGTGAAGGGTTTTTATCTTATCTCTCTCTCTCTCTCTCTCTCTCTCTCTCTCTCTCTCTCTGTCATTGTAGTCTTATTAATATCCAAAAATTTGTCTATAAATGTATTTCTTGTGTTGTGTGCACCATAAGACTTTAACAAGATGGCCTAATCAATATCCAGTTGAACCGGGGCACGGAGTTAATTCTATGATAATAGGAATTTGCTCTAAACAGATATTGCAAGATGTATATAGCAAGATTCTACAGACAGCACAATTGTTCTTTCCTCTCATTTGTTAAACATACAAAAACACAATGAATCTGTGGTGGCAGTACCTCAGCATGATTATCTTCTTTGACTTTAATTTCTTTTTTACCAGTAAAATCTATCTTCATACAAATGGCTTGAAAATATGTTTAAAATACAGACAAGTAAATCTTTAGATGTGCCCTTGTTTCATCCATTTTAATTAAAAGATCCAGTGGTTCTCTTCTGCCACATTAACAGCTTCAAACCCATCAAACACAGCGTGAAATGCTTTCTGCTCTTTAGCTTAGAGAATGCCCACCAGGAATTTAAGTAAAATTGGTGTGAGCGCTCTTTAAGTACCCCTGCTCTGCCATCTCTATAAAAGAGCTCCCACACTGCAAATGGAGACCCAGAAAGGGCATTTGCATAACTCTCAGTTAGACTTGACCTTTATGGAGAAGTGAACTAAATGAGAAGCCTGGCCCATGTCACGGGCCCTTAATGACATTCAGACATCATAGATTTCAACACAGGCATGGATTTAAACTTTTAGTCCTGAACAGCTGACAGCGGTAGAGGGAATTTTACTTTCAAAATCTTTCAGTAGTCTAGGGCTAGATTTAACTAAGACATACCCAATGAGTAATTTAGTAGTTCTGTGGAATGCAGCCTTGCAATTTTTATGGTTATGCTAATGTGGTATCTGAAATAGAGATCAACATGTAAACAAAATATACAGCCTTTAGGAGCATTACATGTGAACCATTAATAGTTGTCAATGGACAAATTCAAAGTGTGATTTAATTTTCCAGAAGACTGGATGGACAACCAGACTGATTAAAAATGGCTTAATGGTTTCCAGTATCCGTTAAAATAATTTCACCATAAAACCATTATGACAATTCTTTTATTTTTTCCTTTTCCTTCACACTAAGATTAAGAAAACCTCCATTTCCAGTAACTCTCCATTATTTTAAAGCTAAATGAAAATCCCAGTGGTCTGGAAAAGGTTGATTTGAGGTAAAGCAAAGGAAGAAGCTTAAACAAATTGAGTTTCGATTAAGACTAATCGAGAACCTTCACACTCAATAACTGTAATTAAAGTTGCATTTAAAATTCTGTTGTGCATCTACACTTTCATAGAATGTAAGCACATAAACCAGTAAGTATGAATTTAAAAAAAATTAATAATCAGACCAACTTTAAGAGGATTAAAAAAAAATGCACAATGGTTGTTAAATTGACATTGTTTTAGTTAATAGACAGTTTAGAGTTAAAGCATTTTGTAGAAATTTGACTTTTTGCTTTTTGTTTATGTTTCCTTTATTTGTTTAATGTAAGATGTAAGACTACATGACTCATTATTTAGGTTATTTTTAAGGCTTCCCAGTTTGATCCTGAGCTCAGTTTGTGTTTGAAATGAGGTTGGGTTTTTTTACCACTGGGTTCTTTGGTTTCACTAGCCACCAAAAACAATCCAGTATGCTGAATTGCCTAGTTGTGAATTTTTATCTGTGAATGTTTGTGTGTTTGCATGGCACCCTACAATGAATTGATGTGTGATTTTCTGGTGTGTTTCCTGGGATTGGCTCTAGATCCAGAAAAGGATAAAGTGGTTACTGTGGAGGAATGAGTGAATATATTTACCTGTTAATATATGTTTTGGGAAATTTATGAATAATGTTGCAGTAGAAATTAAATTACTGTTATCCATGTCAATGTTTGTTTTCTTTTTAAATTCATTTTGGTTCTTATGTGACTCCCAGTCAGAGACACGTCTATTATGAACCAATTCCTTACCAAAGCAATTAATGCAGTGTATAACAATGTAATGTAGACACATTTTCTCCAATGCAAAGACAAACCAAAAATCCATCTGATCCATGAACTAAAAAAGTTTATAAAAATAAACTTATGAGTAAATACAGTTTGATTGTTCATGCATCAGATTGGAGCTATTGTGTGTATGCACTAATAGCCAACCTACTACACACCTGTATACACAGAATTTGACTATTGAAATAGCCCATGGCTGTTTTTCAGCAATAATCACTGTGTGCACATAATTTGTATTGTTTGTACATTTACAAAACCAGACCAGTCATATATGTTTAAAAAATAAATGGAGAATATGTTTTGATGGTCTTGGCAATAAATATATACACCTGAATCTGTTAGAAATGTATATTGTTTCAGTATTCTGTATCATGATCTCTCTCTGCCCAGCTAACAAGGTCTGATAGTGAGCTTACCCTATTACCATTTCTGCCTGGGCCTACACCATGCTGACCAGGAGATGATAATTTTACCATGACAAACCGTGGATTATTATTCTACCACTGAATGATTCCTGGGCTGGAAAATGATGTGCTGCAACTCAATTGCCTTCCTATTCAGGGCCACTGACTGACCATATATAGCTGCAGAAATGAGTGTAATCGCAGAAGGTATTATTTCCATTGCAAATACAGATACAGTCAAATACTGTGCTTCCCAGTTCTTGGTGAAATGGAAATGATGTTGACAATATTTGAGTTTTGTTTGGGATTGGGTTGCATGGGTATTAGCGGTTGTAGCTGCAGTACAATTCCATTACACACACACACACACACACACACACACACTTTGACGCACACTAGTCCACCCTTGCCTGCTGTAATTGTTTAAATTTCCCCTGCTAAGCACAGTTTGCACAATGGCTCCATTTGGGAGAGTCCCATATGATTGCTGCATGGTCAAGCTGGGAAGATTAGCTCACGTCTGTTTAATGGGAAATGCGGCCATCTGTTTATTTGTTTGTGCTTGTGAATGTGCTTTGTGCACCAGACTTTGATATGGAGCTGACTTCATTTGACAAGCTAATCTCGAACAAGTAAGCTCATGCACAGCACAGTGCCCTTCAACTTTCTGCAAAGACATCGGTTGACTTTTTTTAAAACCCAGTTACTCCTGAGGGAACTTGGATATTCACAATCTCCATGCTTCACTCTCCAGCCTGCAATGAAAAAATAAACAAATTGGCATGGAAATGTAAACTCTGATATTCAAATTCCCAGCGCAATAAATATACAGTAAAACTGCAGCTCTCTGGCTAGTGTCGGACTGGCTTCCTCTTATGATATAACTGCTCCGCTCACTCAGAGACTCAAGTAAAACAGAGTGTAAGTTGAGGGAAATCAAGATGGGAAGAAAAGCCAAAGCCAATATTCCCAGGTGTTTTAAACAGTGTTTTAAACAGATTTCCCCAATTTTCACTACCCCTGAATTGTAGATAGACCTAAATCCTACTCTTCTCTAAACACACACACACACACACTTACCCCTTGAGGTTTTCAGAACAGATTTTGTTGGAAATGTAGTCTGGAGGTGAAAAAAAGAACACCAGAGCTGTTTTACCTAGGCGACTCACTAAGGATCCATGGAGAATAAATTCGCCACTGCTAACAACAAAATACAAAGTACTATATATAAAAGCGCACGTCTTTTCCCAATAGGATGGACCTATGTTTAGAGCACCCCTCTACTTAAAATGCTACACATTAATCTGAGGTTCCTATGGTATTTTCTAAAAGAAAGTTTGTAATATTGTCACCTGCCGTCCGATAGCTTGTTTTCAATAAGTCTAAGATATACCAGATCACACTCTTAGAACAACTTCAGTTTGATGGAAATGAGAGGTTATACATTACTCCTGAGGGAGCAAGTAAAGTTAAGACATCCAGGCTATCCGCTTAACATTTCATTATCCCTGAAATCTCTGGACGCACCAGCAGCTAATTAATTTAATGATATTAATATGTTGCAATAAAGGCACGAAGGCTGGAGGGTACGAAATAAATGCGGCAAAGGGAGTAATGTGAGGAAAAGAGTAAGGCGGCGACTAACCTCTAGGGTGTCATGGCTTAAGGCAAGATTTCCTCCAGGCCTGGCCACCACAGTGCATGTAATTAGAAGCGGAGAAATGAGAGCTGTATGACTCTTACATTTAATATCCCTCATCGCTCTCCCCACACATGAAATATGTCAATAAGAGAGAGCAAGGGAGAATGAGAAAGTCTCTCTCTCTCTCTCTCTCTCTCTCTCTCTATCACTGAAAGAGCTCTATAAAAGACTTAAAGGACCCAAATTAAAATGTATTTGAGCATAGTAGGGGCAGTTCATTTATGTATTCAAAGACTTACTCTTTGTCGCTGAACACATTTAAATGCAGAATATGTCATTGTCACTCCATCCGTTAGAAAAGAGCGCATGTGGACGCTGTCCATGCTGTGTTGTCTAGAAAACTGTCATCTTTTTTAATTCAGGAACCCTTGGATACACTAGCTCTGCAGGATGGTTGCTGGCTGATGAATTATTGGCTACACAGAGTTGGTTGGTAGTTCTTCAAGCATATGAAGAGGAAAGTGAAGTTATTACAAGAAAACCTATAAATTACATCAAGCATAACAAACTGGCAAGATGGCCTGTAAGATCGATGAGTGCTTTTGTTTCCATAGATCTTGTACCTATTTGCACAGTTCCCCATAGATCTCCTGTTGTTTATCACATTACACAAATGCAAATCCTATGTTGATCCCTGGGTTTGGACTTATGTTATTTCAAACAGGTTCAGACAGGTGTGTGAGAAATTAAGTACACCCCATGGAAATTGTTGCCTTTTATATATATATATATATATATATATATATATATATATATATATATATATATATATATATATATATATATATATATATATATATATATATATATAATCTTTGAAACTGTGCCTATGAATAAAGGTGATTGAAAGGAAATTTTATTTTATCATCTTATATTTTATATTATGTACCCTTTTATGTTATGAACTGATCTCAAATATATGATGAATGTAATCATTTAGTAACCTCTTGAATAAGTTGATCAACTGCTATCCTTGATAATATTATTATGTACTTCCTTGTCAACATGACATGGGACTTATTTTGTATCATAACCAGTAGAAACTGTCCATGCAGTGCTGTTATCAATGTGTACAATGTGTATAAATACTTCTGTTTTGAATGAATAAACCGGAAGTCTCTTTTGAACACGCTCATATCTGTCAGTGTGTTTATATTAATTTCGGACTCTCCAGGCGCCTGACTCTGCAGCAAACCACACTTTCTACCTCATAGCATCATAGCAACATAGAACTAAAAGTAACTAAATGTTATTAGACGTTAATGGTAAAACAGGCTGAAAGGCATGACGAAGATCACAAAGGCGTGAATGGTAGATTCCTGTGGGGTGAAATCTAACAGTGATACACTATCAAATGTCACAAAGAATTGACATTTTGTATTAATTTTCACAATTTAAATCAGATCACATGGAAAAAGTAAGTACACCCCTACATTTATCACACCTTCAAATCCATAAAATAGAATCACGTGTTCAAGATTGTGTGCCAGTGATTAAAACCTGCTTAGAGAGTAGCTGGAACCTTATTTCTATTCCTCACACGTCTATTGTCTGGTGTTCCCTTTGCTATTGAGGTGTATGGTGTCATCATGCCAGGATTCATGTTCAATAAGGTCTTCAGAAAAAAAAGGTTGTGGACACCTATGAGTCTGGCAAATGATTTAAAAAGATATCCAAATTATTTGAAATACATCATTCCACTGTAAGGAAAATCATCTACAAATGGTGCAGATTTCAAACGGTTGCCAATTTGTCCAGGACTGGCCATCCCAGAAATTTCAGCCCAAGAGCAGGCCATCTGATGCAAAAAGAAGTCTCCAAGAACCACAAAATTTAATAACAGGATCTGCTAGTAAGTCTTGGAACTGTCTGTGTCAAAGTGCATGCTTCTACAATCAGAAAGAGATTACACAAATTTGACCTGCATAGGAGGCATGTCAGGAAAAAGCCTTTGCAAGACTACAGGTTGCCAATGAGCATATAGACAAATACATTTGGGCCTTTTGGAATAATGTGCTCTGGACAGACAAATCCAATATAGAGTTATTTGGACAAAGTAACAGCAGACATGTTTTGTGCAGACCAAATACAGCTTTTCAGGAGAAGCACCTCATACCAACTGTGAAGCACGGTGGTGAAAATGTTATGGTTTGGGGTTGCTTTGTTGCCTCAGCTACTGGACAGCCTGCATTCATTTATTCAACTACAAATTCTGCATAATATTAGAGAGTGCTTGAAGATAATGTGAGGCCATCGTTTTGAAGGTTGAAGTTGAACTGAAGGTGGACCTTTCAACAGGATAATGATCCTAAGGAAACCAAGGGGTGGCTCAAAAAGAAGATATGGAGTGTTATGGAATGGCCTAAACAATGCCCGGAATTGAATCCCATTGAAATGTTGTGGGGTTATTTGAAACAGGCTGTACATGCAAGAAACCTCTTATACATCTTGCAACTGAAAGAATATTGCATGGAAGAGTGGTCAAAAATTCCAGTAAGCTTGGTGGGCAATTATGCAAAACACTTACAAGCAGTTATTTCTGCTGAAGGGGGCAGTACTAACTTATGAGGCCAAGAGTGTACTTACTTTTGCCATAGAAGAATATTACATCTACTGATATTTCTGTTGAATAAATGATTGAAAATTAAATTCTTGTGGTTTGTGCAAGTATATCAACTTTATTAACAGGCACTGTTTCAAAGATGATCGAATGTTTGCTTGACCAAATATGTCTAAAAAGCCAACTATTTCCATGGGGTGTACTTATTTTTTCACATGACTGTAGGCTGGTAGATTCTTTTATAGTGTGTGTGTGTGTGTGTGTGTGTGTGTGTGTGTGTGTGTGTGCGTGTGTGCGTGTGTGTGTGTGTGTGTGTGTGTGTGATTAGAATCAGGTGTGCATGACACAGCAGCCAGTAATACCTCAATAGTACAAGTGAGTAGATCGCATTGTTTTCTGGGGAGTGGAGTTCGTGGCATGCATGGACCTAAGAGTGTGTGCATATAAATCATACCCATTTGTACTTGTTGAACATCCCATTAGATTAGATTTAGTTCTCCCTTTGCTATTACGATAACCCCCACTCTTCTGGGACAGCTTTCCACTAGATTTTAGAGTGTTATTGTAGATATTTGCCCATTCAGCAACAAGAGAATTAGTCAGGTGAGGTATTGATGTCAGGTGAGAAGGTCTGATGCACGTCTGCATTCCAGTTCATCTCAAACGTGTTCAGTGGGGTTAAGGTCAGGACTCTGTGATAGCCACTCAAGTTCTTCCACACCAACTTTGGCAGACCATGTCTTCATGGACCTCGTTTTGTGCACAGGGCATTGTCATGCTGGGACATGTTTGGGGCCTTTCATTCCAAGGAAGAGAAATATGAATGCAACAACAGACCAAGACATTGTAGACAATTGTGTACACTATATAATCTTTGACACAGTCAGTAACACAACAATTTTAATTACAAAGACTCTACTGCAGCATTCCTTTGAACATTTATTTATTTTTTTGTTTGTTCATTTGTTTGTTTTTACAATGAAGGTTGTGGCACATATTATGTTTAAATATTTAAATTATTACAACATTTAAAAATTCCCTTAAAGTAACACATCTGTCTCAACATTTTAATTGATAAATAAGAAAGCCTTCTAAACCAGATTTATTAATCACTTAATCATTAATTAGTTCTGTGTTTATTTCATATAAAAGCCTTTAATGCACGTGTGTGGTGGCATTGGAAAACCCTTCACACAGTGAAAATGTGATATTTTTGTATCTTGTGAATAGCAGGTCCTCGCCTGAACTGAATTATGTTTCTCTCTTAAATGTATTTAAATCACATGTTAAATTAGTGTATTGTACCGTCTGGTTACACCTAAAAATGAAAAGAGAGAAAACTACCTTTGAAGATTTTATTCTGACTGCAGGGCAGAAACATCGAGGACATTTTGACAGCTGGTATATGATTACTAACTGAACTTATTAGAATTATGTCTGTTTCACTATGGCATGTAACTATCCAAAAAACTTGATCAAAGCGTGACGTATTCATTGTATGAGGAAAGTTTTAGACATCTTTACCTCTGCAGTTCTTTAATTGGCTATTTGTGCCATCTTTGCAGGACGATAGTATAAGCTAGATCAAAAGGTAAAATAAGTTTATGATTTCTCAAAGTTGAAAAATGTCAATTTATGTTATAGGCAGAAAATACCAATTTTGACCAAAATCGGATTTTTCATCATTTGGCTATTTGCCAAAATTCAGCGACGTTCAACAAGTTTTTTCCACACAATTATAAAGCATATCTACATATCAACATAACCACAAAATACAAAATGTATGTATTTATGAGAGTGAGTAATGTCTGGAGTCACTGATGGGCAGTTGAAGGCATAAAGTTGAATAAATATGACATATTTTGGTAACCTCCTCCAAGCGTTTTACATGTGTTCTGTTATCCATGTGTTCTACTGTCCTCTCTCTGTCTTCTTCATTTAGACTAATTGGTGGATCAGACAGCAATACCTGCTACAATGTCCACATCAATCCTACTTACCTAAAGCCTAAAGAGGCTGCTCTGAGACTGACTTCCTGTAAAGGCAAAAAGACTGTGTGTGAGTGTATGTGTGTGTGTGTGTGTTGTCAGAATTTAGAAAAGTCTATGGAAAAGAGTGCTAAATAAATGTATAATACGAGTAGTGAAATTTTAAAAGTATGCCACTAACTGATATGACACTAACTGCTTTCAAATGAATGTCTCATATCCCTGGTAAGAACATCCTCATTGTCATCAAACAATATGTGAATTTTGACCAGCACCTCACCAGAGAGTTTCATGACAATGACTCACAGTCACTGACACCAACTGGGCAGGTAGCAGCAAAACTGGCGATGAAAGCATGACAGGATGTTGCACAATTCACACATCTATTTGCAATTTGCGCGCTCTCCTGAATGCACAGGGCTTGTTTGCAATGTGGTGGAGTATAGAGATCTTTCAAGGAGTGTGTACATGCCATCACCACATCAGTCACACTCAAACATGTGTCGGCTTTAGCCTTGGCAAAAAAGATGCAGCATCTGCCATAGCAGATCCTAAAGGAAATGCCAGGCTAGAATCATTTCAAAATGCCTCAGCAGTGATGAGGGAGTGTAAGTGGCAAGTCGACTCCATCATTCGGGGAAATTCTGCATCTTTTCTCTTTTTCTCCGGTGTTTTTTTTTTCACAATATCTATCTATTTCTGTGAAGAGCATTCTAATTCTTTCATTTCCAATCCCTCCATCACATCAGTTATTGTACATGCCGGTCAGATGAAACGATAGTCTCGCTCCCTCTCTTTTTCTCTCTATCTCTGCACTGACACAGCTGTCACTGATAATCTACTTTTACATCCTCCCTCTTTAGTATCTCCTGATTGAAAAAACTGCAGCACAGAAGTTATTAAATGTGCCCACGGACAGTATTAGGACAGAATGGGGGTGCATTTCAAAGCAGCGAAAGTTAACTGTCCCTCAGAGAGTGCACAGAAACGTCTTCCACTCTTAGGTGCACATCCCCATTAATCGTCATTCAATTTTATTGTCCATGATCACTTCAATAGGGTTCATGAGCCTGAAAGTAGTCCCCTGAGTTTTAGTAAATCTGAGCCGTTGAGAGTAACACCTCATTATATAACTAAAAAGCTAATGAAATGAATTGGTAATGTAAAACAGGAATCTTGTCATCAGAATTCATTCATTTTAGATAGTAATCATCATTTAATGGTTGTAAAAATATTGGCAAATGGGTTGCACTGTACATATTTTACAACTTAAGGAGAGCTGCTTTCCCTTGTAAAGGCTGTGTTAGCTCTTAGCTTATTTTAACCCCTGCAGTAGGCTTTGACTTCAAACTGGTCAGTGATGACATCTTGATGTCAGATGGCAGGAATCAGTCAAAGAGAAAAATGACAAACCCTTAACAAGAAAGAAAGGCAGGGAGTGATTGCAAGAAAAAGTGAAGGACAGACACAAGGGATAATGTGGTTACTGTATAGAGATACAACGCACTGAGCAGTGAGTCCAATAGTAAGAATCAAAGGAGTTGGACAAACAGTAGTGACAAAACCTGAGATTGGTGTAATAGAGGCTGTCAGAGAAGGTAAAAGGGAAAAGAAGAGCCACTGAGACTAGTTTGAGTGCAGCAGCACTTCTAATTCAGGAAGGAGGAAAAACAAATGCAAACCCAAATAAACTGCTCAATTTGTACACATCACATTGTACACATGTAAAGTCATGTGAAAAAATAAGTACACCCCATGGAAATTGTTGGCTTTTTTTGAAGTACTTGAGCAAGCTAACATTGATCCTCTTTGAAACAGTGTCTATTAATAAAGGTGATACACTCTGTCAAATGGCATATAAAATTGACATTTTGTAGTAATTTTGTAGTAATGAATAAAAACAGATCAGTCACAAGGCAAAAGTAAGTACACCACTTCATCTATCCATAAAAGTAGAATCAGGTGTTCAAGATTGAATGCCAGTGATTAGAAACTACTTAGGAAGTGCAGATGGAACCTGTCTTATTTATACACCTTTCATATCTAGTGTCTGGAATTTCCTTTGTTATTGAAGTATGTGGTGTCATCATGCTAAGGTCTAAACAACAGACTCGTTTAGCGCAGACCAAAGACAGCTTTTCAGGAGAAGTGCCTCCTACTAACTGTGAAGCACGGAGGTGTAAATGTTATGGTTTGGGGTTGTTTCACTGTCTCAGGGACTGGATATCTTGCATTCATTGATTCAACCATGAATTCTGCATCATATCAAAAAGTGCTTGAAGAAAATGTTAGGCAATCTGTCTGAAAGTGGAAGTTGAGCTGAAAGTCAACATTTCAACAGGAAATCCACAAGGAATGGCTCAAAAACAAGAAATGGAAGGTTATGTGGTGGCCTTCATTTGAATCCCATTGAAATGTTGTGGGGGATTTGAAACAGCATTTGAAAATTCCAGCAAGCCTGGTAGACAATTATGCAAAATGCCTAGAAGAAGTATGAGGTCAAGGGTGTAGTTACTTTTTCCAAGAAGAATATCATGTCTGTTGATTTTTCTGTTGAATAAATGATTGAAAAAGCTATTTTTGTCACGATACGGCCAGCAGGTGGCACTGTGGCTCGGCTCCGGACGAGTCACATGAGATTGTTGTGGTTCCCTTGCTTCCGGATTGAGCGTTAGCTTTAGTGACTTTAATTTGCCACAGGTGTTTATGTTTTGAGTTTGATTATGTTTGGGATAAAAGCACCTTGGTTTCTGAGCACGTCGCTCAGTATTATTAGTTGTAGGATTTGTAGTGGTTGTATCGTTTGTTTCCATGCCTCGAAGGATATTGTTATATGCCACGTTTCTCGTTTGCCGGTGAAGACGGCGTTTACTTTGGTTTTGAGTTTTACGTTGAATAAATACTTTGATCTGTACCTGCATCCGCCTCCAGTTACGATTCATTAAAATTTTTTCTTTGTGGTTATGTACGAGTATATCACCTTCAAGGCACTATTTCAAAGATGATCAAATGTTTGCTTGCCCAAATATGTAAATAAATAAAGAAAGAAAGAAAAGCCAACAATTCCCATGGGGTGTATTTATTTTTTCACATGACTGAATATCAGTGTAATGTAAATGTATGTAGGTAATGATTTTTTTTCCCTTGTCTGTTCCTGAATGTATAGGTATTGTAAATTGTGAACAGATTCATACAAAAGATTATTTGTTCATTTTGTTCATACAAGTGATTAGTCTAGCACAATATACAAATAGTATTTTTGTTTTAAGCATTACAAAGTATTAACAAGTATAATGAGTTAACAAGTATTTTTTTAATGAAATAATGATTACTAGTGATTCTCATACAAGTTGAAAATTTCACTTAGCAAAATGTATCTCTTCTCTGAAATTGTGGAGATTACTGTGAGTCGAGTATAAACACACACATTTTAAGATATTTTAAGAGAACACATATTTCATCACCTTGTTTATATAACAGTAGATCATATTCATTTTAAATATATTGTCTGTAATTATTATCTACAATAAACTTGATATTGGGTAAGTGTTAACCTTCTATTATAGCCTAGTATTGAATATTGTATGTTATAATGTCTAATTCTCTTTAGTTTTATCAGATCATTAGTACAGCACCATGGTTAAATCTTGTGCTGTCTAGGCATGTGACTGCTCCGTGGCCCCACCTTCTCTTTCTCTACTTTCTCTGAGGCAGGCTTGTAGGACCAGGACTACACACTAACATCAACACTGATGGCTTTAACTTTACTGAGTGCTTTTTCCAAAGTGATTAGATGAACAGAAACTTTAATTATCTAGTCAAAGTCTCGGTCATGCGAAACACTTCTCAGTTTTAGGAGTGAATCATTTTTACACAGTAGTTTGCAAAGTGTAATATTATTTTTGTCATGAGCTAAAATCTCAGCAGTAGTAAATATTTAAATAATACAAAATCATGTTCAGCACAAAATTAACGATGAACTGAAAAAGTATACAATTTGAAAAGGTAACTCATGGCCTCCTTCAACCATAAATGTCCATTCCACAGCATTCAATAAAGTTGCATTTTCAACAGGGCCTTTGGGAAATGAAATTGAGAGATCACATTACATTCCCACAAGCATAACCAAACAATATGTTGTTTTGTTTCCAACAATAAGCAAATCTTTGTGTCATGCTGCATTTCATAATTCAACCAGGCAATTCATTCAATTTCTAATCCCAGGAAATGCCTTGTATTGTATTCTGCTTTGATAGAACTTCTCTTCAAAGATGGTGCATGTTTTTATGGAGACACACTCAAATTACAACTTTGATTTGCTCAATAAAGGAATGTTAGTGAAATCAATACATGTTTCTGCACTGCAAATTGGAGACTATTATTGTTTCTCATGCAGCTTTCGTGTAAAAATGGAGAAATGTAAGTGGTATGTTGCAAGCACCAAGTAGCTTTATTAGTCTTTTTCCACAAATAATTGTCAGAACAGGCAGCTCACAGAAAGCTGGAGTTAAAATGGGTAGATCATTAATCACTAATAGACAAACAAGTTACAATAAAGAATAAAGAAAGTTTTAAATAACAAGTAAAACTTGGAGAAAAACAGAAATAAACAATACATTTACATAATGTCCCAAAAACTACAGTCAAACACAGGGAGAATAAACACAGTTACTGATTATATAGCTAACAACACACAGGTGCAGGTAATAATGATGATAAACCAGTCTGGAATCTCTTGGTACAGAGATTACATGATCATTTGATTGTAACTGTAAATGTTTGTGAAGTTTAGTAAAACAGAGCAAAAGTTATATTTCACCCCAACTAAATGTCAGGGGCAGTGAGGATTTCCTAGATAACTTATTGTCTATGTGCAGACACATGAAGAGACCTTCCAAAAAATGTATCTAGTTATGTATGATGCAGTACTTGAGACAACATTCATACAACCATCTTTCCCTTTCTCCTTCTCTATTCATACACATTTCAGGTTATTATGGAACTTCAGATTGTGCTACAACTATCCCTTCTCCAAAATTGGAGATGGTTTCCTGTAAAACATCAAAAGCTCTGGCTAGCTAGTCTAACTCAATCAGCTAATGGCATACCAGTACATACTATTGCAGGTTGGATGTTGATCTGTGAAATTTCAATATCTCCACAGCTTTTGACTCAGATAACTTGCAGATTATTATCACACTATTTCCAATGAAACTTTCGAAACTGAAGTTACCTAATAAATTGAGCAAGGGATTTTCATTTGTTTCCACTGACCCAAATGTTGCTGCTGTTGACTAAACATTTGGTGCCTGAATTGTAGAATTTCAGCAGGAAATTGTTTAATTTTGATTGGGTATTAGTTTAATTATTTAAAATTTGCACATTCTGTCTTTAAATTGGCTTGCAGACTTCTAGAATTAAATGTTGTTGGGTTTTTTTTAACTCTGTTAAAAATGTTTTTTGTCAGTGTGCAAAGTCGTGGCCAAGATACAGTTGACTGCGCACTGACACAAAAAATTTTAACAGTTAAAAAAAACAACAACATTTAATTCTAGAAGTCTGCAAGCCAATTTAAAGACAGAATGTGCAAATTTTAACATTTTTAACAAAGATTTTTAACATCTTGCCGCGCCCTCCAGTAGCTCACGAATAAGAGTTCTTGATTTCACTAACTGATGGTTTATTCAGAACATCAATTCCTCACATTCTGTTTGGCGGCTTAACTGTCAGATTTGTTGGCCCGTTACGGGCAATCCATTTGTAGTAATCAATATTCTTTTGATTACTTTTGTGAGGCTTATTGTGAAGATGATGTCAAATTTGATGATGATTAGCCAAAATTTGAAGTGAAAGAACTGTTTTTAACTAAATCCAAGATAGTTGATGGAAGTACAATTGAATTTCAAATTTGTGTGTGCCTTCACGTCAGCATACTCCATGGATTTATAGGAAAAGTGTGAATTTAGCACAAACGCATCAAATGATATTGAAAGAATTGAAAATAATTACAGTGCTTGACCACAAGATAGCACAGTCATGAAACTACTTGGGCATATTCAGGCCATGGTATTGAAGATACTTTTAGAGATTCATAATGATACGTAAAAATGCTTTGCTAAAATACATCCTTACATACTGTTTGTTTTTTTGTTGTTGTTTTTTGCATTTGCCAGTGCATTACAGGAGTTTTCGAATATCAAAAAACCATTTAAAATTTTGTTCAGACTGGTCTCAAGATGATTGGTCAAAATTTGGAGGAGGATTAGACAAAATGGCAGTTAGATTTAAACTTGTAGGCATGTTATTGTAACTTTTGATGAGTAGGTGATGCTTGCACAAAATTTGTTGCATAGCCTAAGGTTCATGGTCCTGAGGCTGCCTACCAAGTTTTGTGTCAGTGCCCAAAGTTATACAGCCTCACTTTGCTTGGCAGCTTTGCTGTCAGATTTGCTTATCATTTAAAGGCAAATGTTTTGAAATATAATGTAAGATTTTTTTGAGGTTTTCTTGGAAGATGACAGGTGCTAAATTTGGTGATGATTGGACAAGATTTGTAGAAATAGCAAGAAAAACAGTTAATGACCAAATCCAAAATGGTGTAAAATATACTTAGGCAGAAATGTATGTGCATTGAATTCATCTTTGCCAAGGGAATCTCGGAATATCTAGCTTTTAAATATGTAAACATTTGGACATAAGGTTCAGACGTTATGCCCATAAATGTACTTTTTGGCCCAATTTGACTCAATGGTGGCACTAGATTGTTTGTAGCACTTGGTCCAAATATGGTCCAAATGTTTAAACTCTCCCCAATCAGTCTGCCAAATTTCATAACTTTTTACCAGGCAGTTTTATGAGCTGCCATAGGCAATTTAGCCAGAAGAAGAAGGAGAAGAAGAAGAAGAAGAAGAAGAAGAAGAAGAAGAAGAAGAAGGTAGAATAACAGCAGGGTGCCTTGGGTGATTGACCCCTAAAGGGTGTTACTTTCCACCCCAGATATCTGTTTACTTCCAATAATTTTTCCCTTGTTAGCATTGCTATCCTGTAACAGCTATTCCTCACTGTGTTGTTTGGTACATTATCTCCACATTATCACCAATGCTGAACCCATTTAATGTAGTTCCATTGAGTCAACACCTTCAAGATTTCCCTGTCGCACAATGCTTATTAACTTGTTACTGTTTTGCTGACAGCTAAAACTACTGCATGATCTGAATGAATGGACCATGTGCTTGGAACTGGACCAAAAAAATTGTTCTTCGCAATTTGCATTGATTGCTAGGTTCCTGTAGCTTTCATTGTATAGATTTTCTGTTGATAGTGGGTTTGTTCCACTGGGTGTAGGAGGCGAGGGCCATTTTGCTTTGAGAAATAGTGGAGTCTCTGTGTCTTTTTTGTGTTTTACTTTTGAATATGCCTGTTAGCTGTAGGGGTGTCATGGTTCATTTTAAGTTTTTGTTGGGTTACACCTGAAGAGATAAAAACCTAGTTGGGTTTGTAGCGCACTATCCTAGTGTACAATACTTTCACATTTGGTCTTTTCCATCTTACAAATAATTAAATATTAATTATGTTTTGGTTTAGTGTTAAATCGATAATTTGCTGACCAAAGAAAAAATCAAGAAGGTACAGAAAAAAGTGTTTTGTTTTAGAACATTTAAGGGCACCATTTATTAATAACAAGTGGGTACAGTCTGACTTTCTACTTTATAACAAATAAGCAGCCTGGTGAATATTGATTCTTAAACATAACTGCTGCTCAGTGAATCAGAAATACCTATATTTTATTTTGTGAAGCACTATAAAAACTCTCCTTCTTGTCTCCTGATTACATATGGGCATGCAGGGTTTTTTTGTTTGTTTGTTTGTTTGTTTTTATAATAGTGTGTTTCTTGCACCTGTACCCACAATTTAATATGTAGATGGATTTCCAGTGGTACAAGTGACAAGCATAGCACTGCCAGTCAACTGTTCACATTCTCCCTGATTGCCATCAAGAAAAAAAAAAGTCTCAACTTGATGTGCAGCGAATAAGAAAAAAGGAGAAAAAATGTGTAATCTATATGGAGTTACAGGGGAAAACTCCAGTGAAGTTTGTAAATCAAATATGCCAGTGAGAGAAATGTATATGGAATGTGAAAAAGATAAGAAGGTGAAAGCAGAAGAGGTGATGCAATACTATAGAATTTCCATAGTAAGATACAGTTGCAATCAAAATTATTGAACCCCCATTGAAAATCAGGATTATTGTCAAAATTTACAGAAATGCAGATGTTTGCAGTGAACAAATCAAACAAAAACAATTGAAATAGTTAAACAAAACAAATGCTTCAAGTGGTTTCCCCAAATTCAACTAAAAATGCAACTTATAATGACTTCTCCTATCCTAAAATTATTCAACCCCCTGAATAGAATCCCTCACAATAGCACAAATATGGAAAAACAGGTGCAGTTTCAGGCATACCTGATGCAACTAATCAAGGGCTTCATTAGTTCCACTAGGTGTGCTTGAGCAGAAACACATGAAATACCTAGATGTTGCAGAATAAGGATGCTATCAATGACTGTAACCAGATTTCTGAGAAGGCAGGTTCTGAAAAACCCTTAGGTGACTGTAAAAGACCTGCAGCAAGACTATATCAACAGACATTGAGGTTTCAGTTCGCACAGTATGGCGCATACTAAACACAGACAGTTTCCATGCCAGAACTCCAAGACCTACACCACTACTGAACCAAAAGCACATGAAAAGTCGGCTCAAAATCAAGCAAGATGGATTCATTGAAGTATCAGGAAATCCTAGGAGAAAATTTCACGCTGTCTGTGAGGACGATGAAGCTTGGGCATCATTGGACCTTCCAACAGGACAATAATCCCAAGCATACCTCAAAATCCACTAAGGCTTGGTTGCAAAATAATTCCTGGAAGATTCTACAGGGTCATCACAGTCCCCTGACTTGAATCCCATAAAAAATGTCTGGTGCGATTTGAAGAAGGTGGTTGCAGCATGCAAACCCAAGAATATTGCTAAAATGGAGTCCATTGCTCATGAGGAATGGGATAAGATTCCTCATGAAAGCTGCCAGAAGTTATGCATCTTGTTTGCAGCAGGTCATAACAGCAAAAGGGTGAACTACTAAGTACTATTGATGCTTGCCATAAAGGGGCTGAATAATTTTGAAACAAGAAAAGTCATTATATGTTGCATTTTCAGTTGAATATGGGGAAACCACTTGAAGTATTCGTTGAGTTGAACTAGTTCAATTGCTTTTGTTTGATTTATTAATTGCAAACAGTCTGTCAATTTTGACGTTAAACCTGATTTGCAATGGGAGTTGAATAATTTTAATTGGAACTGTATATTGAATGGGGATTATAGTAATGATTGTATGATAAAGGTTTTGTTCTCATTCCTGTGTGTAAGGTATTCGTGACAGCCTCCTATTATGAGAGAGAGAGAGAGAGAGAGAGAGAGAGAGAGAGAGAGAGATTTAAAACCGTCTGCAAAAATGTATATAAATCACAAAATGTTTGTTTTTCATTTTTCCATACTGCTTCATTTGTTCTCCAAATAGTCATAAACACAGGTAGAATCATCACCATAGCAAATCAATATCAATAGCAAATCAATTATATTTTTTATACTTTACTAAATATGTTGGCCTGAATGTGTATAAGTGAAAGGGAAACACATCTAAAAAAAATAAGAGCCATCTGTCTAGTTTTCAGAACAAGTTCTATAAATAAATGTGTTAAAACAAACTCTCAAAGACTCAATTTCTAACCAAACCTAGGATTAATGTCCACCTGATGACTTTGGCTATTGATCCATGCACTATCCTCCACTGGAAGTCAACTCTTCGTTTGTCAATCAGGCGCTTGTACAAGGATCACCAGCAGCCTGTAGGGGACTGTGCCAAAAATAGTGCTTAGCTGATGGAACTACCTCCAAAAGTTAGGCATGGAAGTTATATAGAGGGCTTAATTTCCAACGGACTTCAAAGCACCCTGTTCTGGGGTGGTAAAGGTCAATAGATACCTCTCATCCCTGATCCAGTCCCCCACTGCAGCAGTAACCCTCAATGCCGAAAAATCATAGGGATGTCCATCTGTCCATTGTACAGGGGTAGATGGGTCATTACAAAGTCCTGATGGTCTATCAGCAGTAAGCCCCATTGCAAGCTTGTCTAGCAGATGACCCAATCTGAGCCCAGTGTTCACACCCACAGCTGCCAATGTCAGTTTTCACAATGTGGTCCAGCTTTTGCACACTCTGCAGGCGCCAACTCAGACTGGCTGATGACAAAAGCCTTGATGGTAAAAAAAAGAGCTAAAATAAATAAATAAATAAATAAATAAATAAATAAAGGCTCCTCCAGTAGCCACACCCTGTCATGGCGTGTTAGGTATCCTTGAGGAAACTTTTCATGCTTCCATTATTAACCTATAAAATGCTGTAAGATCCAGCAAATCAGTCTTTTTCAGATTCATTAGAAACACTTGTCCCATTCCACAAGTGCCCTCCCAAGCATCAGAGCAGTCTCTGGGCTGCTTGCAAATCCTAGGCCTGACATCCACCAGGCCCTCTCCTGCTTTTGTACTGGTAACTAATGAAACCCAGTGTTGGCCCAACCAAAAAAAGCTCCCTGCACCAAACCCGAGGGTAGCTGTATCACATTAAATAGCCAGAGAATGGTGACCACAAAGAAATTGGCAAACAAAACTCTCTCCTTTTAGGACTGAGGGAGTAACAAATTGCACTGGCACAGTTTGTTGCACACTCTCTCCACTCCTTACTCCCAATTTTTATCTCTGAAACTCTTGTCATTTATATTATATATATATATATATATATATATATATATATATATATATATATATATAATCATCTAATGTACAAGTCCCTCTGCCTCAACATGAGCTGCTCCCAAAACCTTTTAACTTTTATCCAAAATAATGTTAACAGGAGATGTCTTCTGCCAAAAAAAAAAAAAAAAACCTACGATAAAACTTTGTCATCACCAGTATCCAACCATCCATCTTCAACCGCTTATTCCTTCTTCAGGGTCACAGGGAACCTGGAGCTAATCCCAGGAAGCATCGGGCACAAGGCATAGTACACCCTGGACAGGGTGCCAGTCCATCGCAGGGTACAATCACATACACACTCACACACCCATTCATACACTATGGACAATTTACCAACCTACCAATCAACCTACTATGCATGTCTTTGGACTGGGGGAGGAAACCGGAGTACCCGGAGGAAACCCCCACAGCACGGGGAGAACATGCAAACTTCGCACACACATGGCCCCGGCAGGAATCGCACCCCAGACCCTGGAGGTGTGAGGCAAACGTGCTAACCACTAAGCCACCGTGCACCCGTCACCACCAGTATTCATTAAAAAATTTATATTGTCAGAATAAGCAGATATCATGAAACAAGAACAAATAAGGATGTGAAAACCTGATATTCTCCTATTAAGATAGAACAGAAGTAGTTTGATGGCTATACTATACAGTTCACCCAACAAAACATGCTTTCCTGTTGTAAATGAAATTGTCTGGCTCAACCCACCTTAGATTTTGATCATAAATATTGCACCAGTGCACAACAGCAGTACCGAACTGGAAATTAATTGTAAAGACCAAAATACAACACTGCACTCATAAATAACTCCATAGAAATTACATAGAAATCACTTTGTGCTTATAAGTTTAATGGTAGGCCATGGTGACATCGGGTTTTAGAGTTTTGTAGCACTAGCACTGTTCACCGCAAAAGTGTAAAAGTGTATAGGGTTTGAGCCCCCTGATCACAGCTTCAAGGCCATCACAAGAATCTCTTCATGAAATTTCAATACTCAATGACACACACATTCACACCATTTCTATGAATTCCACTTTCAAATAACAGATTGACATGGTGTTATTCTTTCAGAAAGACTACTGGTGCTTTATTCATGTGGGATGCAGATACAGTCTATTAATTTCCAACTTCATATTCAAACACTAGGAGAACATCCTCCATCACGACCTTCTCTTTGAGTACACACCCGAAACCATGGCAGATGATAACCATGGTATCTTCTCAAGGTAGCGAGCTCTCACCAGCAGCATCTCACCTCATACCACCCCCAATTACTTTCCGGATTGCAAGAGGTAGAGAGAGAGAGAGAGAGAACTGGTTAATGAGGTGGTAGCAGCAATATTAAAATGTTTTTATATAGTAAAATGTGTAAAAATATTACCATAATAATACGCACAAATAGCTTCAGGTGTGTCATGTATAACCAATACATTGTTTTTTTGTTTTTTTTAGAAGTTTGTAGTACACACATATGGGTGCATTGTAAATATACTAGTGCAATGGCATTTTCTCCCCCTAAATGTTCCCTAGTAGCTAAACAGATATAAGACATTATCAACATTAGAAATGGGAGATCATGCACAAGTTTTTTTCTGTTTTTTTGCTTACTTGTTTGATTGTTTTTTTGTTTGTTTGTTTTTTTTTTCTCTGAAACCCACCACAAGATTGTTGTGTATAGTACTATATTGCATGGCATGTTGCAACTGAATTAGACTCAGAAATTGTGAAGTCTAATGCATCATATCCATCTCTGGCTGAAAAAATGCATGACAACAACACTCCCACTCTTGACTTGAGAGTAAGGATGGATTGGCCAGAACACTTGGGCTCTTATTAGGCTCAAGAGTGCTGTGAGATGCAGGGAGACCATTTTGACCTGGCTGTGTCTCTTCTGAATGATGCAACATTTGCTTCATCTTTACATCATGATACATTTGTACATGATACATGCTAATGTATTTATTAATTGTGAAATTTATGTGTTGCACACTGTGAATGTAAGTGGAGATATTTCACAAATGAAACTGTAGAAAATCACTTTATGAAAGATAATGCCTTTCATATTTATTTCACCTTAAATGGATTGTCTTTGTCTTCATGGATATTGTAAGGCTGTTGGATGTTATCTATAAATGTTAACATATAAATAGCTTTATTCATGCAATATTCAGGTCACTGACATTAGCTGCTGTCAACCAGCTATGTGACACTGTGTTGGAAATATTTTAAATTCATCCATAGGACTTGTGGCCACTCAAACATACATTATTATAGCATCTCACTTTTGGATCCATCTATTTTATAATGATATACTGTAGATCAGTCTTGCAATACTGTTTAGCTAGCCATGGAAACATATGGGTTACACTGTGTTCTCTGAGAAGGTGTCATATCACAGCAAACCAATGACTATATTTCCCATTCTGCACTGCGGCCTACAAACATGGCCACCATCAACTGAAATTCCCAGAACACTCATTCATTCTAATCACGCACTCTAAATTTCCCACACTCAATCCACAGTATAAAGAGACTGTTTTCTAACAATGTAACACGAAGTGGTCTCACCTGCTGAGCTCCAGCCAGAGATCAACGTGGTAACCTCCTCCACAGAGCTCCAACCTAAGACCCACAAAGTGGTCTCACTTGCAAAGCTACAGCCAGAGGTCAACATGGCGACCTCATCTCCAAAACTCCAACCAGAGACCTACGTGGTAGTCTCACCTGCAGAGCTTCAGCATGAGACCCACGAGGTGAACTCATTCCCAGAGCTCATTCTGAAGTCAACGTGGTGACCTCCTCCCCAGAACTTCAACCTGAGACCTATAAGGTGATCTCACTGGCCTAGCTTCATTTGGAGGTCGATGTGGTGACCTCATCTCCAGAGCCATAGTCTGAGTTTAATGTGAGCTCCACCATAGAGTAAAATTCCTGCTAGAGGTCAACAAAGTGACCTCCCAAGCCACATTCCCATCAGAGGTCGACAAGGCGACCTCCCATGCCACATTCCTGAGCCAAGCCAAGTTCCTGAGTTTAAGTTTATGAGCGGTACCCCACAGTGTCTATACTTTCCTGCTGAGGGTGATAAAAATCAACCCTCTGGCTTGAGATAGTAGAACCCTAGTAAATAGGAATCTTCCAGGGAGTGCTGTCTAACAGGGATATTATCTCCAAGATCCATATTCGAGCTGGCCAATAAGGTGCTACTAGTAGCAGACATAGATAGGCCATGGCAGGATATCTGCCCCCACATTCCGGTTGTGCATTGCACTCACTGACAAAAACTTTCCCTCCTCCCAGAGAAGAATTAATTTTGCCTGCCTGAACAGAGGGCATGAACATAACCCTCCCTGGTAGTTGATACATGAGACCACCACTATATTGTCTGTCACAACTAACACACAATGACCTCTCAATTAAGGAAGAACGAATTTTAGTGCTAGGAAATACGGCCCACATTTCTAGGCAATTTATATGTCACTCTAGATGAGGAATGCGGCAGAGACCATGAGATGGATGACTATCTACAACCGCGCCCCAGCTCGTGAGGGTGGCATTTGTCATTATCGTCTTAAAATAAGGAGATGCCCCTAAAGTGTGACCCAAGGATAGAAACTAGGGGCACAGGCAAATTCTCAGAGCACATAGGCATCACTGACTAATTTGTTACCTGTATGCAGTTTTATTACCATTATTCATTTGTTTTCTATTCAAAAATGCTACTTCCATAAGTCAGATCAAATTAAAAATGGCTGAAATGTTTCAGTGTCAGCTTTAGGTAAACTGTTAAATAGCAGCTGAGCTGTGTGGTCAGGAAGGCAACAACTCAACTATCATCATGTTTGCCACTTGCTGCTGCTCTGAGTCTTAGCTGGGGTAACAGTTTTAAGTTCAGACCTTTGTTGTTTTTCAGTTAGCCTCTGAAAGCTTTTTCTTAAGGTCTTCAAGGGGAGAGCTGCTACTCATCTCCTGACCATTTTAGCACTATTGTCGGGCTTGGAGTGAAGTGTGACCTGGTAAACAATCACAGTGTTTGGGGTTAACAAGAGTTGACAGGTTCAGATTTTGCAAAAGGTATCAAGCTGTCAATCCTGCTTTCAAATGTAAACTTAGTTTGTCTTCATACAGACAGACAACAGCTCTGTCTTTTGTTGCTTGTCAGCTGGTCTCACAAGAAGATGAGCTTATTTTGCTCTTAACTACTTCTTGATTTGGCTACAGATTGAACCTTTCCTGGTTAGATGGCCAAGTCTGAGGTTGTTTCTATTTTGGGTTCTCAGTTGCTTCAAAAAGCCAACGTTTCAGTGCCATTAAGAGAAAAGCACTGCAGTAGTGGAAACACATAGTATATTATTTATTTTCACTTTTTTATTTTTCACATGTTGAGCATATGGTTTAATTATTCAGATGTTTCTCACATTAATAATTCACATATCACATATTGTTCACATGATGTGAGTTGTGTTTACATACTTGAATTGCAATTTCAGGGCATAACTGTGAAATTCACCGTCACATGTTTTTCAAATTGTTCACTTAGTGACATAATCACATCTAAAACAAATTATGAGTACATGTAAAGCATATGCATTTATTTACTTATTTACTTATGTATTTATTTATTTTGGTGGCCTGTGGGACCAACTGGTATTGTACTTGTGTGCTCAGTTTGCTGAATTAGTTCACCAGTGCCTCCTCTCACTAATGCTTCTAAAAAGAAGTTACATGCAAGATGACTGAGTTATTTTATGTCATGTTATATTATGTTAATTGTATTTTACTTGTAATGAGCAGATAATGAAGACAAGACATAAGTGCATAAGAGCAATTTTTTAGTTAACTGGTGCAAATCCAGAAATCACTGTTATAGTCTATAATGTGCAAGTACTGGCAAAGAAGGAGAATCCTTAAACAAAATGTACATACAGGCATTAGTCCAAAAAACATTAAAAATAAATAAATAACACAAAAAGTAATAACTCTCAGAGCTACATGGTACAATCGGCAAGATTGCACAACAAAGGTTGTTCCCTTTCAAAGTGAACTTCAATGTTGCATTTAGCATAACAGTATGGGAACGCCTTGCACGCGTGACTGGTATCTGAAGCTTGTGTAAAATCATGCCTCTACTTATAGGCCTGCCATGATCAGGTGACATGGCAATTAAGCATGATATATATATGGCACTTGTGAATGAAGCCGCCAGCCTTATTATCTTCAGCGAGACTGCATGTCGGTTGTTTGTGTGACAAAAACGCTTCATTTCTACTTGATATTTTCTCAGAATATCTTAACTTTTCTATCCTTTTTTAGAGGAAAAGAGAGGTAAGTAATGAGCGAGAAAGAATTCAAGAAGTGTGTTACGGCTTGCTCCCATTTCATTACGGGGAAAAGTGCACACTTTCTGGCTGAAATGTTTAGCGGTGTAGTATGCGATGGCAGTCTCAAGAGGCTGCGCATGGTAACGCCTACATTAAGCAGCTCGACTCGCTTCGGCTTACGGGAAGAGTGCGAGTCGGGTTTCAGAGCCTCGTGGATCTGGGCCGGTCGCTGCCAAGGCAGCCAGCCATCTCAGGTTCGGGGGATCTCTTATAGATACAGAAGAGGAGCCAGAGACGAGCGCTGCTCTATCTCTTGCTCTGTCTTCCGGGTTCGGCTCTCCGCTGGATTTTGGAGCTCGCGTTGTGACTCCTCCTTCCGTTATGGGTAGCCAAAAGGTAAGAATTCCTCTCTGACTCTGGAGTTAGAAGGATGTGTTAAAAACTGAGAGCAGCATATAAAGAGCTGCATGAAGTGATTACCCAGTGAAAGTAAATCCCTCACACTGCAGAAACTCCCCTGTCTTCCAGAAGTGCATGACAAAATCTCAGGCTTCTGGGGGGAAACCATGCATAAGCCATATTCATAACCCCACGATGTTGGATTATTCTGCCATTGTGGGAATGAATGGCATGGCAATTTAGCTATGCTGAAGGTGCAGGAGGTACTTGCGAGCTACCTCTCTCCATCGACGGCAGGTAATTACGGGGGCTGGCTTTCATCCAAGCCATGTACAGCCACCGTGGCATTGGTGGGCAAGCCTATGCAGTAGTAGTCTTGCTTGTAGGTCACTGCAGACAATGACAGGGTTTTCAGTGTTTTCTGGTCAGCGAGCTGTCACAGGGCAACGAAATTTTGATGCTTTCCCTCCAATAGAAAGTGGAATAGTAAACGTCACTAAAAGACCATCGGGCAGTGTGCAAGCTGCTGCCAAATGTGTCTCCATGGGTTCTGTCTACTGTAGAAAGGGTCACTGCGTCCAGTTTATAGCTCCCCCAACCCATCCCCAAAACACCCCTCCCCCAACACGCCCATTCACAGGTGTGCTCACCACAGCAGTCAGCACAGACCAGAGCCAGACGTTGGCGCAGGAAGTAAGTTCCCTTTAGGACAATGGGGCCATAGAACATGTACCCCATTCCCGAAGGGAGGGAGGTTTACAGCCATTATTTCCTGTTCCGCAAAAATGTGAGAGTGTGCGCCAATTTTAGATCTGCGTCACCTGAACAGTACTCTTCGGACATACAGGTTCAGAGGCTGACGCTCAAACTTATAGTGCCACAGATTCAGTTCAAGAACTGGTTTGTGGTGATAGATCTATATTTATCCCCTCGCACCTTCACAATGTGCATGGATGTCACTCTGGCTTCACTGTGACTCCAGGGCATCTGTGTACCAAACTACTTGGATGACTGGTTAATTTTAGCATGATCCAGGAAGCTGGCGGTTCAACATCGAGATGTTGTTCTCGCCCACATGAAGAGCTTGGGGCTCTGGTTGAATCTCAGAAAAGTATGTTTTCCCCAGTGCAGTTGACAACTTTTCTAGGGGTTATAGGATTCTTCTACGATGAGGACGTTTCTATCCCCAACATGTGTAGTGTCAATCATATCAACACTGAGCAAGATAACGCTGAATCTTGAGAGACTATTGGGGTGGAGTCCTTACGGCGAGGTTGGCCAAGCGGGATGGCGTGTGTTTGCCTCTGAGGAGACAACACATGGCCCGCTGTGGTTCACCCTCACTCCTCCCGCATAATTAGGGCGGGATGCTATGGTTCACATGTGGCCAAGGTCACATGTGTATGCTGCTCCCCCCATCGCTCTGCTCAAACAAACTCTAGCGAGAGTTCGCCAAGACAGTCTGCTAGTATCAACTTTTTGGCCAGCTCGAATATAGTTCTGAGAGATAATATCCCTGCGAGATGGCACTCCTTGGGAGATTCCCGTCCACAGGGATCCACTGTAGATCCAGTAAACTGTGCAATAGCTACAGTCCTGGAGTTCTTACGAGAATGTTTCTCAGCAGGGTGGCTCCTTCTACAATCGGGGGTATGTGGCCACGTTTCAGCCAGCCACGCTCCAGGTTCATGGAGCCTCTGTGTGGCAACATCCTCTAACTTTGATGTTCATGCATGGCGTCAGACGGCTGAGGTCCATCTGCAGGGACCTTGCTATGGTCTTGGAAGTCTGTCAGGGGCCCCATTTGAGCCCTTAGAGTCAATCTCTGAGAAGCTTCTGACTCTAAAGTTAGCTCTTTTATTGGCCCTGACATTTCTCAAGCGAGTGGGAGGTCTATAAGCTCTCTCTGTTGCCACTTCCTGCCTTTACCCCTGGATTAGCCAAGGCCTTTCTCTATCTTAGGCCGGATTATATTCCTAAAGTGCCTACATTGGCTGCCCACCCTGTTGTGTTGCAGGCTTTCAGCCCTCCTCTGTTCCTCACACCGGAACAAGAGAGGATGCACCGGCTGTGTCCAGTAAGGGCTCTCTGTACTTACGTCCACCACTCTGGCCAGTGGAGTAAGTCGGAGAAGCTACTTGTCTGCTTTGGCAGCGACAGGAATGGTGATACTGTGTCAAAGCAGTGCATCTCTAATTGGATAGTGGAAGTAATCTCTAGGGCTTATGACACACTGTCTCGCCACACCTCGGCGCATAAGAGCTCATTCCACTAGGGCAGTTGCCTCTTCAAAGGCTTTGTCCATAGGGGTATCCTTGCAGGATGTGTGTGCGGCGGCAGGGTGGTCTACGCCACACATCCATTCGTTATTACAGCCTGGATATTCATTCCACCCCAGGCTTGAGTGTCTTGCAGTGACCCTCTGGCTTGGGTATTTTTGAACAGGCTGTACCCTCGGTATGACGGAGTGGTTGTTCCCGTTCCCATACTGTTATGCTAAATGCAACGTCAAAGTTCCCTTTGTCATGGAACGTCGGGGTTATGCATGTAAAAAAAAAAGGTCCACTGATTAACTTATTTAGGTTTTCCTGTTAATGCCAAGCCCAGAGTTCTTCCCGCTGGGCTGGAATACCACACTGCAAAAAAAATAAAAAAAAAAAAAAAAAAATATATATATATATATATATATATATATATATATATATGCAATTGAATACAATGTATCTTGAATATAGCCAGATTTATGTAGTAGGTCCTATTATAAGAGTACCCTAAACAATATACATGATTTTTAAATCATGTATATTTCTAGACATTTCTAGACACTTTTTTAAAACTAATTTCATGTTTGAAATGTCTTATTCTATTAGCAGATCATTTTGTTTTTGCTTTGCTAGTAAAAAATGCTTAAAATGAGCAAAATTATCTGCCAATTAAACAAGACAATTTCAAGCTTGAAATTAATTTAAAACAAATATCTAAAAGTAGATTTAATAATCTTTTTAAATCTTAAATCAATCTAATATATGTAAAATTAATCTGATATATTTAATCTTACATATATTAAATATATAAGACAAATTTGACTAGATAAATTCAAGATGTTTTTATTAGGTAATTTTTTGTGTATACTAAGAAGGTTTTAACAAACATTGTGGACCAAACTATTTGTTTTGTCTTTTTTTATTTCTATTTTATATATTTTTTTTTACTTCTTGTTTGAAAGTTAAGAAACATGCAATGCTACTGTTGGAGTTTAACATTGCAAATATATGTACAGTGTATACAGTGCAACTATGTATACAGTGGGGGAAATAAGTATTGAACGCGGCAACATTTTTTTCAGTAAATATTTTTCCATTGACATTATTTGCATTAAATTTTCACCTAAATAAAGTTATGTGTAATAAAGTGGAATTACACAGGGAAAAAAATATTTTAAAAAATTTAGTTCTCCATGGCAAGTCAAGGTAAAGCAAGGAACCAGCTGAAATCTGTAAGTACTTATATCCCTATCTGTGCAATATTAATATCAGTGGGGTTAGTAAATTGATGCTCTCAAAAGGGCTTTTCATTACCAAGGTGTAACACATGAAACATCTCATGATGAGTACAAGCAAATAACTCTCCCAAGACCTTCGCAACAAAACATATTAAAGGAAATGGATACGTATTTCAAAACTTCTGAATCCTTCAGTAAGCACCATTGGCGTCATTAACCACAAGTGGAACAACATAACTCTGTCATCAACTGGTCATGCACAGGAGCTCCTTGCAAGGTTCCTGACCAGGGAGTCAGAAAAGTATCCCAAGAGCCAAGGACCACTTGTAAAGAGCTCCAGAAGCACTTGGAGGCAGCAGATACCATCATCACAGAGAAAACAATAGGCAATGCACTCCATTGCTCACGTTCACCCCACAAGACTCCATTACTAAAGAAAAGGCAAGTTGAAGCTTGTTTAAAGTTTGCTACAACTTATTTGGACAAGCCTATGAAATACTGGGAGAGTGTAATCTGGTCAGACGATAGCAAAATGTAACTTTTTGGCTGTTATACTACAGATATGTTTGGAGAAGAAATGGCATGCACACCACCCTAAAAACACTATACCAACAGTGAAGTTTGCAGGTGGAAGCATCATGGGGTGGGGCTGTTTTTCATGACATGGTACTGGCAGACTTCATATAATTGAGGGAATAATGAATGGCCCTTTACCCAGAGATTCTTGAGAAGAATCTGTTCCATCCACCCGGGTGATGAAAATGAGACATGGGTGGAACTTCCAGTATGTCACCAATCCAAATCATACATCAAATGAAACTCTCAATTGGTTTCAGATAAAAAAAAAAAATCAAGGTTTTAGAATGGCCCATTCAATCACCTGACTTGAATCAAATTGAACAAGTTTTAAAGACAATATATTCAGAAGAATTGGCCAAAATCATACCTGAATACTGCGGCCGATTAATTTCTTCATGCAGAAAGCACCTTGAAGCTGTCATTACAAACAACGGCTTCTCCACTAAGCATTAAATTAATTTCAGTTAGTGTGTTCAATACTTTTTCCTCTGTCGTTCCGCTTTATTACACATAACTTCATTTATGGACTTTAATGTTTGGATCTCTTTACGTGTGTGAATTTCTTGAGTTAATACCAAAGTCTGGTGAATTCATGTGAATAGCCTCATTGGAAATATATTTACTGAAAAAAATTTTGACTGTATTAATCACCATAAATGTAGTCTTACCACATGGAATGAATTGTGTGGAGACTTCAATAATCCTATTGTGTTTTACCCAATTTCTGGTTTTTTTTTTTTTTTTTTTTTTTGCTTTCTAAAACTATGGCAGCAAAAGAATATTTATGTGTCTGTGAAAGACTGTCTAATTCACTTATGTGCACATCTGGACTGGTCTATGTGTGTGTACATGTTGGTCCTAAGGGCTCTCTAGCTACTGCTAGTGAAGCGGTTAAAGTGAATTAAACACAAAGACCTGTGGGTTCGTTGCTCGACTCTACTCCACATCTTGATGATGCAAAACATTAGACATCTCATCAGAGACCAATACACACTGTAACTCCACACATGCTGATGTGTCTTACAGAATTATTATTTTTTTGCTTTTACTCTTCCACATATTCCTCATGACTTTCTAAATGCACAGCAGTGATGGTGCCTTTAGACATACTGCATCCTGTATGCCTCACTCACAAACAAAAGATGAGTTTGCCCTAATGGATGATAAATTATTTAGTTCCTTTGTGGAGCCCTCACTTTAGGGCGGGTTCTACCCATATTTGTAGTCCAAACTAAAAACAAAACAACAAGGGTTTCTATTCAAAAGGAAATGCATGCTGGAGGAGTTAAAATGAGAGTTCTTGGCATTTTATATGCTATTAATTTGTTGCCTGTCAGTGATATCATTTGCAACACTAAATCTGTCTGTTTTCATTTCCCTTCCGTCTCAGTTTCCATTAAACTACCAGCTTATTGCTTTTTGATTACATTTATTTTCCGTCTTTTTCATTCCTGTTATCTTACCCCTGCATTATTACTTACTGCAATATGCTTCCTTTCACTCTGCATATTGCAGTTTGGTGGTGTTGACGATGGGTAGGGGGTGCAGATGAGTCGATTGATCTTAAATAAATATATAATGTTTGCAATATGTATTGCATACTCCCTGCCTGCTCTTCCATGGCTTGCCTTAATTGCGCTCAGTTAGAGTCTCCATGGGAACAGAAATGGCTCTTTATTCTCTTTAGTAGATACATTACATTCTTCTCTAAGGAACTCTGGTGTGTGGCATCTCAATTATTCATGCCTAGTTATGATCATGGATTAATAATTTGCTAGATTAAAACTAAAAACTTGGTGGCTCATCTGCTCCCCATACCTAACACGAAAGCCATTAGCTTGAGCATATGGCCATTAAATTCGATTAAACAGCCCTTCTGACTCTCATCTATTTCGCATGAGCTTTCAGCTGACCTTTTTAGGTGGCTTAATGTTTTCAAACATGAATTTGTAGGCTGGATTGGGGCTAGGAAAATACGGGGGCTGATTTCCAGTGCGATGAAGGCCATTTGCATCAATCCTAGCTTTGCGAACTGTCAGGTGTGGTGAAGAGTAGTGTGGAGCTTAGTGTTCCTAGCTAATTGTTGTGCATCCAGGGTTATGGATGGTTCATTAAGTATCCTGAAAGGCTGCAGTGATGTCCATTTACTGTGGACTAAAGAGCATCACTGTTTCTGCAGCTAAATCATTAGGTGACATTTTGGACTATGCTTCAAAGAAGGCAAAAGTTTGATTGAGTGCTAAAAGCATGGTATGCATCTTTATAATGCTTTGTTCTAAATGTAACAACATACAGTCCAATATACAGACAGTACAGTTAAAAATTATCACGGTGGCCATTTGCATTGTCCGTAGTGTTCAGGATTTGTCAGCAAAAGCTGACTTCAAATAATAACCTTCTACAAACTATGCAGTGGTATTTGTCTATGAGATTTCAACACAAGCACTCCTCATGGGAAAGGAGAGGAATTTAAAGTCAATAATAAGTTGAAACAATCCTTCTCTAGAGGCAGTGTCTTTGGATGTGGAAGATAAGCAGTGGCTGCTTGGAGGAGAGAATTGGGTCTGTGGCTGAAATTTATCTTCACAGCACCATATAAAGCATAGGTTGAGCATATAGGAGATGTGAAGAGAGCATTAGTTACCCATACATGCCGCTGAGCCACATGAAGTCCCTACTGAATCAAGATATAACATGATATAATGTCAGTCAAGGCATAGGTTTGTGTGTGTATGTGTGTGTGTGTGTGTGCTGGCAGTTTTTACGGACCATTTACTGTATATGGACATAACTATGACTGTATGTGTTTCATGTTTGTAATGCATTCCCATGTAAGCTGATCTGAGGTTTCTTCCAAGTTTGCGATAAAAATGACACAAAAGCTTAACAGCTGCTGAACCTCAGTATGTTAATTAGTTGATGCACAGCTTCTGTTTGTAGTAAATGTACATTAATCATGTATCCATGAGTATGCATGTATCTGTGCATTCATCATCCAGTGAGCTTATACGTTTCACTTAAATCTGGAAATCGAAGATTTGTTGTTTATTTTCTCCATGTATTTATTTACATTAAATTGCTATGGATAAGGCTTTTACTTTTTTTTTACTTTTTTACTTTACATTTTTTGTGTGAAGGGTATGGGGATGGAGCATGCTGTGGCAATCCTCAAGGGGTCTGATTGTACTCATTGTGAATGCTTCACAATGAAGAGTCTTCAACCCCTGTCTCTCTAACTGCTCAGATGCTCTTGAAGCTAGATGTTTCAGAACATCAGGACTCTGGGCCAGTCATTCTCGAGGCAGCCAGCCGGCTCAGATCCTGGGGGTCCTGTATGGATTTGAAGGGGGAGCAAGAGACAAGCACTGCTCTATCTCGTGCTCTTTCCTCAGGATCCGATTCTCTGCTTCCAGGTTTTGGAGCTTGTAATGCGACTTCTCCCTCCAGTATGGAGAGTATGACCTCAAGACAGGTGGGGGGTTGGCAGTACCATCACAGGCGTTCATGGCAAGAAATGAAAAACTGCAGTACAGCCCAGGCAAGTTCTAAAGACGAGAGAGTCGATTTGTCACCCTTACCAGAACTTGATTCTGAACTATCACAACCGTGTTGACAGCCCTAAAACATTGTGTCTTACAGCTTTTACTTCACACTGTGCATTTTACACCCATTCATACACCTACACACTCACACACTCACACACTCACACCAATGATAGCAGAACTGCCATCGGCGCATGCAGGCGCTGAGCATTGCCATCGAACAACTGGCATGAGGCACATGCGCCAAAAGGCTATAGCAGCAATGCAAACCGAACCCTAAAAAACGATAAAGCTATGCAACATCTCATTCCCTTCTCAGGGAACAGGGTTACATGCGTAAACCAGATGTTCCCTTTCAGAGGGAACTCAATGTTGCGTTAGCGTAATGCTTTGGGAACGAGAATACCCACTCCATCATAATGAGGGTACGTCCTGTTCTAAAAGATCCGAGCCTAAGGGCCACTACAAGACACTTGAGCCCAGGGTGGAATGTATATCCAGGCTGTAATATCGAATGGTGTGCGTGTAGACCACCACAGCACACACAAACCCCTTTGCACAAAGCCTTCAAGGAGGCAATCCCGCTACTGGAATTATCCATTATGCCTTGAGGCATAGTGAGATGGCGTGCTTCATAAGCTATAGAGATGGCTTCCACTTTCCAATTAGAGATGCGCTGCTTCAACACAGCATCACCTCTACTATTGCCGTCAAAGCAGCCCAGCAGCTGTGCCAACTTATGCCACTGACCAGAGCGATGGACATACTGTAAGTACAGAGAGCCCTTTCTGGACACACTCTCTTGTTCTGGTGGGAGGAACAGAGGAGGGCAGACAGCCTGCAATAATACTGCCTGGTCAGCAGATATATTACTTTAGTAATATAATCCGGCCTAGGATAAAGGAAAGCCTTGGCTAATCCAGGGGTAAAGTCAAGGTAGGACGGGGAAACAGAGTGAGCTTGTAGATCTCCTACTCGCTTGAAAGATGTCAGGGCCAGCAGAAGAGCTACATTTAAAGTCAGAAGCTTCTCAGAGGCTGACTCAAAGGGCTCATATGTGGCACATGACAGATGTTCCAGGACTACAGAAAGGCATGCATTGTCTGCAGATAGGCCTCAGCAACCTGACACCATGCATAAACCTCAAAGTTATAGGATGTTACCCCACAGAGGCTCGATCAATAGGGGCATGGCTGGCTAAAATGACAGTCACGTAGACCCTGATTGTATCTTATAACATAGTTTGTGCCTACCTTGTCCCTTTTAAATGAAAGAGTCACTGCAAATCAATGCAAACATATTCTGACTTCTTTTACTGACTTATTCTGATCACCTTTATCACATATGCGGAACCATATCTATTCTGATGGGAGTGGTCTCTTCTAGGATGACTGCACATCCAAAAAATTATGTCCATCATATACTATGACCGTGACAGTCAGCAGATCTCAATCCAGTGAAACACCCATGGGTGTCACCTGATGTGTCAGACAGCACTTTCTACAACCATCACCAAAACATCAATCGAGTCAATATCTTTTGAAATAATGGGGTTTGTTCCTCCAGCACTGTTCCTCACTGAGACTTATAGAATCTGTTCCATGATGCACTGAAGCTTTTCTGTTGAAGGTCCGACACCAAATTATGTTAGTTTTATGGTCTCTGTACATGTTTTGCTTGGTAGAAGGTAGTCCTTCCCAGGTATACTAATCTAGTATAATAATCTAAATAGAGATATTTTCAAATATATCCTACTGTAATTACAAGATCTTGACTCTTATAATCAAATGATATGTAATGTTTACAACCCAAGACAATAAATGTGAGAGAGAGAGAGAGAGAGAGAGAGAGAGAGAGAGAGGGAATGGAATAAAAGAAAATGGCTAAGATGGCCCATCTGTCTGCCATCTGTCATTTGCTTATTTGTTCCCTTAACATCTATAACTCTTCATGTAAGTACTAGATGGAATACTTTGAGAAAGAAATACATTTATTCATTAACTTTATTATTTGGAATTTGGTATAACATTATTGCAATATCAGAAGAAATTGAAGCGGAAATGTTCTGAAAGTACATTTTTAGACCCTTCAAAAAAAATGAATGTGCAGTTTTTAGAAACCATTAAAGATGGAACTTCTTGAGTGAAAATGAAAACAGAACAAAAGGGTAGAAGATACCGTTCATTAGGTACACTTAGACAGGAAGTAATCTCTCTAGAGCCTTGTAGATTAATGTTCATCCATCAGTTTACAAACAGTCTAAACATAACCTTAGTATTCACCTTACACTTAAAACAAGTGCAAATATATAGCTTGTTGCCAAATGAAGCCCCACGTTTTTGTATGTTTCAGATGTTATTATGTACTCCATCAACTGTGTTAATTTATAATTGCTTATTTGCCAATTTTCTTGTTTATGTCTGTCAATCTTTGTATTTCCCTTGTATTGATGTCTCTGAGTTCCTGTCTGGTTTTTGATTAAAATGCTTGTATGACGCCTACAAATGTATTGGCACAATTGTTAAGATTTTTTATTTATTTTATTTTATTTTTTTGTATTGGCCTGTATAAAAGGAACAATTTGAATGTATTTTTGCAATGGATTTGAGTGGTGTTTTTGAGGATGCAATTGCTTGATTGTGCCACAAGGGGAGGTGTTCGTTCGTGTGAACGCTAGAGGCTGCGCGATGCTTCCGCTTCTCAGACAGAGGACAGCTTGCCGAGCGATCACAAGAAGCATCTCCTGTGTCTGATTTTCCTGTACAAAACAGGTTAGTAGTGTGTAATATTTTGCTCCAATACATTTCTAAGGACTTTTAAAACCTTAACCATGTTGTTCTAACAACGTTTTGAAAAGTGGTTTATTCAGCTGAGAGACCTTGAATTGAAGGGTAGCTAGCTCCCTTGTAAAAAGTGTAAGCGACATGGCGGCCTTCCCATGCCGACATGTATTTAGTTTGGTCATTGTTCCTAGACATGTGCACCTTTTCCCTGTATTTGTTAAAGCTAAAGTTTATAAAGTACAGTTATTTCAATAGTTGTGTGTGTATATAGTTGGTATGTGTTGGTAAGGTTAAAGAGACAGTTTTTTGTATAATGTAGGCCTCTTCATTGTTTTTGTATTTGAAAATGTACCAAAAGAGTGTAAAAAAAACCCAAACAAGCAGGTTAACAGTATTAAAGCTACTGGATGGATATGATTTTGGAGCTGATAATAGCAGTAAATATGAGTCATAGTACCAGTTAAGACTGGGATAGGTGATGTATCTAAACTTAACAACAAATTTTTACAATTACATAATTTTTAAAATGTTATACCAGATGATAATATGCAAAAGATGTCTTCTGTTTGATAAAGACAGAGAACAGCTTGCTGAGCAATGACGAGAAACATCTCCTGTGTCTGATTTTCTTGTACAAAACAGGACTCAATCTCTGTTCACTGGTTACTCATGCTTGAGGCCTGTAACACTTGCTTTTTGACTGCTGACTTTAAAACTAAAATCAAAGACACAACTAAAATCTATGACCGAGAAGACAGAAAAAAATTATTTGTGTAAAGTTCTGTCAGCCAGCTGGTTATTTTTGCCAGCAAAATATAATAAAATCTATAAATTAATCCATATCATACCTCCTCTTCTTCTTCATATTATTATTATCAATGAACTGTAAAGTGTTTTAAAGGGAATGAGAGCAACGTATTTGATTGGAAATCACATCAGCATGCCAAACCACACTGTTACGACACGGTGAGACCAGCGTGGTAACACACTACGTGTAGTCCCGCCCAGAGGTAAGGCGGACAAGGACTACACTTCCCAGGCTCGCCCGCGTTCGAGTTCGCCGGAGTTCTGATTACGAACACCTGTAACACCTTAGGTTATTTAAGGGCCTCAGAAGCTTCGCCTGACGCGAAGTATACGCTCAGTGGTCGTAGCACTGTTCGTTACTAAGCTCAACTACTTCGAGTACTAGACATATCGCTTAACGCTGTTATCCCTTCGGTTTGTTAGCTTCGGTTTGTTAGCTTACCTGCTACTTTCGGTCACAGCTACTTACAGCCATCCTCTCTACATCTGCCTGTGTTTTCTCTGTCGCTGCATCGTTACACATACTCCCTGTTTATATTTATTCTAACCCAAACTCTTTTCATAATTGTGCCAATCTTTGGCAGATTACAGCTTGCATTGATGGTCACAAAAATACAGTACTTTGCAAAAGTTTTGCACACCCAATTTTTTTTAGTCCAAACTTTGTTCTAGATTTTTTTATTTTATGACTTCTCAAGTCAGTACAACAAACATTTTAGATTCGCAAACTTTTATTTTTCTAGCACATAATTAAATGTTACAGAAAAATGTTTGTGTGTCATTAAAGAAAATATCATATTACGTAAGAGACCAAAAAACACAATAAAGGCTGCTGGGTTTTGCTGCAAATGTAAGACGCAAGTATGGACAGTCAAGGTCTCCAGAAGAACTGTGGCTGGTTCTACAAGATGCTCAATAAAACTTACCAACAAATTTTCTTATGAAACTGCTCAAATTGTACTGGAGACTACTATTTTTTATGTATTTATTTTTTTTCACCCCAAATATTGATGGTAAAGAGCTAATGATAAAGAGTAATTTTAATGGTAGGTTTATTTGAACAGTGAGACAGAATAGCAACAAAAAAAAATCCAGAAAAACACATGTTAAAAATGTTATGAATTGATTTGCATTTTAATGAGGGAAATATGTATGTGACCCCTCTGCAAAACATGACTTAGGACTTGGTAATGACTTAGTAATTACTTTTCATTTTCAGTGCCCTGGCTGAGGGAAGGAGGTTCTCACCCAAGATTTGACTGTACATGGCCCCGTCCATCGTCCCTTTCATGCGGTGAAATTGTCCTGTCCCCTTAGCAGAAAAACCTCCCCAAAGCATAATGTTTCCACCTCCTTGTTTGACGGTGGGGATGGTGTTCTTGGGGTCATAGGCAGCATTCCTCCTCCTCCAAACAAAGCGAGTTGAGTTGATGCCAAAGAGCTCCACTCATGTTACAGCGTGGACGCCTGCGGCTTATAGACAGGTGCGGCCTATATATGTGCAAATTTTTTTGAGAGTTGCGCTCAATAGTCCGAAAATTACGGTACTTGGGAATTCATCTTCCCTTCAATGATTGCAAGCTGGCCAGGCCCTGATGCAGCAAAGCAGGCCCAAATCATGAAGTTTCCTCCACCATACTTTAGGGTTGGGATGATGTTTTCATGATGATATGCCGTGCCCTTTCTACGCCAGATGTAGTGCTGTGTGGGTTTTTCCAAATAGTTAAATCTTAGTTTCATCAGTCCACAAAACATTTTGCCAGTACCACTTTGGAGTGTCAATTTGCTCTTTTTCAAACTTCAGGCATGCAGCAATGTTCTTTTTAGTAAGCACACCTTCGTGGTGTCTTGCCGTAGATACCCTGCTTGTTCAATGTTTTACGCATTGTAGACTCATGAACAGAGATGTTAGGCAGTTCCAATGATGCCTTCAAATCTTTGGCTGTCATTCGGGGTTGTTTCTTTACCTCATTGTTTAGTCTTCGTTGTGCTCTTTGTGTCATTTTGACTAGGCGCCCACTTCTTTGTAGACTAGCAACGGTCCCAAAGTGTCCATTTGTAGACTGTTTTCCTAACTGTAGACTGGTGAATTTCTAAAGTCTTTGAAATCACTTTGTGGCCCTTGCCAGCTTTATGTAAATCAACAATTCTTCATCGTAGATCCTCTGAAAGCTCTTTTTGGCGAGGCGTGGCTCACATAAGCATGTGCTTCTTGTGCAGAGCAAACTCCAAAAGTTTGAGGGGTTTTTATCAGTCAAAGTAGCTGTAGTCCACACCTCCAAACTTATTTTCTTAACGAGACTCCAGGTGTGATAAACTGACCCCAATGAGCTTTTTTGAGGTCATTAACTCAAGGGTTCACATACTTTTTCCACAAGCACTATGATGTTTTTTTGGTTGTTCTCAATAAAGACAAGGGATCAGAATTTTTTGTGTTATTATTTTAGACACATTATATTTGTCAATACCCTTGAATTGGATGAAGATCAGATCACATTTTATGACAAATTTATGCAGAAAACCATGAAATTCCAAAAGGTTCACATACTTTTTCTTGCCACTGTATGTGTGTGTGTGTGTGTGTGTATGTGTGTATATATATTTAATTTAATTTCATTATTTTGAAGGCATATTTGCTCAATAGCATTTCTTTGCATGTGCCTAAAACTTTTGCACAGTACTGTCTATAGTGTGTCTGTTTATATATAAATTATATTATTTATGTTTATGCTCATGTCAAGATCATGAAATAAAGGCTTAACAGTTGTTTGAAGGAAAGTTACTCACATAGAACTACAGTGAACTATATATAGGTACATTGTGTATGTGAGATGTTACAGCTGCCTATCTGACCTTGATCTATCCACAGTCAGAACATATCCATCTAAATTCATAGGATCTTTCTAGGCTTTCTACTGAGATGTCCTACTATCTGATCTCTCCACAGAGATGTCCTACTATCTGACCTCTCTAATTCTGTTACTAAGATTCCCCTTAAGGAAAAAGAGACGTGACTTCTCATCACAGATCTGAGTGCAGTTCTTATGAAAGCTAATCATGCTTGAGCGATTTCAGATAAGAGTCTGATACAGCAGACCGCAGTCAAGGCATGAGAATCTGGAAAACGTGATGTGGAATTTGATCATGTTTTGATTTGTACTGGATTACTTGTAGTGACTAGCCTTGGTGCACACTGTACATGTATTTATTTGCTGGGGAACACCTCATTACCCTTGGCAATTCTTTGAAATGATTCGTTTTCTGCACCTGTTTAGCTCAAACAGATGGGAGCATACCAGAGGTCAAGTGAGAGTTAAGTGCCTACCGTCTTCAGTGAGAAAGGAGGAAAATATTCAAATAGTCTGACTCCTAGCTCTTCCATTGCTATACCCTGTATACCCACAGGTTTAGCAAAACAAAATTGTTAAATATGTGTGCCACAATTATTGGCACCCTTTTAGTGAATATTTTGTGTTACCTCCATTAGCAAAGATAACAGCTGAGTCTTCTCCACTCTCCTAGTTGCAGTCTGCTAACAGGACTGATCTGAGAAAGTTCAAAAAGGCAAGCAGACAAATGAGGAGCAGTCCTGAGTGGCTGTGGAGGGATGGGTCAGGGGACATGTGGTTGTTAGTACAGTTAGCCCCCAGTCCTACTGTTAGACCTCCCCTAGCCAAAGCTGTCCAAAATTTTCAGTGTTCTCTGGTCAGCGAGCTGTCACAGGGCAATGAAAATCTGATGCATTCCCTCCCATAGAATGTGGAAAAGTTAATCTCACTAAAAGACCATCTGGAAGCGTGGTAACTACTGCCAAATGTGTCTCCATGGGTTCTGCCCACCGTAGAAAAGGGCTACCAGGTCCAGTTCAAAGCTCAACCCCCCCGGTTCAGAGGTGTGCTCACCACAGTAGTCAGCACAGAGCAGAGCCCGATGTTAGTGCATGAAGTAGGATTCCTCTTGAACAAAGGGGCCATAGGCCATGTATCCCATTCCCTGATGGAGGGAGCTTTTTACAGCCGTTATTTCCTTGTCCACAAAAAAGATCTGAGTATGCAGCCAATTTTAGATCTGCATCATCTGAACCATACTCTATGGACCAACTTATCATTCCACAGATTCAGTTTGAGAACATATAAATATTGCCCTGTCACAGGAAGTTCCCGAGGTTCATGTTTGGAGCCAACGTGTACTGATACTGGGTTCTTCCCTTTGGGCTAGCTTTATCTCCTCACAACTTCACAAAGTGTGTGGATGCCATTCTGTTAGATGCCATTCCGCAAGCCTGTTAGGGCTTATGACGGCAGCAGCCAATGTCGAAGGTCTTGTCAGTGAGTGCAAGTACATTCCAGGTAACCGGATTGTGGGGACAGACATCCTGTCAAGGCAGGGTCTGAGGCCTGGGGACTGTAGGCTCCATGGCTGGATGCCATGGTACACACATGGCTGAGATCACATCTGTATACCTTTGCCCTGAGTTCTCGAAGACCGTATATGTCTGCTGCTAGTAGCATCTTATTGGCCAGCTCAAAAATGGTTCTCAAAGATAATATCCCTGCTGTCCCTGCTTTTATTTTAAATAAACGAAAAAATGGTACTGAAAGTTTGCACTCCCCCTATCGGATTAATCGATTAATCAGAAAAATATTATCGGCCAACTAATCGATTATGAAAATAATCGTTAGTTGCGGCCCCAGTTCAGCTACATTTTAAAACCTTTGGAACGTGAATTTAAGACATGTTGATGCTAATTATGGCCTTATTTTTACATTATTAAGGAATTTAAGACATTTTAAGACTTTTTAAGGACCCACAGAAACCCTATCTAACTTTTAGGTTTATGTGTGGTGTCCGGCGACTGAAGCCCACCTTCCTGAGACCTTTCTGTGGTCCTGGATGGTTTGTCGGGTCCTCATTTGAGCCCATTTTGAGTCAGCCTCTGAGAAGCTTCTGATTCTAAAGATAACTCTTCTGCTGGCCCTGACATCTCTCAAGCGAGTAGGAGATTTACAAGCTCTCTCTGTTGCCCCTTCCTGCCTTGACTTTGCACCTGGATTAGCCTAGGCCTTCCTATATCCTAGGCCGAATTATATTCCTAAAGTACCTACATCTGCTACCCAGCCAATACTGTTGCAGGCTTTCTGCCCCTCTCCATTCCTCACACCAGAACAAGAGAAAATGCACCCACTGTGTCCAGTTAGGGTTCTCCTTACTTGCATCCACCGCTCTGGCCAGTAGTATAAGTCTGAGCAGCTGCTGGTCTGCTTTGGCGGCAACAGTAGGAATGATGCTGTGTCACAGCAGCACATCTGTAATTGGATAGTGAAAGCAATCTCTATCACTTATGAGGCACGCAGTTTCGCTACGCCTCTGGGCATAATGTGTCATTCCAGAAAGGGACGTTGATTTCCTTTCGAAAGGGAACGTATGGGTTATACATGTAACCCTGTTCCCTGAGAAGGGAACGAGACATTGCGTTGCTTTGTCAGATGGGGCATGCCTGTGATTTGTGGCTTTGCTTCAGATAATAGAGGCTGATGGCATGGTTCACAGGTGCCATTTTTTTCTTGCGAGATGACTGGACCAAGAAAAAGGCTCTATAATGTTCAGTATAGCATGTGTTGAGTCTTCTAACAATGAACAGTGGTTTGTCCTGCAGCACAATAATTTGTGTCATGTTCACAATCATGTTTGTCCAAAAGGTCGCTAGATATATTGCTTGGTGCTTTTTTGAAAAAAGTCACTAAAGCGGTCTGAAAAGAGGACTTCTGCTAAAATGAGTGAGTGAATAGCGGGAGGAAAGTAAAAGGGAGGGATTGCAGGGAGGAGTTATATTTTAAGTGAAAGGATTGTATTCTATCAAAAATAAACACTTTAAAATTATTTAGTGACTTCATATTTAGTGACCTTTTATCATACAAGCAGTTTTTAAGCACTGCTAGATAAAAATGGCGATTTTCAATGTTTTCCAGTACTTAAATTCCAAAAAGCCAAATTCAAGCACTTCAACCACTTTGTACGAACCCCACTGAGAGGCAATCACAAACAGCTCTATATTATATTAGATTAGATTACATTAGATTAGATTGGTTTTTGCTTTTTCCCCCCTTTTCTCCCAATTTGACATATTCAATTTCCTGTACTTATTAGGCTCCATGTGGGGCGTGGCTACTCCCCTTTCAATCCTGAGTGGCGGAAAAACGTCCTTGGTTGCCTCCTCTTCTGTGTTAGTCAGCCCTGTGCATTTTGTTACGAAACACCATGGAGACCTAGTGTAGGCCATGTGATCTCCACGCACCACTTGCCCCACTAATTGCGAGAACCACTAATCATAACCATGGGGAAAGTAAGCCAGCACACCCCGGCCCCAAGCTCGTGATTTCAGGGGTGGTAGACAGTGACATTGACCACTGAGCTAGGTCCAGCAAACAGCTCTTTCTAACGATGCAAAGGTCTAAAAACATGCCCAGTAACTATATATATATATATTATATATATATATATATATATATATATATATATATATATATATATACACACACATATACACATACACTGCTCAAAAAATAAAGGGAACACTAAAATAACACATCCTAGATCTGAATGAATGAAATAATCTCATTAAATACTACTTTCTTTACAAAAATTATCAATGCAAATCAAATTTATCAACCCATGGATGTCTGGATTTAGAGTCACACTCAATGTCAAAGTGGAAAACCACACTACAGGCTGATCCAACATTGATGTAATGTCCTTAAAACAAGTAAAAATGAAGCTCAGTAGTATGTGTGGCCTCCAAATGCCCGTATGACCTCCTTACAATGCCTGGGCATGCTCCTGATGAGGTGGCGGATGGTCTCCTGAGGGATCTCCTCCCAGACCTGGACTAAAGCATCCGCCAACTCCTGGACAGTCTGTGGTGCAACGTGGCGTGGCGTTGGTGGATGGAGCGAGACATGATGTCCCAGATGTGCTCAATTGGATTCAGGTCTGGGGAACAGGCGGGCCAGTCCATAGCATCAATGCCTTCCTCTTGCAGGAACTGCTGACACACTCCAGACACATGAGGTCTAGCATTATCTTGCATTATGAGGAACCCAGGGACAACCGCACCAGCATATAGTCTCACAAGGGGTCTGAGGATCTCATCTCGGTACCTAATGGCAGTCAGGCTACCTCTGGCGAGCACATGGAGGGCTGTGCGGCCCCCCAAAGAAATGCCACCCCACACCATTACTGACCCACCGCCAAACCGTTCATGCTGAAGGATGTTGCAGGCAGCAGAATGCACGGCGTCTCCAGACTCTGCCACGTCTGTCACATGTGCTCAGTGTGAACCTGCTTTCATCTGTGAAGAGCACAGGGCCGCCAGTGCGGCGCGAACTTGCTAGCCTGAGTTTGTTCTCGGCAAATGCCAAACGTCCTGCACGGTGTTGGGCTGTAAGCAGAACCACCACCTGTGGACATCGGGCCCTCATACCACCCTCATGGAGTCTATTTCTGACCGTTTGAGCAGACACTTGCACATTTGTGGCCTGCTGGAGGTCATTTTGCAGGGCTCTGGCAGTGCTCCTCCTGCTCCTCCTTCCACAAAGGCGGAGGTAGTGGTCCTGCTGCTGGGTCGTTACCCTCCTACGGCCTCCTCCACGTCTCCTGATGTACTGGCCTGTCTCCTGGTAGTGCCTCCATGCTCTGGACACTACGCTGACAGACACAGCAAACCTCCTTGCCACAGCTCGCATTGATGTGCCATCATGGATGAGCTGCACTACCTGAGCCACTTGTGTGGGTTGTAGACTCTGTCTCATGCTACCACTAGAGTGAAAGCACCGCTTGCATTCAAAAGTGACCAAAACATCAGCCAGGAAGCATAGGAACTGAGAAGTGGTCTGTGGTCACCACCTGCAGAACCACTCCTTTATTGGAGGTGTCTTGCTAATTGCCTATAAATTCCACCTGTTGTCTTTTTTTGATTGATTGTCAATCAGTGTTGCTTCCTAAGTGGACAGTTTGATTTCACAGGAGTGTGATTGACTTGGAGTTACAGTATGTGTGTGTGTGTGTGTGTTATATATATATATATATATATATATATATATATGTATATATATATATATATATATGTATATATATATATATATATATATATATATATATATATATATATATATATATATATATATATATATATATATATTACAGTATATACTGCATGTCAATATCACTAATTTCATCTAATAGCAAGCAGTTTATTTGTATTCTTAGGACTAGTAATAAAAATAGTATGTAAAACATACTAATTTAATATACAAAATATAACATACAAAAGCTAATCATAGTGATTTTATTTAAATGATCTTAATACACTCAAAAGTATTGCTTAACATATGTCGTGTGTTATGTATGTGTTTGTGGACTAATTTTCTGATAAAAGAAAGTAAGGAAATTCAGATAGGATGTCATTATATGTACATGTTGGAGTTTTGGACAAAGTAACCCTGAATCCAAAGTAATCCAGGAATCCGCATCATGAAAAGGCACGGAACCACCCATCTGCAGAGACAATGGACTGATTAACGTCATGGGAGGAGCATTTGGCTTACACCCAGCCCTAAGACAACCTCTGGTTGATGGGAACCCTCAGAGGGCGGACTAGCCAGAAAGAGTTAAAATCCAACTCTGTTTACTTATACTGTTGGTTCTCTGCTCACTAAAATCAACTCATCTCACCTCATCGGCAGTGACCCAGCCTAGGGCTCTCCAGCTTTCAAAACTCTTGCCACCAGCTCTCCAAACCTCACTCATACTAGACGCCGTTCCATTCAGCATTCCGGTTGGTCTTCCAAGACTCCACACAAACTCCGACCAGACATTTGAAGTTGCATTTGAATTTACATTTATTCATTTAGCAGATGGTTTAATTTATCTAATTTTTTTTTATTTTATTTATTTATTTTATATTATTATTATGGTTTCGTTAGGTGTTCATGGAAGAGGTGGGTCTTTAGCTGTTTTTTGAAAATGGTAAGAGATTCTGCGGTCCAGATTGAGGTTGGGAGTTCATTCCACCACTGAGGAACAGTTAGTTTGAAGGTTCTTGAAGGGTTGAAAGGAAATGAAGAGGGGTGTGACATGGGTTTGCTTGGACTGGTTGAAGATGAGGCATGCTGCTGCATTCTGAATCATTTGAAGGGGTTTGATGGAGTTGGATGGGAGGCCAGGGAGTAGTGAGTTGCAGTAGTCCAGTTCTGAGATAAAAAAGAGCCTGGACTAGTAACTATGTAGCCTATTCGTTGAGGTCGGGTCTGATTTTCTTGATGTTGTACAGGATGAAACTACAGGATTGTGCAGTTGTTGAGATCTCGTCTGTAAAGGTCAAGCTGTCATCGAGAATCACCCCATGGTTCCTGGCTGTCCTGGTTGGCTTGAGTGTACAGTGAGTACAGTGAAGTTGTGGTTGATTGACTGATAGGCTGGGATGACGAGAAGCTCAGATTTTGCCAGGTTGAGCTTAAGGTGGTGTTCCCTCATCCAGACTGAGATGTCTGACAGGCAAGCAGAGATACATGCTAAGTTCCAGTAGATAAGTTAGGCAAAAAGATAAGTTCAAGTAGTGTCTGGCAAGCTGAAGTTGCTTGGATTTGTTTTTGGATGGGAGTAGAGGCTTTTTCTTTGAAACCCTTCTATATAACTTGTGGTGATGTAGGTGACTTCTGATTGTAGTTTTGGAGACTGTCTGACTCCAAGCTGCAACTAACTTCTGCAATTCTCTGGCTGTGATCCTTGGAGATTTTTTGGCCACTCGAACCATACTCTTTACACTGCATTGAGACAATTTAAACATATGTCCTCTTCCAGGTTCATTTCTAACATTTCCAATTGATTGGAACTTCTCAGTTATTGCCCTGATGGTGGAAATTTACATTTTCAATGCTTGTGCTATTTTCTTATAGCCACTTCCTATTTTATGAAGCTCAACAACCTTTTGCTGCACATCACAACTATATTCTTTGGTCTTTGGCTCTCCATTGTTATGAATGACTAAGCATATATGTCCTATGTTTTACCTCATATTTACACCCATGTGAAATAGGAAATCATAGTCGAACAATTTCCTGTTCCTAGTCACCCAGGTATATAAAACACCTGTAAAATATCAATGGGAATATACTTCAAATAAATATTTTCTCATATGAATTCATAGGGGTGTCAATAACAATATCAATTGTTGGATATCCATGAGAGCAGACTATTTTTGTGAATTTTTTAACAAAATATCAAAAGGTTAAACAATAAAGACAATGTTCACAGCCTTTGCTGATATTTACCAATGTGCCAATATTATTGTGTTACAGATTTCCCCTCAACAGCCCGTAGCAAGAAAGTGTGCACACTTCTAGGTTGTCAAACATTGTTTCATTTTGGACTAGAGTGTTTTGTTATGGTTTAGGTCTCTGCCCTTGTCTTGTTATTGGTTGTCTCCCTCACGTGTGAAAGTATTGCATTTCTGTGTTTTGGCACTAGAATCATACCAAACCTTTAATCTTTGTCCTCGTTTTCAGTGTTTTGATCCTGTTCTCGTCCTTGTTTCTTGGTTTCTCGTCTCTGCCCTGTTTATGCCCACTTGTAGAACACCTGACCCTGTGCCTGCTTTTTGACTATGTTTTTGCCTATTGATTTGGATTTGTCTGCCTGTATCTTAAATAAAAGCTTGAACTGCACTTGCATCTGTTTCCACCCATGTTACATGCCATAGGAAGGTACTGTATGTATTAATTATATCTACATGTAGCGATTCATCATCTGTTATCATCTGTCATATGTTCAGTTTAGTATTCAAACCCACTAGACATGAAAAATGTTGAAATTGCATTTAGAAGATTAATTTTAAATAATAAAACAAATAAAATAGTAACAATTCACCATTGTTTCTAGACTATTACTTTTATCAGGAACTGAACACGTCACCTGCATTTTAAACAAGAATGATTCTGTGGGTGTTTAGAAGCAGTGATATTTCATGAGGATTTAACACAGTGATATTGTACTATAATATCTTTATTATATCTCTGCCCCTAGGTTGTCCATTTGTCTGAGATTCTCATTACAGCAATATCACAATAACAAGTGGCTGAATGTTTGTAGAATTTATATGGTATTTTCATTTTAACCAGCAGATGAACTGATTAGATTTTGGAATTGATACAAACACGATCAATGTCACAACAAGGTGAGCTGTCTGAAATAGTTTTCCATTAATCGCTTCCTTCCTGTCTGAAGTATATTTTACGTGTATTTTAAGCATACAAATTAGAAACAAGACACCTTTAGTGCCGAGTTCTACTTGTTTTAGTCTTGCCCTGCATATGGTACATGGTCTATTAATGTCTGCCACAGTGCTCATTCTGACTAATTACCTAAATTAAAATAAACTCAATACTACAGCAGAAAGTAGTAGTAGAAGTATTTGATTAACATTATACTCAGCAGCATTAGTGGGTCGCTTCATAGTGCCAGAGTACTTGATTCAAACCTGACCTTGGGTTACGTTCTGTGTGGAGTTTTGCAATTTCTCCTGGTGATTGTGTTTTATCTGGAATCTCTAGTTTCCTCCCACCTTCCCAAAACTGGTGTTTTGGCTGCACTATATTACTTTGTGTGAATGATTGTGTGAATGTGTGCATGCACGTACAGTGCATTGGGGTCCCATTCAAGCTCCAGATACACCCCGACCTGACTAGGATAAAGTCTTTACTGAAGATGAATAAATGAATGAATCATGATGCAATCCATATTATGTATACACATGTTGAATTATACTGGGAAGTAATCTGCTTATGCGCACAGCATTACTATGTTTCCTTAAGATAAAGGCTGCAATAAATAGGCAGTGCCTTATTTTGGATTATTGAAAATAGCATGTAGCCTTGCAATCTAATAAGTCTGGTCATTGGATGACAGTTTTGTGACAAAAATAATGGTGAACGATAGTCTCACCAACCAAGGAATATGTTTGTGAAATCAGACACATACAGTTTTATCTTAACCATGAAATTAGATTGCAATCCCTGTTAAAGCAAAGCAAAATCAGTTAAATCATAGTGACAAGAGAAGATGTGATAGTTTGAGATTGTGGTATCTGAAACAGCCATTTTATCTACGTCAAAATCACATTGGCAAAGAAAAAAAAATCTAATAACAAAGCAATCACTATGCAGGGATGTTCTGCTGATGCAGACAAAGGGAGTGATCTAATATAATACAGTGAATGAGTGAGAATGAGAGTATAAAACACAGTTGTAAGGTTTCATGACTCACAACTTATACAATGGACACTAAACTAGTGTGAGCATGTTGTACAAAACATTGAGTGAGCTACACCCGGGAACTATTAGTAAATAACCATGACACACTGTTGAAGTGGTGTGGTGTATGACAGCAGTCTGCTTGTAGCTTTTGTTTCCATGCTGTGCACTGGAGCCAAGCCAGCATTTTTATATGATAAATATAAATAAACAAATTCTGTCACAAGCACACAATATTCTATATATGAACATATAAACTTTTCTTTAAACCATTCTCTGGGTTATTTTCTGGATGAACGTAACTTAACCTTGTCCCATCTCTGCTACACGTTTTTAAAAAAAAGAATATTGCAAGTTTTGTAATAAATTCATTTTTAAACATATTGAGTAGAGCCTGCTTCATGCTTCATCACTTACACATCCAATTATCTACATCTGGGACTTCTGATGACTTACCTGACATTGGAAACTATGAGGTCTGGGAGCCTAGGATGCATTGAAAGGTTTCAAGAGTATGTTTCTAATTTTGTCCTTTTCTCAAAGAGAAATATGAACGGAAGGCTTCAATTGTACCCTGCTTCAAACCAGACACATGGACTACTAATACTTTAATTAATTAAATTATTTAAAGTGCTCCAATAGGCTGGTGAGGGATTTTGGAACTAATGAATATCTGAGAGGAGTTTTCATATAGTTTGCAACAGTTTCTCAGGATTACCACCTGGGTCAAATTATCCTATTGGCATTATGGGCATGCGTACTTGGGGCCCAAGTGAGGGGAAGAAAACAATTTGTCGTTTCTTTTTTTTTTTCTTCCTTCACATTGCCAAAACAGAGGGCAATGTCTGTTTGTTCCACACAATATATATATAAAAAAAGACTTGCACTTCTTAATGTCTTCAGGAGTGTCACACCTACAAGACATTGTGCCCAGGGGCCTCTGAATTCTTAATCCAAGCCTGATTAGCATCAGAATTAATTTCACATAGCACTTGAATTTTTCTATTCTATTTATATATATATATATATATATATATATTTATTTTATTTTTTTTTAAATCATTGACTTGATGTGTTTTTATTTCTTCATTTATTTCTTCCTCTCTACTAACAAGGTGTTAGCTTGATGTTATTCTCAAACCCTGGCCTGATGTTCGAGCATACTCGGTTTGTGTACCAATTGAATGTTTATCTGGAGGACCTGATTGTCAGTGCTATAAAAAGTCCATCCATACTTTGCCATCTCACTGTGGCTACTAATCAGGCCAATCCTTTTTTATGTACAGACAGTCAGATTAGGGGGACAGGCAAGGAGTTCTCAGAATGGGTTCATGCATAAGAGTACAGGGTAAAAAACAGTGTCCATCAAGCATGACGAGGATTAAGCCATTTCACATACTTGACACATTCGTACTTTTGATGTTCAGTAAAATTGAAGATCAGGTGTTTAACATCCTTAAGCTACTCTTTTTAAAGCTTCTTTAATGCCCTGTAGTTCACAGGTGCCAACATCCTAACTCCTTTTTGTTAGAGTAGATTGCACATTGATGTTGGGTTGTCATGAGATAACACTCCTCCAGTGCTGTTCTCAGAGGATTCTGAGGAATTCAAAGGATCTTTACTGCAAATAAGAAAATGTTCTATTACAGAGGTGCTGGTGAAATGTTCCTGTAGTTAATGAAACTCTTAATTCTGAGTTTGAGAAAGGAGCATTAAGATGAAACTAGTAACCTAAAACCACAAAAAAAATTGTGAAAGAAATCAGAAAATCCAGTAAATGCATGTTCCTACAATCTGAGGTGGTGGTCATTCAGTCATTGCTTTCACATTTTTCTTAGCCAAGGCATGAAAGGGTTGTGAAAGTTTTGTGAAATCTGCATGCCTAGAAGATTGTTGTACAATAATCAGATGAGCATTTGATGAACATGGTTGACATTATCTTTCTTTGACGAGGCTTAAGAATTGTCATCAAATTAAACAATGATGCAACTTTTCTGCATGTTTTTTTTTTTTTTAAATGTTGGAAACATACTGTATTGGTGACACTGGGAGCTAATGCAAGTTCTTTATTGTTCCATGAGATATTGTGGTTATGCCAGCCATGGGAAGGGTTGTTGTGAGATTCTGTGACTAAAAAGGATAGAGTCTATTGTGCATCTCTTGCCCATGTGCATGCTCAGAAGAATAGTGTCTTTTGAATCATCGTCCTGCTGGAAGATCCCACTACTTGCTGGAAGATCCCATTTTAAGCTTCCTGGCAGAGGCAGTCAGGTTTTCATTTACTATCTGTTGATATTTGATAAACTTCATGATGCGATGTAACAAAATGTCCAGGTCCTCTGGGAGAACAACAGTCCCAAAACATTAAAGAGCCACCATCATATTTAACCATGGGCATGAGGTATTTATACAGATGGCTACCTCTCTGTGTTCTGTCAAAAACATCTTGGTGTTTATTGCCAAAAAACTCTATTTTGGTTTCATCTGACCACAAAACTCTATCCTACTTGAAGTTCCAGTAGTGTCTGGCCAACTGACGATGCTTGAGTTTGTTTTTGGATGAGAGTAGAGGACTTTTTCTTGAAATCCTTCCAAACAACTTGTGATGTAGGTGAATTTGGTTTGTAGTTTTGGAGACTTTATGACCTGAAGATGCAACTACCTTCTGCAATTCTCCGGCTGTGATCCTTGCATATTTTTTGGCCACTCGAACCATCCGCCTCACCGTGCATTGTCCAATTCCAGGGTGATTCATTACATTTCCAGTTTACTGGAACTGCTTAATTGCCCCTATAGTGGAAATTGCCATTTTCAATGGTTGTGCTATTTTCTTATAGCCACTTCCCATTTTTTGAAGCTCAACAACCATTTGCCGCACATCACACCTTTTTCTTTGGTCTTACCCATTGTTATGAATGACTAAGGGAATTTGGCCTAGGTGTTACCTTCTATTTATACCCCTATGAAACAGGAAGTCATGGTTGAACAAGTTCCTGTTCCTATTCACCCAGGTGTACTAAAAATGTTTTGAATATCAATGAGAATATACATCATAGGAATTCATAGTGGTGCCAATAATTGTGGCACATATTTAATAAAAATATCATCTTTTTTTTTTTATAAACCTGTATTGTGTTTGCAATTGTACAAATTTTCACTGCCTTCTTTGCTCATATTTACTAAGAGTGCCAGTATTTCTGGAGGCCACCGTACATTGGTTCCACTCGATTGAATTGATTTACATTAACACAATTTGTTTTAATATATTTAAGATGATTTGATCATGTATTTTCAAAGCGTTTGCACCTAAACTGTGGTAATTTCATACTATAGCTGCAGTTCTCATTAGTGCCAACATTTTCATGAGATTTCATAATGTAATTGGTTTACATTAATACTCAATTAATGTAAATTGATCACACTCATTCTACATAATTCAATCTAGTAATTAGAAACTTGATTAACGAAAGTGCCGTATAAGCAATGAAATAACATTTTGATCAGAATTATATTTTATTTTTTTACAAGCAATATGTAATATTTCTTAAATCTGACCTACCACTTTCTTTTTCAGTGCATAGAGCTTGAATCAAGACAGTCACTGAAGTGGAACGGTGTCCAAAGATCTGAAGGGGATCTTCAATTTAATACATAGATTTTCCCATTGTTTTGAAGTAAATTAATACACGGAAGATAGATATAGTTACTTTGATTCATTTCTTGGGCTGTGCTTACCATGTACAATTTTGATTGTATTATTATTGTTTGCATAATGTCTAAACTGCTTGTGACTTGGATGATGTTTGTCATACAGTGTGAGACCATGACCAATGCTGATAAATGTGATACAATAAGTTAAATCAATGTTACACAAGAGATTTCATTGCTTTGTAACAGCTGGGAAAAAGATTTTGTGTTCTTCCACTGGATCCATGCTGTGTAGATTTAAGAGATAGTTAATGTCTTTATGAGGGGAAGGGGCTTAAACAAAACTATGCATTAAAGCAGTGGTGCTTCTGAATGAGGAAAAGTAAACAGTAAACTTGCATGGTAAATAAATAAATAAAATAGTTCTGCAAAAAATTAAACCTAACCATTCAAAATGTACCTTGATGGACATTAGCAAATCCATTAGATATAATTAAAAAGAAAAGAAAGTGTCACTTATGTTAGATTTTGTTTCTCTTGTAATTAGCTTGTGCGTGCTGTAATAATTACTCCACTTATAAGTCCACATGTATCTTCCACTCATAAGTGCTTGGCAATGCAATCATTTTATTTTTTGCCTTTATGGCAAATTACATAATTTAACATTTTGGTTATATCCATATGGTATTTTTATTAATAAGAGATGGTGCCCTTTCATAGATCAGTACCTTGTTATGATTAAGGGGCTTGTGTATTTCACTGAACCACAAGCCCATTCGTTGCAACAAGGTCTCGATCCACAAAGGGGTGTATCAGTGGAATGCATCTAAAATTGCTGGGTCAAGTATTTGGATCACTTTCTTCCACTTTTATTTTTTTATGGAAAAAAGACATTGTAAAGCAGTATAAGAGGAAAAGCATCAAGGGAAAACCTGTGTATCCATGAGAGTTCTCATTATCCCCATAGGGAAGCTTTGAAACTGAAAGTTTTAGAAATCAGTGCCAAGCATGAGAGCCTCAACAACTGAACCTTCAGTGAGCATGCTGGTTCAGGCCCAGCAAGCCAGGATAATGACCTGTCCTTGATGCTGGAGACCACATTGCATTATGGGAAATGAAAGTGGTGGGGTGGATAGAAAGAAAAGATTGAAGCATGGGAATGAACAATCCTTGTGAGGTTTAAACTTTGTGCCACCATGGTTTGCACAGTAATTGAGGCTCATTCTAAGTAGTTAGTAATAAAATAAAATCTATGAAGGAAACATTCCTTCATTTTTATCTGACCACAATGGTTATTTTCCTTGTCTTTTGCTCATAAAATTACTTAATATGCCAGTCATTTTCTTCACAACCTCCATGTAAATGTGTAGCAAATGCTGAATGATTTAATTGAAGTGGTAATTAGTAACTCCATCTATGCACTTCACACAATTCACCAAGCCATTATCACATGTTAGCATACATCAATAAGCCATCCTACAAAAGATCAGACATAATGCATCACTTCTGACAGTTATAATTGGACATTGATTACAGCACATCACCTGTTTCACTTTGTAATATTGAATATTAGGTTTTTTTCTCCATTATATGGTATATTAATAACATGCCTGAAAAATCTGGATGGAAATATTACACAAAAAGACTACCTTTTGCTAATGTAGAATAGTAGGTATGCCTAAATGATCTTGATGGGTTTGCAAGTGTAAAGATAATAGGCATGCATGGATTGGCATATAGGAAAGGTTGTGTTATAATTGAAAGCTGCTGGCTGAATTTCTTCATGGTAAAATTGTTCTGCTTCTTAAACATGATATTTCTGTTCAACATTGTACTGGTTTTTAATGGTGTTGGGAAAAGAATAAATATCTAATAATTATAAAAGTTACGTATTCAATTATATTTTATTTGTGTGGCAACTTCAACAATGTACAGTGCCACAAAGTCCTCCAGCTCTACAGACATCCAAATGCAGACCAGGCTCTCAAATGAGCAACCAGAGATGACAATCAAGGAAAAACTCTCTAAGACAACATCAGGAAGGCTCCTGAAGAAAAACCAGACTTAAAAGTCAACCAATCCAATTCTGATGGCACCAGATCATTACGCATCTACAGCTGGGTACTAACAGTACAACATGTGCTGAAAGGATGTTTATTATGAGCATATTGTGAATAAGAGTCCTGGGATGGGAACAGGATAGTCTTTATGAATCAGCAGTTCTTGGGTATAAATCTACAGGATCCAGGTGAGATTGTCCACTGAACACTGAATGGTGAGTCTTGTGCATAAAATATTTAGGGAAGCACAACATATCGGCTTATCCATGGATTATTGGATTTTCCAAAACAGCAGAAAGTAACTCAAAAGTACGGGAACTCCAAGCTGAAGGAGAGCATCAAGATGATTCAGCTGGGTATACGCATACACACATTGGTTAGTTTCCTATGACCTTAGTACATCCTAACTCCAAAATAAACAACCCCCTCATCATTAATGCTGAATACAAACGTGTACCGTTACAGTGTAGAGTAACATTTGAAAAGCACCCTAAGGCTCCTACAGAGTTATAAAAGTAAATACCAGCACTGCTTCTCAAAACTGCATTTGCAGAAATAGATTATGCATCCTTCAAGGATCTTAAAAGGCTTCAGCTCATTTCACAACAAGCACATACTGGCCTTTCATCAAGGTGTGTTTGTTCTTGTAATATCCACCATTAAATGTGCAACAACCTTTCTATTTTGAAACATTCCACAACTATGATATCACCTTGCAGTGGAATACTCCTTGAAATAACAAACATTCATGACAATTTTCTTAATTAATTAAATGCCGGTGCACATGCTAGGATGGCTAAGAGCTGCTTACTTTTCCAGTAAGTAAAACAACACTACTGGGACATTGACCATTTGACTGTATATTAGTGCTGAAGGCATTAAGACAACATCCACACCGTTGATTGTATTACAGTTTGCTATTGACCAGGGATCAAAGTGAGGGTGGCTTTCTTGGTCTCTCCGAAGGTGGTGTGCATCTACTTTAGGTTGAGCATAGTGACTGCACATCCAATGATCCAGCGATTGATTTGCAAACAAACATGAAGTGACACACCAGCTTCTTGGGTATGTGCAAACCTACAATGTGATGGACCATCAAATATTTACAGATTTAAAGGTCTCAGGTGCTGGATTACACAAAACGTGGGACCACAAAGTAGCTAGTGATTAAATCTTGGCTGACCAGATCTGTCTATTGTAAGACATTCATTTGGAGCTTGTTCACTGAAGAATCAGATGTTAGCAGTGCAGCATTGCATAATGGTTGGTTCAGTGGGCAGGGTCCCAGGTTTTATCATAAGCTTGGGTGACTGTCTGTAATTTCACATGTTCTTCCTTTATGAGTTCTCCATTTTCCTCCCAATCCCAATAATCCTTTCTCAGTCTAATCATTGCTTTTAAGGTAGCTGTTTAAATGACATTCATTATTTTTTCTATTACATTTTTGCTAATGCAGTATTACATTGTGTAATATATTATCAGTATAGGGGGGCATGGTGGCTTCGTGGTTAGCACACTTGCCTCACACCTCCAGGGTTGGGTGTTTGATTCACTCCTCTGTCTGTGTGTGGAGTTTGCTTCAGGGTTTTCCTCCCCCAGTCCAGATAGATGCATAGTAGACTGAATGACATTTCCAAATTATCCGTAGTGTGTGAATTTTTGTGCAATTGTGCCCTGTGCCCCAAATTTCCTGGAATAGGCTCCAGTCTCCCCGAGACTCTGTAGGATAAGCAGTACAGAAAATGGCTCGATGGATGGATTTTCAGTATAGTTTTCAACATCTATGTGTCAGATCAGATACTTATTATCTAGCAAGAAGTAATTTTAGTTATGTAGCAGCCCAACATTAGGTAATTTAATGTTAACTGTAAAAATACAGTTTATACTTTAATATAATCTTTAAGATTTTCTTACCAATAAAAATACTAATTTGTCAATTACAGCCATGTATCCCTTCAAATAACATTAGCTAGCATACTTTTTTGTCAGCAAGTTAGCATATTCTTTCAAGTCAAAGTATGCATTAAAAAGATTCGAAAAAGTTGGATTAGAAATGAAATGAACAAAAACTTACATTTCTTGCAGTTACAATTGATTTCTGTTCATTCAGACTTTTCTCAGTCTTAACATGCACAGTGTAAAATTACAGAAATCAATCTTGACACAAAATTCCTGTTATCTTTCAGGTCCTCATACCCAACCCAGCATGCTGCGTCATCCATTGAACTAATCCAAAAATCCAACTGTCTAACTCAACAAGCTAAACCTAGCAACTGAGCTGTAAAAAATAATGTAGCTTTGTTTTTTTTGTTATGTGGAAAGTGTTCTAGTAGAATGGTACAGATACACTATTTACAAATGCAAATATGGTTGGAAATGCTTTTACTGTCCTCCTATTTATACAGCTAAATTTCTGCCACAAGTCAATACATTATAAATCCTCATTTCATCAATAGGCAATCTGCTAATGTACAAGCAAGATGAATTTTTGCCATGTTGGGTAAGCAAATTAACCTTCACTATCCCTTTCTATCCCTTTTTTTTTTTTTTTTTTTTTTTTTTTTTTTTTTTTTTTTTTTTTTTTTTCTCTCTCTCTCTCTCACACACACACACACACACACACACACACACACACACACACACACAGGTATTTACAAAAAATTTTTTGTAAATAAAAATTTTCCAAATGTCTCCACTAGCTCAAAAGACAAAACTGCTATATATTTCTATCCTTTTTAGGAAATTTGGTAGAAAAACAAGGCTAACCCCCCTCACACACACACCCACACTTAAAGTGTCATGGCCAGTTTTAACACTTCTTCTTCTATTCTTTCCACCCACGCTAAGTAGCGTATTGGGCGATGAGAGCCCTCCATTGAGTGCGGTTGAAGGCAAGATCTTCAGCTTCGCCCAGGGAACGTTGAGGGTCTTGAGGTCTTAGATGGATGCAGATGAACAGTTATTGTTTCCCCAGCCGGCACTTGATATCGGCCTCAGCGTCTCTGTCTCGGCCGTTGACGCTCCCCAGTCCCCAGATACGCAAACTTTTCGACTTCTTCGTGGTCTTGCCCGCCGACGCTGATCTTCGGCACACCAGTTTGTGCCCCCACGTGCATGATCTTTGACTTCTCCGCACTGATCCGCAGACCGACTTTCACTGCTTCCCGATCTAGGCTTGCTGTTGTCTGTTGCAGATGGTGACCATCCTCTGCAAGTAAGGCAATGTCGTCCGCAAAGTCAAGGTCAGTTAGCCGGCTCTGTCCGTCCCAGTTGATGCCTGCATCTGGCCCTGACAGGGCCTTCTTCATGACGAAGTCCAGGGCCATCAGAAATAGGAAGGGTGACAAGATGCATCCTTGCCTCAAGCCAGTCACAATGGCAAAGAAGTCGGTGTAGCCCGTGGCCATCTTGATGCAGCAGTTGGAGTGGTGGTACAGGGACTGGAAGGCCATGATGAACTTCCTCGCAATGCCGTACAGATGAAGAATGCTCCACAAGGAATCACGATGGACGCTGTCGAAGGCCTTTTTGAAGTCGATGAAATTTATTGACAGGGGCTGTTTGCATTCCACGCACTGCTCAATGATATTCCTCAAAGCAAAGATTTGATCGCTGCATGACCGTCCTCGTCGGAAGCCTGCTTGTTCTTCTCGTAGGGGATGGTCGGCGGCTGCTTGTATTTGGCGGAGGAGGACTGTACAGTAGACTTTGCCTGGTACAGAGAGCAAGGTGATGCCCCGCCAATTCGTACATTCCATAGCGTTTTCCTTTTTTGGCAACTTCACAATGACGCCTTTTTGCCAGTCTTCGGGGACCGCTCCCGCTCGTCAGCATGCGTTGAATAGATCCGTTAGCTTGGTTATGACTGCTGGGCGTCCATGTTTCAGGAGCTCTGCTTGAATCTTGTCCAAGTCAGCCGCTTTGTTCAACTTTTGCATTTTGATAGCCATTTGTACTTCTTGTGCTGCAATGTAGCCATCCGTGACCACTAGTTCCTCTTGCACTTTTTCTTGGCCAAAGTCGTAGGTGTCAGGTGTATGTGGTTGGTTCAGTGTCTCTTGGAAGTTTTCGACCCATCGGGCATCCTGGTCCTCCTTGGTGAGGAGCAGCTTGCCATTCTTGTCCTTGACAGGGACAGATGAGGCTTTCCAGACTCCTGATAAGTCTTTGGCAATCCGGTACAAAGTGCGAATGTCGTTTCTCTCAGCAGCTTCCTGGGCTTCCCTGCATTTCTTCTCCAGCCAGTCCTTTTTATTACACCTGCAGCTTCTCATTACAGCCCTGTTCAGGTCGGTGTATGCTCGTGCTGTCATTTCCAGACTGTCAGGATTTCGGTCTTGATCGCGTTTTTGCTTTGCCTTCATCCTCTGGTCGATCAAAGTCGAAGATCTATCTTGGATCCATTCTTCCTTCCGTTTTCCCGCCATCGGCCAATGATTTCTTGTGTGCATGCTACCATCGTCTCCTTGAAGCCGTCCCACTGAGGCTCTACTTCGGTCGTGGTCCCCAGGGCCTCGAACCGGTTTTGGAGCCAAAGCTTAAAAGTGGCAGCAATGTCCCGGTCTTTAAGCTTATCAGTCGCGAATGGTCAGAAAATTGAGCTTGAGGCTCGCGCGGACCAGGTAGTGGTCTGACCCCACATCGGCAGCTCGGTACACACGGGCATCCTGCAGGGCCGTCCTCCATCGCCTGCTGATGCAGACGTGGTCAAATTCGTTGAATGTGCGTCCATTTGGCGGGCGCCATGTTTTCTTATGGATCGACTTGTGTTGGAGGAATGTGTTCCAACGAGGAGGTCGTTGTGCTCGCAGAACAAGATCAATCGTTCCCCGTTTTCTGATTATCGTTCAGAGGATGCAAAGGGGCCAATGTATTCTTCGAATCCTTCACGTTCAGGGCTAAACTGGCCGTTCATATCTCCAATGACAAGAATGAGGTCGTGTCTGGGGATCTCATCTGTAACGGTTTGTAGGACATCATAAAATTCGTCTTTCGTTGCTTCGTCTGCGTCCTTGGTCGGTGCGTAGACCTGCACAACAGTCGTCCTGACATGGGCGGAGGCAAATCGGGCCGTGATGATTCGGTCACTGACTTGCCTCCAAACAATCAAGGTGCGTGCTGTGTCTTCTCCAAGGATGAAGCCTACATCATGGATGTGGTTGTCGTCGTGGCAGGAGTATAATATCTTCTTTCCGTCACTGATCATTTCACTGATCAAACTTCACTGATGCTTAGCAGGTCCAGAGGATGTCGATCGAATTCTTTGAGAAGTTGTTTCAATCAGCAGCATTGGTGAAGTGTGTGGACATTCCAAGTTCCAATCCGGGTAATCTTCTTTGCAGTGAAGGTTGTATTCGTCATCAGGCGTTGGACACCACGATGAGTTTCCTCCGACACATCACATTAAACGAATCCGAGTTCCCGCATTTATTTGCACTTATTGAAATTTCTCTTGTCGTTTCCATAGCGGTTAGGGTTTTACGGGGACGGGTTGCTAGCCCGACGCCCAACCCTCCTCCTTTTGCATCCGGGCTTGGGACCGGCAATGGCGGAGTTTTAACACCAATGTTTGATAATAATTATGGAATGTTTTATGTTTCAAATTCAAATGAGTGCTTATTCATACAGTATATTCAATCTGTATGAACTGCTTTGAAAAAAAAGTGTTGTGTTTCCTGGTTCATGCTGTAGGATTTTAGTTTTTGTCTGCCACAAGACTGTCAGGACCAAATATTGCTGAAAGATAAACACATCATTAGTAAAATACCTGTTTTAGACAGAGTGAGAGAGATCTAGAGATCTAAAGCAGCCTAAGCCTATTATCCATTATCCATGGATAATTGCCAAAGTGAAATGTGATCTGAAAGCTGCTGACTCTTCCTGTATGACCTGAAGCATCCAGCAGATTCTCCAGCAGAGGCAGGCAATGACAGCTTTCTTAATACCACACATTCCACATACCACAATTTCTTGAACTCTACTTAATGAAATGTCAATGAGCAGTAAAACTGTCATTTCTGACTGCGTTAGATCACAAGCTTTCCCAGAGTGTCTTCCATCAGAACAAGTACAAGTGATGTCCCAGGCCATTACATAGGTCAATCATAAAAATGTACTATAATGCATATTAAATCACTTCCACTTCATCTTACAATAACACCTCAGATGTATTTAGTAGCAAGGAACTGTTTGAGTGAGATCTGCATGTGGAATCTCAAGGATATAGAAGAGAGCACCCTGATGATGCAGACGTGAAATAGAAAACACTCTGCGGATAAAGCGAAGAGCTCTTGAGGAAGAATTATAGCAGGGAGTTTACTGCTCAAGAAGAAGCTTTAGCTCAATGCACTGAAAGTGTCACTTCAATAAAATGACTGAAGGGAATCAGCAGAAGGGTTATTACAAGACACAATTAATAATAAAAAAAAATCTGCTTCATGAACTTAATGGGTTGTGTCTAGGGCCAAAAATGAGAGGAAAATACTCAACAAAATACTCTTCTCTTGTTGTGTATGTCTTCAGAGCTTCTCAGCATATGTCTCTAGTACATCTATTGCACTTCTAAAAATCTACATTACCTATGTAGCACTTAATTTGGAATGGCACATAATTAGTGGCTTATATCAGGACCACTATACATCTAAAATCCCTGACAACTGAGATTATGGTATCGAGGATGGTATCAAGGTTCTATAATTTCCCATTTTTGTTTCTCTATAATTGAACTTTTATTGTGTAGTGTATGTCTGCATGTTACTCATTAACATAATAATTATTTTTCCAAAACAATATCACAATTGCAAATTCATAAGAATTCACATAAGATGAATTGCATGGGGTTCAAAAGGTACAAATGGTTATAATTACATTGAACAACATGGTTAGTGCTCATATGTTTTCTTTAATATTGCTCTTGTCTGTTAAATTTCATCAAAATTTTTGTGGGTTCAAGTTATTATCATATGAAGTAATGTTGTTTCTCATGATGCAAAGTGTCTTCTATTAGGTTCAGTTAAGGTGTGAAGCTATAATTACATAACCCAGTACCACAAAGTATTTTATCAGGCTGAGATGCCTAATAGTAATGAACACATACTGCATACAGGAGAGATGTCTTTGAAACTTGACACTCTATCTTTTTTAAAAAAAATCATTCTCTTTCGCTGTCCCTGTGTCCTCTGTCGCTTCGCTATGGAGAAGGCCAGTTATATTTGAGTCAAACTAATTGCCATTTTGCCAAGACCACAATTGTGATCTCTCTGTGAGACACTGATATGGTAGTGACCACAACCAGTTGTGCTATTGACAGACAACATCAGCAACTTAGCAGCTTGAATAAGCTTTTGAAGATTAAAATTTTAATCAAGCTGCTGTGGATGGAGATAACAGAGTGAGAGCTGGGTATGGAAGGTAGAATTTTGAAATAGACAAAGGTGTGATGCCACAGTTGTAGTGTAGTAACTACTGCTCAGGGGCAGCGGTAGTTAAAGCACATGTATGAAGTATACTGTATATATAATATATATATATACTGCTCCAAAAAATAAAGGGAACACTTAAACAGCACAATGTAACTCCATGCGTTCCCTTTATTTTTTTGAGCCATATATATATATATATATATATATTATATTATTCTCCACCAGTATTGGCACCCTTGGTAAACATGAGCAAAGAATTATATGAATTTTTATTATTATTTATTTATTTATAATAAACTTTTGATCTTTTCTTTAAAAAAAATCACAAAAATACTCTGCTCTTTTGGATTTGAAACAATTGCAAACACAACACAGGTTTATCCCCCTAAACCTTTTTTTATATATAGGTGTGCAACAATTATTGCCACTACTATGAATACTATGAATATAAGAAAAATACCTTATTACCTCCCAACTGACTTCCTTCTCTCCCCTCTCAGAGACTAAGGTCTCTAAACTCCTCCTCTCTAGCCATCCCACAACCTGTCCCCTTGACCCTATCCCTTCTCAACTTCTTCAATCCATCTCTCCCACACTATTACCTGCACTTACACACATCTTTAACACATCGCTCTCTACTGGCACATACCCTACCTCATTTAAGCAAGCCCGGGTTACCCCACTGCTTAAAAAACCATCACTCAATCCTTCTATAGTTGACAATTACAGACCTGTTTCCCCTCCTCCCCTTTCTTTCCAAAACTCTCGAAAGAGCGTTTTTAATCAACTCTACAATTTTCTCACACAAACAACCTCCTAGACACCAAGCAGTCTGGCTTCAAGAGCAACCATTCCACGGAGACTGCTCTGCTTTCCGTCACTGAAGCTTTACGACTAGCAAGAGCAACCTCTAGATCATCTGTCCTCATCCTACTTGACCTCTCTGCTGCCTTCGACACTGTGAACCATCAGATCCTCCTATCAACTCTCTCCAACCTGGGCATCACTGGAACGGTTCTACGCTGGGTGGAATCCTATCTTTCGGACAGATCCTTCAAGGTATCATGGAGCGGAGGTATTTCTGAAACTCAGCAACTCACAACTGGCGTTCCACAGGGGTCCGTTCTGGGCCTCCTCTTTTCTATATACACTACATCTCTCGGTCAGGTGATTGAGTCTCATGGCTTTTCCTATCACTGCTATGCTGATGACACCCAGCTCTATTTGTCCTTCCAGCCTGACGACCCATCTGTTTCTGCACGCATCTCTTCTTGCCTGTCAGACATCTCGGTCTGGATGAAGAAGCACCATATTCAGCTTAACCTGGGTAAATCGGAGCTTCTCGTCATCCCAGCCTATCCCTCAATCAACCAAAACTTCACTGTACAGCTCAGCTCACTTACACTCATGCCAACCAAGACGGCCAGGAACCTTGGGGTGATTCTTGATGAAGGCTTGACCTTTACAGACCACATCTCAGCAACTGTAAGGTCCTGTAGGTTCATCCTGTACAACATCAAGAAAATCCGACCATTCCTCACCAAACAGGCTACACAGATACTAGTCCAGGCTCTAGTAATCTCTAAACTGGACTACTGCAACTCACTGCTTTCAGGCCTCCCAGCCAGCTCCATCAAACCCCTTCAAATGATTCAGAATGCTGCAGCGCGCCTTGTCTTCAACCAGCCCAAGACTACTCATGTCACACCCCTCTTCATCTCCCTCCACTGGCTTCCTGTAGCTGCCCGCATCAAGTTCAAGGCCTTGATGCTCACCTACAAGACCTTGTCAGGAACAGCACCCTCCTACCTCAACTCTCTTCTGAAGGTGTATATGATGTAAAACATGGGCCAAATCCCCTTGGTCATTCATAACAATGGTTAAGACCTAGGATTATAGGTATGATGTGTGGCAAAAGGTTGTTGAGCATCTCAAAATGGGAAGTGGCTATAAGAAAATAACACAAGCATTGAAATTGCACATTTCCACCATCATGGCAATAATTAAGAAGTTCCAGTCAATTGGAAATGTTATGAATCAATCTGGAATTGGACGTGTGTCTATATTGTCTCAGTGCACTGTGAAGAGGATTGTCTGAGTTACCAAAAAATCTCCCATGATCACAGCTGGAGAATTGCAGAATTACAGTAGTTGTGTCATTGGATCAGAAACTCTCCAAAACAAAAATCTGAAGTCACCTACATCACCACAAGAAGTTTGGAAGGGTTTCAAGAAAAAGGCCCCTACTCTCATCCAAAAACAAACTTAAGCATCTTCAGCTTGCCATACACTACTGGAACTTCAAATGGGATCGGGTTCTGTGGTCAGATGAAACCAAAATAAAGCTTATTGGCAATAAACACCAGAGGTGGTTTTGGCGCACAAAGAGAGGTAGCCATATGGAAAAGTTCCTCATGCCCACGGTTAAATATGGTGGTGGCTTTTTAATGTTTTGGGGCTGTTTTTCTGCAAGAGGACCAGGATATTTTATTAGGATACTTGGCGTCATGGACTCTATTAAATAACAGCTGTTAAATGAAACATGACTGCCTCTTCCAGAAAGCATAAATGGGCCGTGGTTGGATCTTCCAGCAGGACAATTATCTGAAACATACATCAAGATCAACGCAAAAATGGTTTACTGACCACAAAATCAAGATCCTGCCATAGCAATCCCAGTCCCCTGACTTGAAACCCATATAAAACCTGTGGGGTGACCTGAAGAGGAGAGTCCACCAGTGTGGACCTCAAAATGTGATGGATCTGGAGCAGTCCTGTATGGATGAATGGTCTCAGATCCCTTGCCATGCATTCTCCAATCTCATCAGACATTATAAATGAAGAGCTGTTATCTTGGCAAAGGGAGGTAACATAAAGTATTGACTAAAATTGTGCCAATAATTGTAGCAGTCCTATATTTAACAAAGATATTTTTTGATAAACCTGTGCTGTGTTTGCAGTGATTTGATATCCATCAGTCCCGAGTGTCTTTGTGAATTTTTTTAAACAAAAGATCAAAATGTTAAACAATAAAGACAATACATTTTTCTCAGCCTTCTTTGCTCATATTTACAGTGGGTGCTAATATTAGTGGAGGGTATAATAATACACACACACACGCACACATACACACACACACACTGTCACGTCTCGAGACGTGATAGGGATGGATGCAAGTGCAGTAGAACAGTTTTATTAAAGAGAGACACAGGTAGATAAATGCAAATCGTAATCCATGAACGTAATCCAAAACATGCAAAAGGTCAGGCGATCGGCAAACAGGCATAAACTGGGCAAAGCAGGAATCAATGGTCGAGATACAAAACATGAAACATAAGCTATGACTAGGAACTGGGAGCGGAGAAACCAGCGTGAACTAAATGCACTAAGCTAAGCATGGAACATGACATGGACTATGACTATGGTTGACTATGGTAAGGTATCTAATATACTATGTCTTTTATAATGTAAGAATCTTATCTAATATTTCGCGCCGTGTGCCGTTAGGTGCGCGGTATATATGCAAACATAATCAGCGCCAATTACTGACGGCTGACCCCAATCTAGACACACATTAAACACTGACAGAACAGGAAGGAGATATAACAGAAATATAACAAATAACAAACACACGTGTCCAAATGTCACGGTTGTCAACAAGTGCAGGTGCTTGATATGTATATATATATATATATATATATATATGTGTGTATGTGTGTATATATATATATGTGTGTATGTGTGTATATATATGTATATATGTGTGTGTGTATATATATATATATATATATATATATATATATATATATATATATATATGTGTGTATATATATATATATATATATATATATATATATATATATATATATATATATATATATATATATATATATATATATATATATATATATATATATATATATATATACACAGTGGGGGAAATTTTTTCAACATTTTTTTTCAGTAAATCTATTTCAAATCAGGCTATTCATATGAAATTTTCACCAAACATTAGTATTAACTCACAAAATTTGGAAATAAAAAGAATTCAGAGCATTAAAGTCCATAAATAAATTATTTGTAATAAAGTGGAATGTCACAAGGAAGAAGATATGAAGAAATGAATTGGCTGCAGTATTCAGTTGTGATTTTTGCCCATTCTTCTAAGCATTGTATTCAAATCCTGTTCAATTGGATTCAAGTCAGGTGATTGACTAGGCCATTCTAATGCCTTGATTTTTTTTTTCACTGAACCCAATTGAGAGTTTCCTTTTCTGTATGCTTTGAATTGTTGTCATGCTAGTAGATCCACCCATGTCTCTTCTTCATCATCCTGGAATCTCCTGTAAAGATCTCCATTCATCATTCCTTCAATTACTTGAAGTTTTCCAGTACCATGCGATGAAAAACAGCACCACACCATGATGCTTCCACTATACCAACTTCACTGATGGTATAGTGTTTTAAGGGTGATGTGTAGTGCCATTTCTTCTCCAAACATGGTGTGTAGTATGACAGCCAAAAAGTAAAATTTTTCTCTTGTTTAACCAGACTACACTCTCTCAGTATTTCATTGGCTTGTTCAAATGAGTTGTAGCTGTAACTTTAAACAAGCTGTGACATGCCTTTTCTTTAGTAATGGAGTCTTGCGGGGTGAGTGTGAGCAGTAGAGTGCATTTCTTATTGTTTTCTCTGTGACGCTGGCACCTGCTGCCTCCTAGTGTTTCTGGAGCTCTTTCAGAGTGGTCCTTGGCTCTTGGGCTACTCTTCTGATTATTCTTCTGACTCCCTGGTCAGAAATCTTGTGATTAGCTCCTGTGCTTAGCCGGTTTATGATGGGGTGATGTTGCTTCAACTTGCGGATAATGACCCCAATTTAGGAATGTGTTACTGTAGGAAGTTTTGAAATATGTCGGTATCCAATTCCATCAATATGTTTTGGAACAACAAAAAGCTCTTTGCTTTTACCTGTCATGAGAAGTCTCTTGTATGACACCTTGGTAACGAAATGCTTTTTCATAGACCATCAATGTACTATCCCAGCTGCTATTAATTTACACAGATACGTTGTATAATTAATTATGGATTTCAGCTGGTTCCATGCCTTACCTTGCCTTGGAGAACTGATTTTTCTTAGGGTGTTCAATATTTTTTTCCTGTCATTCCACTTTATTACACATAACTTTATTTATGGACTCCAATGTTGTGTGAATTCTTTATATTTCCAGATATTTTTTTGCATCAATACTGATGTATGGTGAAAATTTCATGTGAATAGCCTTATTGGAAATATATTTACTGAAAAATATGTTGATGCATCCAATACTTATTTCCCTCACTGTGTGTGTGTGTGTGTGTGTGTGTGTGTGTGTGTGTGTGTGTGTGTGTGTGTGTGTGTGTATGTATGTATGTATGTGTGTATATATATAACACAGCATTGAACACAGTAAGTACAGGAACAGGAATTCAACATTTGTTTGATCATAATAAAAAATGGTAATTGTACAATATGCAAATGTTTTACATTTAGCTCACTTGAATTTGGTAACAGCAACATTGCACTATTATGACATTAGACAGAAATTGTTTGTCAGACTTATGATGAAAGTTTAAACAAAGATATGCCTGTGTCAAAGGCTCTGAAGCAAAATACTAGGGAAAAAAACAAAACACAATTGTCTCTTAAATTTAAAAATCTATATCTTGCTTTCTCTGTCTGAGTGCCAGACAGACACTTACATAGACACTTGTCATAATTCAGTTGTCACGTTCAGGGGTGTCCATGGCTGAATGGCACACTTTGTACTCTAAAACGTCCCTAATTAGTCTCAAGTGAGAGTGTCCTTTTTTCTAACTCTACTGCTCCAACAGACTTTAATTTCTGGGGCTGGTGAATTGTTATACTCCTGTCCTGTTTTTATCCACTTGTAAAGGTCCATTTCAGTCTCAATGAAAAAAATATTAGAGTATAGAGTATAAAGACAGCCTGAAGAATCCTAAAATAGTTGTATATGAAGACTTCTCCTAGCAACACAACTACATTTACTTTGGCTGAGTGGGCAGAAGAATCAAATATGGATAGCGGCATAGTACTTCTAATACTGAATATAACTGGATATACTCTTTCCAGTAACACTTTATTTGAATAGTCCTATATACACCCTCTACTACCAGTCAAAACATATATAGACCATCAACAACCTATTACATGACTGTCCTCCACCAGACTATCAAATAATTGTAAATCAAATAATTGGATTCTAGCTTGACGCTGCTTCCGGCTTGACGCTGCTTCCGGCTTGACGCTGCTTCCGGCTTGACACTATTATATTACTTTTCTTATTTCTATACTTTAAAAAATATATATATTTACTTGAATTTCACAAATATAAACACAGTAGTTTAGATAAAACTAATCGTAATATTGTGGTGTCGCAAAATTCTGGTTTGTTTGTACAAACAACGACTAGCTTGCGATTAGCTTTAGCCCGCTTGTCATCGGTTAGCAGTAACCGCTAGACCTACCACTAGCCTACCTTTACGTTTGCATTTCATATTTTGAATTTATCACTGTTCTGTTTTTAAAACAAAAACAAATATGTCCACCGTTTCTCCTGTTCTGAGTGCAGATGACTCGCTCGAGCTTCACATGGTGTTGCTGGAACTGGAGGATGTGGAGAGGAGGATCCGCGGCCTACTTGACCAGCAGGCCCAGCTGCAGGAGCGACGAACTGCGCTGGAATCATCTTGTGCTTCTGTCCACACACCCAAGGTAAGCACACAGTGTGGTATTTCCACTCCCAGCCCCTCTACGCCGTGTGTTTCTCTGTGCAGGGATCGTGCAGCCAGGACCTTCCCAGCCACGGTCTCCGTCACACCGGCGCCAACACACCTCGGGCCTTGGGTGAACCAGCGGCGGAAGGCTGCACCCCGTGCGAAGGTCTCTCCACCACCGGTGTTCCAGATTCCAACCCGGAACCGCTTCGCCCCTCTCTGCCAGACCAGACCCAACGCTGTGATCGTCGGAGACTCCATCGTGCGGAACGTCCGTGTAGCTTCATCCAAAGGTAAGGTGCACACACACTGTTTTTCTGGTGCTCGTGTTCTTGATGTCGCTGTGCAGGTATCCAGGATCCTGAAGGACGAGCGCATTGGAGCGGTTGTGCTGCACGCCGGGACGAACGACACCAGGCTACGGCAGACGGAGGTTCTGAAGAGGGACTTCACCAGCCTGATCGAGACGGTGCGAGGCAGATCACCCACAGCGAGGATCATCGTCTCTGGACCTCTTCCCACATTCAGACGTGGAGCAGAAAAGTTCAGTAGACTTCTCGCTTTCAATGAATGGTTAGTCTCTTGGTGTAATGAGCAGAATCTAGTGTTTGTTAATAACTGGAATCTGTTTTGGGAGCGCCCTAGGCTGTTTCGTCCTGATGGCCTGCACCCCAGCAGCGTTGGAGCGGAACTGCTGTCCGAGAACATCTCCAAGGCGCTTCACTTCAAGTGACTCTCTACCGTAAGTACATCTTCTGACAATAACAGTCAGTTTAATCAATGTTCATTTAATAGTCAATCACCAGTAATAAATACTATTGAGACTGTGTCTGTTCCCCGAGCTATACACATAAATAGGAAATCTCGCAACCTGTGAAACCTAATTAACATAAAATTAAATCATATTGAATGCACAGCCAGCATTTTTGATCTGAAGCTAGGACTATTAAACGTTAGATCTCTTATGTCTAAGGCTCTTATTGTCAACGACATCATTACTGACCAGGAATGTAATTTAATGTGTTTAACGGAAACTTGGCTTAAACCAAATGAGTACATAGCATTAAATGAAGCCAGTCCTCCTGGATACAGTTATGTACATCAGCCTCGTTCAACTGGTAGAGGTGGAGGTATTGGTCTTATCCATAGTGAAAATCTAGTCGTCACACAAAAATATAGTCATAAGTTTAATTCCTTTGAAATTCTTTATACCAGAGTAAATCCCATAGCCAAAAAAAATAAGTCAATTCCTCTAATTATTATTTACAGACCCCCAGGGCCTTATACTGAATTTCTTAGTGAATTTGCAGACTTTGTATCAAACCTGGTTGTGTCTGTAAATAAAGCATTAATCGTCGGAGATTTTAATGTTCATTTTGATAACCTGGAGGACCCTCTGAGAACAGCGGTCGTGTCCATCTTAGATTCAGTAAGGATTAATCAGAACGTAATCGGGCCTACTCATAGTGGTGGTCACACACTTGACCTCATACTAACATACGGACTAAGTATAGAAAATATTGAAATTATTCCACAGTCTGAAGTTATCTCAGACCACCATCTTATCTCATTCATAATCCGTATGGATTATAATATCTCCACCTCGCCCCGCTACCGCGTGAAACGCACATTCACATCAGCTACTGCACTGAGCTTCATAAATAACCTACCAGAGACATCAGTTAGATTTGGATCAGCGCCTGATCCAGTAGATCTCGACCAGGCAACTGAAAGTTTGGAGTCAACACTCCGTTGCACACTAGATAGAGTGGCTCCACTCAAAAGGAAAAATAATTAAAAAAAAAAAATAGCACCCTGGTATAATGATCTAACGCGATCCTTAAAACAGAAATCTAGACAATTAGAACGTAAATGGCGCCAAACCAAGCTGGAGATATTTCAGACAGCATGGAAGGAGAGCCTACTGCAATATAGGAAATCTCTTGTAGATGCTAAAAAGATCTACTTCTCCATCTTAATAGGAGACAACCAAAACAATTCCAGATTCCTCTTCAACACGGTAGCACAACTAACTAGGAATAAAACCACTTCAGAGGAGGAAAAAATTCAATCATTTCATAGCAGTGAGGATTTTATGAAATTTTTCATTTATAAAATTGAAAATATTAGAGATGAAATACAGGCCATTAAATTACAACCGGTCAGTAATATAACAAACCCATTAGATGACAATGTGGCAATACCGGATCAATGCTTAGAGTGTTTTGCTCCGCTTATAGAGACCGACCTAGCTACACTAATCTCATCAGCTAATTCATCAACCTGCATACTAGATCCTATACCCACATGTTTGTTTAAACAGATTTGTCCAGGAGTAATTAAGTCACTTTTAAATATAGTAAATTCCTCCCTAACCACTGGCTATGTCCCTAAATCTCTAAAATTAGCAGTTATTAAACCATTGATAAAAAACCTGACCTTGACCCGTCTCAATTATCCAATTATAGACCAATATCGAATCTCCCCTTCATCTCTAAGATTCTAGAAAAGGTAGTAGCAAAACAGTTATGCTCATACTTAGAAAGGAACAACATTCATGAAATATATCAGTCAGGATTTAGACCTCATCACAGCACAGAGACAGCACTAGTTAAAGTAGTAAATGACCTTCTTCTGACCTCTGATCAGGGTTGTGTCTCGCTGCTTGTGTTACTAGACCTTAGTGCAGCTTTCGATACCATAGATCACACTATTCTCCTTGATAGATTAGAAAAATGTTGTTGGTATTAAGGGAACAGTCCTCTCATGGCTCAGGTCTTATCTGACCGATCGTTATCAATTCGTAGATATAAATGGTGATTTCTCCATGCGTACTGAGGTTACTTTTGGAGTTCCCCAGGGTTCTGTTTTAGGCCCACTGCTTTTTACCTTATATATGTTACCCCTAGGACAAATTATTCGAAACATGGAATTAGCTTCCACTGTTATGCTGATGATACACCGCTGTATGTGTCAGCGAAGCCAGAGGACAGACAGAAGCTTAGTAAAGTGGAGGACTGTGTAAATGACATTAGATGTTGGATGTTAACTAACTTCCTTTTACTTAATTCTGATAAAACAGAAATACTTTTATTAGGCCCACGTGTAGCTAGAAGTAATCTTCCTGACTACACAGTAACTCTGGATGGTCCTTCTGTTTCATCATGTACAGCAGTTAAAGACCTCGGAGTGATTATTGACTCCAGTCTATCATTTGATGCTCATGTAGATAATATTACTAGGATAGCGTTCTTTCATCTCAGAAATATTTCTAAGATAAGAAACATATTGTCACTACATGATGCAGAAATACTGGTTCATGCATTCGTCACATCTAGATTAGATTACTGTAATGCCTTACTGTCTGGATGTTCCAGTAAGAATATAAATAAACTCCAGTTAGTCCAGAATGCAGCTGCTAGAGTCCTTACTAGAACTAGAAGATGCGACCATATCACCCCGATCTTATCCACACTGCATTGGCTCCGTCGAAAATTTCGCATTAAGTTTAAAATACTTTTATTAACCTATAAAGCACTACACGGTCTTGCACCACAATATCTAAGCGACCTTCTGGTTTTATATGATCCGCCACGTTACTCAGATCAAAAGATGCAGGCTATTTGATATTACCTAGAATAGTGAAGTCTACAGCAGGGGGAAGAGCCTTCTTATAGAGCCCCACAGTTATGGAACAGTCTTCCTATTAGTGTTCGGGACTCAGACACAGTCTCAGTGTTTAAGTCTAGGCTTAAAACATATTTGTTTACTCAAGCTTACCCTGACTAGATTATATCTCACTACTTCACAGTCCCAATCGTTTTTCTCCCTCTCTCTCTCTTTTGGCCGAGCCCCACACGAATTTATGGAGATATTGGAGATCCAGATCCCTCTGCCTCTGGATGAGCCCAAATCTTCTGCTGGGACTACGGCTGCTCCTAAGGCCATACTTCTCATTTTTCACATTATCTGTGTTACATTCACATTCTGTGTTACCCAGATGAGGATGGGTTTCCCTTCTGAGTCGGGTTCCTCTCAAGGTTTCTTCCTCAAAAAACATCTTAGGGAGTTTTTCCTTGCCACCGTCGCCACTCAGTGGCTTGCTCAGTTGGGATAAATTCCATTTGTTTTCTACCTGTTTGTCTCTGTTTATCTGTTCCTGTTTGTCTCTCTTTAGATGTTTCTGACTGTTCATACCTGTTTTTTATTTCTGTAAAGCTGCTTTGAGACAATGACTATTGTAAAAGCGCGCATACAAATAAAATTGAATTGAATTGAATTGAATTAAATACAATATCAACATTTTGTAGGGGTTGATGTTTAGCTGATAATCTATACATTCTCTATAAATGGTTATGTTATGTTATGGCTCCTGATGTTTAGTAGATAGTCTATACATTATACATACAATTACATTTATATAGCAGTTTTATAGACAATCAAGGCGCTTTACAGAGTATGAGAGGATCTCCTCAACCACCCCTAGTGTGTAGCATCCACCTGGATGATCAACTTCTTTCTATCAATTTAACATTATTAGTATGATCTATTAACCCAATCACAAGCTCTGTTCATATGAACTATCCAAATAAAGCTCTACTAAATGCAATCATAGTGCAGCATTATTTGGTTTTATTTATTTATATTTATATATTTGATAGTAAACACAAACCCGAAACAAAAAAGTTTTTGTATATAAAAATTAAGATTTCAGTAATCTCCTGTGGCGACTTTATCTTGGTCAGGGTCATGGTGGCCTATCCTAGAACACTGGCTGTGTGTGACACCAGTCCATCACAGGGAATCATTCACAAACAAATTCACAAATTAATTCACTGCTACAGAAATTTAGTATAGCCAATCCACTTACTCACATGTTTTTGGGAGGTGGGAGGAAACCGGAGAACCTGGAAGACATTTATGTGAACATGGCAAATCTCCACACAGACTGTAAGCTAGGAATTGATGATGAAGATGTATGTGAAGATTTTTCACATTTGAGAGAATTCAATTCATTGTTTCAACCATGATAAGGTATGTACTAAACTAAGAGTAGGATACTGGGTCACTATAACAGCAAAAAAGGTCTTCCTCAGATCCTGGTAACCCAAATGCTTAGAACAAAACCTCTTCTCCACTCAATTCTTCTATTTCTATTTAATGCAGAGCACAGATCTTATCACTGTATGTGGTAATAGGACCTCTGTGACATCTGTATTGATTTCTTTTCTTTCTGTCTAACAGAAGACAACCATGCAGAGACCCAAAGGAAACTTGACTTCAAAGACAAATCTGTTTTCCGAGCATTTTGTTTCTGTTGCATTCTTTGAAAACAAACATGGAAAAAGTCAGGCGTCTTGACATGCTTTGGTGCAATCTGTCTTTGCACTGTTTGTTCATTAAAATTAGACCTGGCAGATTGTGTTTGGGTATGTCATGAGGATGAGGTTAACTTGTTCTTAATGACTCAGGGGAATTGAGGAAAAATCAAAAGCAGTTTGTCCTGACACTCATGGCAATGAAAGTTACACAATTCAAGTAAAAAATAAAAATAAATAAAATTCTTTTTTTTAATCCTCAAACAATGACTGGCTATTTTAGTTATTCAAAACTAACTTTATATTCCTGCTCATTAATTGAAATCTGTTTCATAGTTATCTCAAGACAGCCACAAAATTAGCTCACTGTGATTTAAATCATGGCCAACCTGCTTGCGCACTCTGAAATAACACCATGATTTCACTCCATACTGATAGTGTGATCATGAAAACCAAAATAGTCATAGGTGCTGTGCTCAGAAGCTAGGTACAAAGGTGAAGTCACTTTTCTCAACTTCTGTAGAGTCATTGTAGAGTCACTGTGACCTGTTCAGGAATGCAGTTAGGTGCATGTGCCATTCTGCATCACCAAGCTCCATGATAACACTGGTGTATTATTATGCAGTAATTCTCACCCACCTGCCTTGACTTAATGATTAACTAATGGGTTCAGTACAAACAAGAACATTATGGTTCAAATATCAAAGACAGTAAATGCTCATTAGAGGAGAAAGAAGTTATACTGCTACTGTTTCTTACTACCGGTGTGGTTAATGACTTTCTTAAAGCCAGTTATGTCAATTTCATTTTAAAGGGGATTTCAGCTCAAATTCTAACTGTTTTATTTTGTTCTCAGCAGTAATTCAACCCTTCAATTCAAATACTTTAACACACTTTTATGCAGTGTGATAAGTTCACTTTAGACTAATATACTGACTGTATTACCTGCCCTTTCCCCCCTAAAAATGCTTTTTCATATGATAAAGAAATTGAATTTTAGTACATTAAATAGAATGAAATACGAAGGTGATTGGTGATCATTTAAAAAGTTGAGGCATACGGCTAATTGTTCAACATAACAATGTTGAAGTTGTTTGTTGATGTTGTCTACAATATATTTATAGTTGTTTGCCACACTGCAAAAATGGTTATGTTGATCTTATCATTTGGGGTTATGGGAAAGTGTATGGATCAGTATGGACTTCAAAAACTTCAAAAATTCTGAATATTGGCTGGCATCATGCATTAGACTTAAACATTAGACATAAATGCTGACTCTAAGGCATCAAACTGAGCTCCATCGTATACTGTAGCGTAGAGCACTGTACAAATTATGCAGTTTACACACATAGCATACTTCATAAAGGAAAAAAAGAGAAAGAAAGCCTACAGCCTTGCAGATGAGGATGGCAATATTTTTACAGACTGCCAACACCGGTGTGGTGATAAATGAGAGAGGCAGTTCCAGGGTTAGGGGCAACAGTTGTAGCTAGGAAAGCTGAAAACATCAGGAGAATGTGAAATGCTTTCTCAGTGTTAACTTAGGAAAAAAAACTAAGTTGCATCCAACATCCTATAGGAGATGCCTCTAGCATCCTGTATCTTCAATTCATGCACAAGCAACCATGCATAGACAAACAAACATCCATACTGGGAGAGAAGGGGACAGAAGCAGAGAGCGAGAGAAAGGGAGAGAGATGGAGAGACAGACTGACAGAACCTGAGGCTCTGATCTGTCAGAGAATGAAAAATTGAATTTCACATGAGATAATTATGACTTGCAGTCAAGTGTGAGTCTATCAAAATAACCCCTGTGTATTCATCATTGGTTAGACCTCAATAGTTTTTTTGTGTTTTTTTTTTTTTGCCAAATCTACAATATTTGCATGTCTATAAATCCCTCATACCCTCCTACCCTTGTGATACTATATCCCATAGCCTGAGGCAGATATAAATGGATGGATGATGGTTGAGCTATGGGAATCTTCCACTGCTGTTCATAGGAGCAACCTGACAAATATTATATAACTCCATTTATGTATGACAGGATGATGTCACTACAGGGCATGCTGAACATGTTCCTTTCAAAGGGAACTTCGAAGTTGCATTAGGCATAACAGTATGGGAACGCCTTGCGCATGTGACTGTATCTGAAGCTTGTGTAAAATCATGCCTCCACGTATAGGTCTGCCATGATCAGGTGACGTGGCAATTAAGCGCGTCGCATGATATATGTATATATATGGCACCTGTGATTCGTGCCATCAGCCTTTATTATCTTCAGCGAGACTGCATGTCAGTTGTTTGTGTGACAAAAACACTTCATTTCTACTCGATATTTTCTCAAAATCTCTTAACTTTCCTATACCTTTTTTAGAGGAAAGAGATGTAAGTAATGAACGAGAAAGAATTCAAGAAGTGTGTTACGGCTTGCTCCCGTTTCATCACGGGAATAGTGCACATTTGCTGGGTGAAATATTTAGTGGTGTAGTATGCAATGTCATCCTCGAGAGGCTAGCAGCTCGACTCGCACTCTTCCCGGAAGCCAAAGCAAGTCGGGTTTCAAAGCCTCGCGGATCTGGGCCGGCCGCTGCCGAGGCAGCCAGCCATCTCAGGCTGAGGGATCTCTTATAGATCCGGAAGAGGAGCCGGAAACAAGCACTACTTTATCTCTTGCTCTGTCTTCCGGGTTCGGCTCTCCGCTGGATTTTGAAGCTCACGACGCGACTACTCCTTCCGCTATGGAAAGCCAAAAGGTAATAATTCCTCTCTGACTCCGGAGTAAGAAGGATGTGTTAAAAACTAAAAGCAGCATATAAAGAGCTGCTTGAAGTGGTTACTAAGGCTGGATGAGCCAGTGAAAGTTAATCCCTCACACTGCAGAAACTCCCCTGTCTTCCAGAAGTGCATGACAAAATATCAGGCTTCTGGGGGGAAAGCATGCATAAGCCATATTCATAACCCTACGATGTTGGTTTATTCAGCCATTGTGGGAATGAATGGCATGGCTATTTAGCTATGCTGAAGGTGGAGGTTGCAAGCTACCTCTCTCCATTGATGGCAGGTACAGTGGGGGAAAAAAAGTATTTGATCCCCTGCTGATTTTGTATGTTTGCCCACTGACAAAGAAATGATCAGTCTATAATTTTAATGGTAGATTTATTTGAACAGTGAGAGACAGAATAACAACAAAAAAATTCAGAAAAACGCATGTCAAAAATGTTATAAAATGATTTGCATTTTAATGAGGGAAATAAGTATTTGACCCCCTCTCAATCAGACAGATTTCTGGCTCCCAGGTGTCTTTAAAGGGAGTGCTCCTAATCTCAGCTTGTTACCTGTATAAAAGACACCTGTCCACAGAAGCAATCAATCAATCAGATTCCAAACTCTCCACCATGGCCAAGACCAAAGAGCTCTCCAAGGATCTCAGGGACAAGACTGTAGACCTACACAAGTCTGGAATTTGGTACAAGACCATTGCCAAGCAGCTTGGTGAGAAGGTGGCAACAGTTGGTGAGATTATTCGCAAATGGAAGAAACACAAAAGAACTGTCAGTCTCCCTCGGCCTGGGTCTCCATGCAAGATCTTACCTCGTGGAGTTGCAATGATTATGAGAACAGTGAGGAATCAGCCCAGAACTACACGGGAGGATCTTGTCAATCATCTCAAGGCAGCTAGGACCATAGTCACCAAGAAAACAACTGGTAACACACTACGCCGTGAAGCACTGAAATCCTGCAGCGCCCGCAAGGCGCTTTCAAGAAAGCACATATACATGCCCGTCTGAAGTTTGCCAGTGAACATCTAAATGATTCAGAGGACAGCTAGGTGAAAGTGTTGTGGTCAGATGAGACCAAAATGGAGCTTTTTGGTATCAATTCAACTCGCCATGTTTGGAGGAGGAGGAATGCTGCCTATGACCCCAAGAACACCATCCCCACCATCAAACATGGAGGTGGAAACATTATGCTTTGGGGGTGTTTCTCATCTAAGGGGACAGGACAACTTCACCGTATCAAAGGGACGATGAAATCTTGGGTGAGAACCTCCTTCCCTCAGCCAGGGCATTGAAAATTAAAAGTAATTACTTTTACTTACAAATTACAAATACTTATTTCCCTCATTAAAATGCAAATCAATTCATAACATTTTTGACATGCGGTTTTTCTGGATTTTTTTGTTGTTATTCTGTCTCTCACTGTTCAAATAAATCTACCATTAAAATTATAGACTGATCATTTCTTTGTCAGTGGGCAAACGTACAAAACAGCAGGGGATCAAATACTTTTTTCCCCCACTGTAATTAAGGGGGCCGGCTTTTCATCCAAACCATTGTATAAGGCCACCGTGGCATTGGTGGGCAAGCCGATGCTGTAGTAGTCTTGCTTGTGGGTCACTGCAGACAATGACAGTGTTGCAGGCCTACCAAGCAGACCTGCTGAGTGAACTCAACATATGGCGGCATTCAAAACAGCCAGTTCTTTCCCTGTTGTCTCGAGCTCACCCAGGCATCCATGAGTGGAGCCTGGGCCAGCAATAGTGTGAGGGAGACCCAGAAGGTGAGTATGGCAGCCCGCCAACCCCTGCATGCAGCCAGGGCAACTGGGCAGCCACAGTCGCGGTCTGCTACTAGGCCTGATCTGAGAATAGTCATAAAGGCCAAGCAGGCTAAGAGCAGTCCTGAGGGGCTGTGGAGGGATGTATCAGGGGACATGAGGTTGTTAGGGCAGGCAGCCCCCAGTGCTACTGTAGGGCCTCCTACTGATAAATGTGTCTCCATGGGTTCTGTCTACCGTAGAAAGGGTTACTGTGTCCAGTTTATAGCTTGATCTCCGCCTGTTCACAGGTGTGCTCACCACAGTAGTCAGCACAGACCAGAGACCGACATTAGCGCAGGAAGTAAGTTCCCTTTTGGACAATGGGCCATAGAACATGTACCCCATTCCCGAAGGGAGAGAGGTTTTTATAGCCATTATTTCCTGGTCCACAAAAAAGATTTTAGATCTTCTTCATCTGAACCGTACATTTCGGACATACAAGTTCAAGATGCTGACTCTCAAACTTATCGTGCCACAGATTCAGTTTGAAAACTGGTTTGTGGCAATAGATCTCAAAGGTGCATATTTCCACATAAGAATATTGCTAGCTTTATCCCTTCGCACCTTCACAAAGTGCATGGATGTCACTCTGGCTCCATTGTGACTCCAGGGCATCTGTGTACTAAACTACCTGGAGGACTGGTTAATTCTAGCACGATCCATGGAACTAGCAGTTCAACGTCGAGATGTTGTTCTTGGCTACATGAAGAGATTCTGGCTCAGGTTGAACCTCAGAAAAGTATGCTTTCCCACAGTGCAGTGGACAACTTTTCTAGGGGTTATAGGATTCTACTACGATGAGGGCGTTTCTATCCCCAACATGCATAGTGTCAATCCTATCAACACTGAGCAAGATAAAGCTAGATCTTGGGAGACTATTGGGGTGGAGTCCATACGGCGAGGTTTGGCTAAGCGGGATGGCATGTGTTCGTTTCTGAGGAGACAACACATGGCCTGCTGTGGTTTGCCCTCACTCCTTCCGCGCAATTAGGGCGGGACACCATGGTGCACATGTGGCCGAGGTCACATCTGTATGCTGTTCTCCCCATCGCTCTGCTCCCACAAGATCTAGTGAGAGTTTTCCAAGACAGTCTGCTAGTAGCACTTTTTTGGCCAGCTCGAATATGGTTCTGAGAGATGGCACTCCTTGGGAAATTCCCGTCCGCAGGGCTCCACTGTAAACCCAGTAAACAGCGCAATAGCTACAGTCCTGGAGTCCTTCAAGAACATTTATCAGCAGTTTGGTCTCCTTCTACAATTAGGGTTCTCTTGGCCGCCATTTCGACCAGCCATGCCCCTGTTGATGGAGCCTCTGTGGGGCAACATCCTCTAACTTTCGAGGTTCATGCGTGGTGTCAGACAGCTGAGTCCCATCTGCAGGCCCCACATACCTTCCTAGGACCTTTCTGTGGTCCAGGAAGGTCTGTCAGGGGCCCCATTTGAGCCCTGAGTCAGCCTCTGAGAAGCTTCTGACTCTTAAGTTAGCTCTTTTATTGGCCCTGACACTCACTCAAGTGAGTGGGAGGTCTACAAGCACCCTCTGTTGCCCCTTCCTGCCTTGACTTTACCCCTGGATTAGCCAAGGCATTCTTGTATCCTAGACCGGATTATATTCCTAAAGTGCCTACGTTGGCTACCCACCCTGTGGTGTTGCAGGCTTTTTGCCCTCCTCTGTTCCTCACACTGGAACAAGAGATGATGCACCTGCTGTGTCCAGTAAGGGCTCTCTGTACTTACATCCACCGCTCCGGCCAGTGGTGTAAGTCGGAGCAGCTACTTGTCTGCTTTGGCAGTGACAGGAAAGGTGATGCTGTGTCAAAGCAGTGCATTTCTAATTAGATAGTGGAAGCAATCTCTAGGGCTTATGACACGTGCGGTCTCGCCACACCTCGGGGCATAAGAGCTCATTCCACTAGGGCGGTCGCCTCCTCAAAGGCTTTGTCCAAAAGGATATCCTTGCAGGATGTGTGTGCGGCTGCAGGTTGTAACACATCCATTCGTTGTTACAGCCTGGATATTCATTCCAACTTGGGCTCGAGTGTCTTGCATTGACCCTCGGGCTTGGGTTTTTTTGAACAGGCCGTACCCTCGGTATGACTGATTGGGTATTCCCGTTCCCATACTGTTATGCTAAATGCAAATTCGAAGTTCCCTTTGAAAGGGAATGTCGGGGTAATGTAATGTAACCCTGCTCCCTGAGAAGGGAACAAGACATTGCATAGCACTCTCATACCAGGGCAGGCCTGTGAATTGCGTCTTTGCTTCAGATAATAAAGGCTGGCTGCGTGGTTCACAGGTGCCATATATATATATATATATATATATATATATATATATATATATATATATATATATATATATAATGTGATTTAATTGCCTGTCACCTGATCATGGCAGGCCTATAAGTAGAGGCATGATTTTTCAAAAGCTTCAGTTATCAGTCACGCGTGCAAGGCATACTGTTATGCTAAATGCAACATCTCGTTCCCTTCTCAGGGAACAGGGTCATATGCGTAACCCTGACGTTTGTCACTCATTGTTGTTATTGAGTGTTTAGGATGTGGATGAAAACACTGGAAAAGCAACCAAAAATGATTTGATTTCTAATTAGCAGAGGAAAATAATACATTTTATATCACACCATTGAATTCTCAAATCTGAAGGTGTAGATTAATTTTCTGTAACAGCATGGCTCTGGCAGTACTTTCCAGTTGTAGCAAAAATCATTTTAATTGTTTATATTAATACTCTTGCTCTAATATGTTATTGTTCCCATGTAAGTACCTTGTAAGACTATGAATTAAGATTCTCAGTAGCTACTTTTTCAATGATAAGCTGTGTTTTTTTTTTTCAAGAGATCGAAAAAAGAGAGACTGAAGAGGGAATAACCATTTATTGCCACTATTTCATAAGTGATTACCGTAACCAATTTGTCATGCAGATTTTCCATATTATCAAATGGTTAAAAACCATGATGTCATTCTTAATAAATTTAAACTTGCAGTCACTTGTAAATTGCCATGGTATAAAAGATGTGGTATTACACCACCCCACCCAATGTTTAATTTCCAAACATCCAAACATTGTTAACAGTAATACAAACTAATCCTGTTCCTTCTAGTGTAGCAATTTATATCCCTAACCCAATTTTATTGCATAAAATATTAGCTTCAAAAGTAATTGTGAAACACCTTCATGTGCTAAACAAATGTTTACCTTCAATTTTCCATGCCATTAAATCAGTAGACTTTTTATGAATAAATAAGAAAAAAAAAGATTTGTTAAGTTTATAATATAATATTACAGAAAGCTGTTATTTTTTCAATGACCCTTTATTATTTTTGTGTCGTCTAACTTTAAATGATTTAATATGTGAACAACACAATTGATTTTATTTTGTAATGTGTTTTCACTATTTTAAGTAATAAGTTATTCAAAGTTACATGATGGCTGTGTCTAATAAGCTGATAATTGTGCTTTGGAGCTTGATGAACCTTTACTACTAGAAATAAATGATGTATTGAGTTTATCATACAAAACAAAATATTTCTTTATTGGAGTTCTAAAAATTCAGCTTTGTATTTGTACCACTACAAACTAAGAAACAGGAATCTGAAGGTATCATGGGCACAGGTTTGACCAAACTATAGTGCATTCCACTAATATTGGCACCATTGGTAAATATGAACAAAGAAGGCTGTGAAAAATAGTTTTTATTGTTTAACCTTTTGATATTTTGGTTGTTTTTTTAAAAAATCACAAAAATACTATGCTCTCATGGATATCAAACAACTGCAAACACAAACACAATAAATATATTTATTTAAAATATGTGTGCCACACTTATTGGCTCACCTATGAATTCATGTGAGGAAAAACATACTTGGAAGTATATTCCCATTAATTTTTTATTACACCTAGGTAACAAGGAACAGTTTAATTGTTCAACCATGAATTTCACAGTGGTATAAATATGAGGTAATACATAGGCCAAATCCCTTTAGTCATTCAAAACAATGGGGAAGACTAAGGAATAAAGCTGTGATGTGCAGCAAAAGGTTCTTGATCTTCACAAAATGGGAAGTGGCTATAAGAAAATAGCACAAGCATTTAAAATGCCCATTTCCTCTATCAGGGCAATGAAGCAGTTCCAGTAAACTGGAAATGTTATGAATCACCCTGGAATTTACATGTCTATATTGTCTCAGGGCATGGTGAAGAGGATGGTTTGAGTGGCCAAAAAATCTTCAAGGATCACAGCTGGAAAATTACAGAAGGTTGCGTCTTGGGCTCAGAAAGTCTCCAAAACTACATTCCAAATTCACCTACATCACCACATGTTGTTTGGAAGGGTTTCAAGAAAAAAGCCTCTACTCTCATCCAAAAACAAACTCAAGCATCGTCAGTTGGTCAGATACTACTTTTGGAACTTCAAGTAGGATAGGGTTCTGTGGTCAGATGAAACCAACATAGAGTTCTTATAGAGCAATAAACACCAAAGCGGTTTTGACACACACAGAGAGGTAGCCATCTGTATAAGTACCTCATACCCACGGTTAAAAATGATGGTGGCTCTTTAATGTTTTGGAACTGTTGTTCTCAAAGAGGACCTGGATATTTTGTTACATAGCATCATGAACTTTATCAAATATCAACAGATATTAAATGAAAACCTGACTGCCTCTGCCAGGAAGCTTAAAATGAGCCGTGGTTCGATCTTCCAGCAGGACAATGATCCAAAACATGCATCAAAATCAACACAAAAATGGTTTACTGTCCACCAAATCAAGTTCCTCCCATGGCCATCCCAGTCCCCTGACTTGAAACCCATAAAAAACCTGTGGGGTGAATTGAAGGATCTGGATAGATTCGGTATGGAGGAATGGGCTCAGATCCCTTGCCGTGTATTCTCCAACCTCATCATGCATTATAGGAGAAGACCCAAAGTTGTTATTTTGGCAAAGGGAGATAGCACAAATTATTGACTAACAGGGTACCAATAAATGTAGCATACATTTAACAAATAAGCTCGTGTTGTGTTTGCAATTGTTTTATATCCATGAGAGTATTTTTGTGATTTTTTAACAAAAGATCAAAACAATACAATAAAGACGAATTTTCACAGCATTCTTTGTTCATTTTTACCAACTGGGCCAATATTGGAGGAGAGCAATGTAGAATTGTAGTTGAAAATCATCTGGTCTTCCATTTTGTCTCATATGCTCCAGCTTTGTTGCAGATGTGTCTATGAACAATTTTCTATGCACCTTTGCTACATCTGCACTATGTGAAGTTGGATAGATGGAGTGTTGGATAGATAGATCCTTCCCTCAGACTTTTGAGACTGGTCTTGACATTTAATTATCAGACCACACTCATTTATACCATCAAATGAGCATAGACTTTCTCCTGCTCTCAGCTTCTTATTAATCCAGAGGCATGGATATTGTCAGATTCATCCTGATTAATTTGTTTGCATAGTGGCTGTATTTTGTGCAGGATTGGCATCATTTTGTAATTACTGATTGTACAATTTCTGAGCTGGTCATTCATATTGCATGTTTTGTATGAAACAATCTTCTTGGTATCGGCACAGGAAGGGCATAAATGATTCTGAATTGTCCTGTAATTGTTATAACATAAATGATATTTATATTTATTATATTTATTTAGAATTTTTTTGCATATGCCATAGGTTTTTTCTTTCTTTTTTTAAGAAAACAAAACCATTCTTATTTTTGTTGTATGAGCTTCTTTTTTCATTGAGATTTATTAATTAAATTTAGCAAATGGCTTAAAATAGGCCTAAGTAATTTCTGCTTTTAATTTATTTAATGTTTTGTAATAATGGCTTGATTTCTATTTTCAATTTATTTACAGAAAATACTTTTTTGTGTTTTAGGTTTTATAGTTGCCGGTATTTGACAGTAAAATGGCTGAAGTTATAGAACAATGCTGATCTACAGTATCGGATATTGCAATACTATATTTTATAGAACACATCTCTGGTGCAGAGAGCTGCCAGCAGTTTAACATAAAATACTTTTTGTTTAATATTATGTTTATTATACAGCATACTGCATATTTAATGGTAACTCTATAACAGCTAACAAGGTTTGGCTGTTAATTTATTGGCGTTAAAAAAATGACATTCAATTTACAATCAAATTTACCATAAATGATACAGACAAGGAACAAAGGAGTTGTTAAAATATTTTTTGCACTAAAGTTTTGGCAACTGCAGCTGCCAGTTTGTTTTGTTTTGTTTGTTTGTTAGTTTTTTAATTGTAAATGTGTCAGCTTTTTTTTACTGTGTATAACAGCATGGCCTGTTGTGTGTCATTCCTTAGTGACTATAATGATCAATCTGCTTTCAGAATCTATAAACTCTGACTTGACATTATAGTGCATCTCATAGGAACAGAACTATGTACTGCTAATCAACTGTCTAGTGACCACATTGTATCTTAAATAACCTGACACATCACTGAGCTGTAGAGTTCTCCAAGTGTCTTAGAGTTTATTTCACTAACAATAACATTACCATTCGAATGCCTGGTACCTATCTCAGCATGCAGCAAATAACATTACTGCCATTATCATCAATGTCATTGTACTGTGTAACAATACAGTCGGATAAAGAAAATTAGTTCCATCATCAAGCTTTCTGACAAGCAAATGATGGTCTGCCTCCACCATACAGACTAATCTTTTTGTTGCATTTTAGATGGAGTTGGATCCAGCCATTTTTGTCAGTGGATATAATGTACCAGATATGTAATAATGGAATAGATTAATCCCCACTGGATATATGGAGAGATTAATTTTTTCACAGATGTTCTTGCTTGTTATTCAAAGGATGTGAATTCACCAGTGTTCATTCTGCTCAGCACTGCATACTGTACATGTTATTATAACTATCCATATTTATGTATTTTTTAAAGTATTATTTTATTTTTTTTTACATTGATTCCATAGTGTTGCATTGGTCAATTAAACATTATATTCAATTCAATTCAATTAAACTTGTGTAGTGCTTTTAACAATACACATTAGCCACTTTTCCACTGTAGGGGCCAAACAGTTCTGAGCAAAGAGAGAAACCATTTAGATACAATTTCCACATGAGCAGGGTTAAGCCTTGAACACTTTCAAACCACGCTAAGCATAATAAAACTGTGCAGGTGATGCATGTGTTCAGGCTATGTCTTTCAGTGCATGTCAAAAAATTATTTGCACCAATTAACAAGTTAAAAAGAGAAGAGATACCATTTTTTTCTAGTTCAGAGATAGAATTTGCAAGTAAATAGTTTGAATTTACTGTGAATGATGGGCATTACACTTCAATCATTAAGTCATTCAGATGAATACTGCCTCAACAGGATGCCGAAATACATGAACTATGCGTATCACCTTATGAATAGAAGGAACAAGATGAATAAACTACTTTATTAAAACTACTTTAGCTTAATACCAGTCAGGTAAATAATAATAATGATATGAATAAAGAGCTATACAGATGAAAACTGCTACTTTAGTAAATATGGTCTCACTGAAGTGTAAAATTAACCATCAGACAGCATCGCCTAATGAAATGTTATTAAACCATCTGGCACCCGATTTCATTGCTAAAGTTACGTGCACAGTCATCTGCATACAGTAGAGCAATTTAGTACAGCATACCAACAGAACACAAGCCATCAGGTTAGAAAGAAGCAATGAAGCACTTTAATTCTTAACTGAAAGAACAAAAGTTCGAAACATAAGTAAAGTGTGCATTGTGGACATAAATATGACATTTGATATTTGATGATATTTGATTAGCATGAGAGTCAACTGCTGTCTCAATGAACTTTAATAACAGAGGATAATACTCAGCTCCTTTTCAAAGCTGGTCTAAATGTCTGCTATTGATGGTACAGAGTGTCCCAAAAGTCTTCATACATATAAGGGAAATTAACACGTTTTTGCTAAATGTCTTCCAAGATTTTTCATACATATTGTTGGAAATTAGCCCGCGGTGGGTGGAGCATAGACACACAGGAGGCCGTTGTAAAGTTGCCAAATGAGTTTTTCTTCATTTTGTGGTGTTCAGGGGTGTGTGTGTGAGTGGGTTGCAGGATTTGCCGGAATTGCGCCGGTACTTTCCGGATGAATACACTTACCCATACACTCACACACCAATAGTAGCTGAGCTGCCATGCAAGGCGCTAGCTTGCCATCAGGAGCAACTTGGGGTTCAGTGTCTTGCCCAAGGACACTTCAGCATGTGGAGTCACCCATGCCGGGAATCGAACAACCAACCCTACATTTAGTGGACAACCCACTCTACCAACTGCGCCACAGCCGCCCCGTCACACTCGGTCGGTGAATGGTGCACCACGCGGGAGTTCCTGAGGTTTGCGTTTGGAGGCAACACATACCAATATTGGTTTCTTCCCTTTGGGCTAGCTTTATCCCCTTGCACTTTCACAAAGTGCATGGATGTTATTCCTGCTCCATTGCGACTCCAGAGCATCCATTTACTAAATTACCTGAATGACTGGTTAATTCTAGCATTATCTAGGGAACTGCCAGTTCAACATCAAGATGTTGTTCTCGCCCACATTAAGAGCTTGGGGCTCTGGTTGAACCTCATTAAACTATGCTTTCTCCAGTGCAGAGGACAACTTTTCTAGTGGTTATAAGGATTCTACTATGATGAGGGCGTTTCTATCCCCAACATGCGTAGGGTCAATCCTATCAATATTGAGCAAGATAAAGGTGCATCTCAGCATCCCCTCCAGTCTCTAAAAGAGACTGTTGGGGCTTATGGCAGCAGCAGCAGCCAATGTCATACTGTTGGGACAACTGCACTTGAGACTGTTTCAGTGGTGGCTGAAAAGTCAATAATCATTGTCACATAGCGATGCCTAAGTACTCTGAGAATTTGGAGGTGTCCCCTGTTTCTAGCCTTGGGTCACACTCCAGGGGTGTCTCTTTATTACAAGACAGTAATGACAAATAGCTCCCTCAATGTCTGGGGTGTGGTCTTAGAAGGCTGTCCAGCTCATGGTCTCTGGAGCGGCCCTTATCTGGAGTGGCATATAAATCGCCTAGAAATATGGGACATTTTTCTAGCACTGAAGTTCTTTCTTCCTAAATTGAGAGGTCAACATGTGTATGTTGTGACAGACAACACAGTGGTGGTCTCATATATCAACCACCAGGGAGGATTATGTTCGCGCCCCCTGTTCAGGCAGGTGCAACTAATTCTTCTCTGGGCAGAATGAAAGTTTTTGTCAGTGACTGCAATCTACATTCTGGGCAACTGGAATGTGGGGGCAGATGTCCTGTTGTGGCATTGGCTGAGGTGTAGGGATTGGAGGCTCCATCCGCAAGTGGTGGAGTTCATATGGCGAAGGTTTGTTCAAGTGTAAGTGGGTGTATTTGCCTCAGAGGAGACAACACACTGCCCGCTTTGGTTTGTCCTCACTCCTCTCACACCATTGGAGCTGGACACCATGGCTCACACAAAGCCGAGATCACATCTGTATGTTTTTCCCTGATTGCTCTGCTAGAGCAAGAGTTCGCAAAGACTGTCTACGTCTGCTGCTAGTAGCACCTTATTGGCCAGCTCGAATATGGTTCTCAGTGATAATATCCCTGCTGGGCAGCATTCCTTGGGAGATTCCCATCCACAGGGATCTACTGTTGTATGCACTCGGTAGTGACTTTGTGTCTCATTTTGTTAGGACTGAGGCCCATCTGCATACAACACATACCTTCCTGGGACCTTTCTGTGTTCTTGTGTAGAAGTTGGGTGATGCAACAGGACAACAACCCAAAACACCGGAACAAGTCCACAACAGAATGGCTTCAGAAAAACAAAAGTCAGAGCCCAGACCTCAACCCAATAGAGACGCTATGGAATGACTTGAAGAGAGCCGTACACATGAGACGTCCAAAGAATACAACTGAGCTAAAGTAGTTCTCCCAGGAAGAATGGGCTAAAATTCCTCCTGAACGATGTACAGGTCTGATCCACAGCTACAGGAAGCGCCTGGTTGAGGTTATTGCTGCCAAGGGGGGTCAACCAGTTATTAATTCTAAGGGTTCACTTACTTTTTCCACTGCCATTTTGAATGTTGAATGAGTGTGTTCAATAAAGACGAGGGATCAGAATTTTTTTTGTTATTATTTTAGACACATTATATTTGTCAATACCCCTGACTTAGATGAAGATCAGATCACATTTTATGACAAATTTATTCAGAAAACCATGAAATTCCAAAAGGTTCACATACTTTTTCTTGCCACTGTGTATATGTATGTATATAAATAAAAAATTAATTTAATAGAATTGAATTAAATACTTATGTGTGAGCACAATGTTTTACAGGTACACAAGTATAATTTATCACATACATTTGAAAACTACTGCCTGTTTATTATGAATACAGAATGCTGGTCAATGTGTCAATTTATATCATTACAGTAGTTTCTAGTTTCGATTGAGCAGCATACAATATTAAAAAAAAATAAACGGTAACCATGCTTAGTAGTTCTCAAAACACCACAAAATGTTGTCTATAGTAATTCAGTACTACAGTGGAAAAGAGGATATTGTAAATCCGATTGAAGATCTAGATCCCTAATGAGGCAGTGGCAAGATCCTTAGGTGGCAGTGGCAAAGAAAACTTTAAAACTTAGAGAAAGCATGCAGAGAAAGCATGCAGATATTTTAAATAGCATTCATGGGATGATCATGGAATAGTGTTTATACTCACAGCAGCAGGCATAGGCATAAGCAGTTTTTGGAGAGCCTCTGGGGTTTGTATGTTAGAGCAGCAGCAGGAAGTGAGTCATAAGAGCAGACAGCTCAAACATGAGGATGTAAGAAGAACAGAGCAGGTATTTGGAGCATCATGATGAACCAGGCAGGACTGGAAGGTGAGAGGTGCCACAGAAGAATTGTATCTAGATATGGCACCAGCAGCAAAAGAAAACATACAACTCAACAGACAGAAAGAATAGGTTTTTAAGTATTAGGTAATAGGTTCTTAATATAGAGAGGTTTAAAATTGTTTATAATATGATCATGTGCAATACCTAATGGTACATGTGAAATGGGTAATGGTAATGAAATATTAAGTGTCATTAAATAAAGCTGCTGGCTATAATACACAGCATTCAAACATCTGAATAACTACATGATGACCAGGCCATCATTAAAAAGACCTACCAATTTCAATGCAAAGATAATTAATTAATTATACAGTAGAGTCTTCTAATTGCATAGACAGTTCATAGGTAAAGTAGACATGCACCAAGTACACAAGGAGCTTCACTTAATGTCACAGTAGCAGCCTGCTAACCCAGATTTAAGGCTTATTCACCTTGAGAGCAATAATAGACATTATTTAAATGGAGATAGATGGAAATGGTTTCTTTCCCTTGTTTCTATGTCTGAGTATGCCATCAACAAAAGAAAATTAAATAAATAAATAACTAGAGAATACATTTAAGTGCCATTGCTTTCCCCTAGAGAATTACAAGATTAATGTCCTTGTTCATTGCAGGGCACCAAGCTGCATCAACTACAGACACACATTTATGGCAGCAGTATTTTTGATTGGCATTCCTGAGTCTCCATTTGAATTATTTAACAGAACGTAAGATTAGCATCTCAGTATAATGCATGAGAAAGAAATGTTTGTTTGTTTGTTTGGCAATAACAATCTAATGATTATTCTCTCTCCCTCTCTCTCTCACTCTTTCTCTCTCTCTCTCTCTCTCTCTCTCTCTCTTTCTCTCTCTCTCTCTCTCTCTCTCTGTGTGTGTGAAATTGGGCTCATGTCATCATATTAGATTACAATTTATGTGGGTGGTTTCTGTAAAATAGTGCAAAGTGAAGTCCTATAGGTATGTGGCAATAAACTGTGTGATAATTTGTAAATATTATTTACAAATATTAAAGAAATAATAAAAATTGACAAATAATAGTTAATTGCAATTATTTTTGGTTGAAAGCCAGTGTTGAAATAACAAAATAATAATAATAATAATAATAATAATAATAATAATAATAATAATAATAATAGTAATAATAATAATATGGTATTATGGCATGGTAGTCTGATTGGCGTGTCTAAAGTGTCCGTAGTGTATGAATAGGTGTGTGAATGTGTGTGTAATTTTGCCCTGTGAAGGACTGGCACCCTGTCCAGGGTGTACTCCGCCTTGTGCCCCATGCTTCCTGGGATAGGCTCCAGGTTCCCCGTGACCCTGAAAAGGAGTAAGTGGTTGAAGATGGATGGAGGGATGGATAATAAAACATTAGTTTTTTGAAAAAAAAAATATATATAATGAATGAAATAATACATTAAAAAGTGTATGTTTCTGTTTATTCTGAAAAGTTTAATGAAGGTTATTTTAAGGCGAACATGCCAGCACTGACATGGCTTCTCCTAACCTTGACCCGATCTGGCCCACTTGCCTCTTTATCTCTCTACATCAGGCACCACATGTCTGACCTTTTCTCCCAGATAAAGCTGGCAGGCTGATAAGAGGAGAGCAGTGTGGGATAGGAGAATGCTGTGGTGGGCTTGGCTCTTTAAATACATTTCCCAAATGGCATGTTAAAAAAACCCAATTTACATTGCAGGAGTAGGAAATCCTTGGGGACAGAAAGTGGCTTTTTGATGGATGAATAAAAGTACACTAAGAAGGGGAAGAAAGGGAAAAAAGCCCTGGATGACCCGATTTGGCAAATTTTGCTCAAGGGAATAACAAGAAAGCAAGAAAAAGAGGAAGTGAGTAGGAGCAGAATTACAACAGCTATTGCGCAGAGCGATGTCACTCCATACCACCAACTACAAAATGAATGTTACATTTATCTTTGAGAAACATCTCTATATTCACAGAAGATATTATCAAAAAGAGGAATAACTCCTTTTACTAAAGTCACAAAATTATTTTTCCACATTTGTCATTTTAATTCATGAGAGGAAGGTGGATGATTTAATTTGCATCTTGAAATATTCCAAATTAAATTAAAGCTTTGACTGCTGTTTGTGGAGTGACATGAGTCAGTAGGGAGGGTATGATCCATGTGTGATTTGGGACAGAACAAACAATACTGACTGCTTCATTTAGGCGCACAAACAGCTTCAAATCCAGTTACAATTTAAAATTCATCAAATATACTTCTTCTGGGCAGCACTAAATAGGGATTTGTTTTCAGTTAGTCCTGTATCTAATTAAAGCTACGTTCTAAAATGCTAAATTCATCTGCAAGCCAAAAACTGTCCATCCATCCATCCATCCATTTTCTATACCGCTTATAATTCAGGGTCGTGAGGAAAACTGTCCATAATTTACATAATATTCTAGCTGTGGAGAAGCAGATCTGTCAAATAAAATTCATTTATATAAAATAAAATAAACTTAAACAACAGCAACTATTCTTCATCATCATCATCATCATAGTATTATTATTATTATTATTATTATTATTATTATTATTATTATTGTTGTTAGTAGTAGTAGTAGTCCTAAAAAACCTAAGTAATAACGAAAAAAATTAATAAACAAACACAAATAGATAAGTCAATCAAAAGCTACAAGGAAAAAAATCTGCAATTATTTATTTATTTGCTTTATTTGTTTATTTATTTGGTTGTTGAGTTATTTATTTATTTATTTACGTATCTGCTATCTGCATGCCTCAGCAGAAATTTAGATTTATCAGTTCAGGCTATGTTTTTCCAGTCTTCAACTGTCCAGTTTTGGTGAGTCTGTGCTCACTGCAGCCTCGGCTTTCTGTTCTTGTCTGACAGAAGTGGGACCTGATGTGCTCTTCTTCTGTTGTAGCTCATCCGACTGAAGGTTTGACATGTTGTGCATTCTAAGATGCTTTTCTGTTCACCACAGTTGTACAGACTGGTTGTCTGAGTTACTGTAGCCTTTCTGTAAACTCGAATCCATCTGGCAATTCTCTGTTAAACTCTCTCATCTCTCACCATAGCGTTTCCATCCTACTGCTCATTGGATGTTTTTTCTTTATTGCACCATTCTGAGTAAACTCTGGAGACTGTTGTGCATGAAAATCCCAGAAGATCAGCAGTTATAGAAATACTAAAAGCAGCCCGTCTGGCACCAGCAATCATTCCATGGTCAAAATCACTAAGATCACATTTTTCCCCCATTCTGAAGTGAACATTACCTGAAGCTGCTGGCTTGTATCTGCATGACTGTATGCATTGCACTTCTGCCACACAAGTGGTTGATTAGTTAAATGCATGAATGTGTTGGTGTGCAGATGTTCCTAATAAAGTGCTCAGTGAGTGCATACAGACACACACACACACACACACACACACACACACACACACAGAGTATATTAATATTAATATCTTACACCATGGGGGGGGGCTATGGCTTTACTATGTTTTTAGTAAGCCCTTAATATTTTTGGTTCATAAAGGTGTCATATATGCTTTATTTATTTATTTATTTATTTATTTATTTTATATAAGTTGCAAATGTAATGTAATGTAAATGTAAATGCTTGAGTATGGATGCATTTCAACAACACTAGTCTCAGAATGAGCTGGAAGCATCTTTGCTCTTCGATTTGAAGTGAAAATACTGTGCTGTCGTCCAATTTTTGGAACTTCTTGCACTTGAAACTCTTAGCAGCATGGCAAGCACCATGAGCACAGAGAGAAACCTAACAAAAGTGTGTATCACCATCTCTAAATATAATTAATAGCCCCATTTTTCTTGATTTTTTATTTTACTTGTTGCTTATAGTCTCTTCCAAGCTTTTCACTTGCTCAGTTATTAGTAAAAGCAGTTGGATGTCATTCCCTTTCTATGAGCTCAAAGTGAAAGTTCAAGTTTACTTTCCCTGTTCTACCAGGACAAGAATGCAGATACACAAGTGAAACCGTGACACAGCAAGCAAAGAGAGAGAGATAGTAACATGAGATCAATGACAATAGATACAGACCGGATATAAACACATTAGATATGGACACACATTAAGCAAGTCAAAAGGAAGGATGAGATATGTGTACATGCAAAACTACATAATTTTTTTTATCACAAGTTTTTATGTCCTTGATCATGGGACAGTCAGTAAAAGCAGAGTTTAAACAAGGAGTAGTTTACTTCTTTCATTGATGTCATGTAGGAACAGTGATGTTAAGTTCTCACCATGTCATTTAAAAAAAATGTCATTTTAAAAAGTCTACAGTATATATCAAAGGGCTTAATTTAATTTGCTACACTTTGTGGATAGATCTTTAGTTTTCATTATTCCCTTTTGTCTGCTTTGGAATTAAAATTATATCAAAATATCTTCTGATTATTTTCTGGAAGAGATCATGATATAGTGAAGCCTTTAAACCAGTAGCATCAAACATGTCGCTTTAATGATCAAATGTTAAAACAAATCTTCAACCCTTTAACAACTGCTTTGAATGAAGACATTTTTACAAATTTGCATTCAAAGTATTTGTATATAAAGCTGTGTGACACTGTATGGCATGATCATTATTATTCTCACCACTGTGCCCTTATTTCATCCATCCATCCATCTTCAACCGTTTATCCGTAATCGGGTCGCGGGGGTAGCAGCTCCAGCAAGAGACCCCAAACTTCCCTTTCCCGAGCCACATTTACCAGCTCTGACTGGGGGATCCCGAGGCGTTCCCAGGCCAGTGTGGACATATAATCTCTCCACCTAGTCCTGGGTCTTCCCCGAGGTCTCCTCCCAGCTGGACGTGCCTGGAACACCTCCCTAGGGAGACGCCCCGGGGGCATCCTTACCAGGTGCCCGAACCACCTCAACTGGCTCCTTTCAACGCAAAGGAGCAGCGGCTCTACTCTGAGTTCCTCTCGGATAGCCGAGCTTCTCACCCTATCTCTAAGGGCCAGCCACCCTCCTGAGAAAACCCATTTCGGCCGCTTGCACCCGCGATCTTGTTCTTTCGGTCACTACCCAACCTTCATGACCATAGGTGAGTGTAGGAACGAAAATTGCCTGGTAGATCGAGAGTTTTGCCTTCCAACTCAACTCTCTTTTCGTCACAACGGTGCGATTAAGCGATTGCAACACCGCTCCCGCTGCTCCGATTCTCCGGCCAATCTCCCGCTCCAATGTCCCCTCACTCGTGAACAAGACCCCGAGGTACTTGAACTCCTTCACTTGGGTTATGTTCTCATTCCCTACCCGGAGTTGGCACTCCATCGGTTTCCTGCTGAGAACCATGGCCTCAGATTTGGAGGTGCTAATCCTCATCCCAGCCGCTTCGCACTCGGCTGCAAACCGATCCAGCAAGTGCTGGAGGTCACGGACCGATGATGTCATCAGGACTACATCATCCGCAAAAAGCAGCGATGAGATCCTGAGGTCACCAAACCGCAACCCCTCCCCACCATGACTGCGCCTCGATATCCTGTCCATGAATATCACAAACAGGATTGGTGACAAAGCACAGCCCTGGCGGAGACCAACCCCCACCTGGAACAAGTCTGACTTCTTCCCGAGCATACGGACACAACTCTCGCTTTGGATGTACAGTGATTAGATAGCCCTAAGAAGGGAACCCTTCACCCCATACTCCCTCAGCACCTCCCACAGTAGACCCCTGGGGACACGGTCATACGCCCTCTCCAGATCCACAAAACACATGTAGACTGGATGGGCATACTCCCAGGCCCCCTCCAAGATCCTTGCAAGAGTAAAGAGCTGGTCCGTTGTTCCACGACCAGGACGGAATCCGCATTGTTCCTCCTCAATCCGAGGTTCAATTATCGGCCAAACCCTCCGTTCCAGTACCTTGGAGTAGACTTTACCAGGGAGGCTGAGAAGTGTGATACCCCTATAATTGGCGCACACTCTCTGGTCCCCTTTTTTAAACAGGGGAACCACCACCCCGGTCTGCCACTCCTTGGGCACTGTCCCCGACTTCCACGCAATGTTATGTGCCCTTCCACGCAATGCAATGTGCCCTTATTTGTCGTTATATATATTTCCATTAAATTATATTATCAGAACTCAACTTTACTTGCTGTTCACATAAACCAAAGATGGTGGAGCTCCACTTTCCCCTAAACTACCCCTCCAATTGAACCCCTGAGTAAATGTCAATTGTGCTTCACATAAAGGATGTTTGCAAAGAAAGATAATTTTGGTCAGTTAAAAACACACCCTGAATGACTTGTATTTTAATATTTAGAACTAACATAAAATGGTAAATGACGCACTTACATAGCGCTTTACACTGTGTCTCATTCAGCCATTCACACACCAATGGTAGCAGAGTTGGTAGCACTAATGGTAGCACTAACTTGCCATCGGGAGGAACTTGGTGTTCAGTGTCTTGCCCAAGGACACTTCTTGGAGTCACGCGGGCCAGGAATCGAACTGCCAACCCTACGATTAGTGGACAACCCACTCAACCAACTGAGCCACAGCTGCCCCAGAACATCTGAACATCTGATCTTCAGTGCCATTCAGGATTTATTTTGTAATTAATCTCTGAAATTACTTTTCATGTTTGAATTATTATTTTTTTTGTTTGTTTATTTTCACTTTGGTTAACTTGACTATCTCATGATAATGACACCAGTGGGATTTAACTCTCACTTCAGCTCTCCCTAAAAACATTGCAGCAGTAATCTTAGTAGTTCTAAGTAGGTCTAGCTCTCTCACCTTCTCATCTATGCACTTTGCTTAACGTTCATGCTAACACCACCATCAGTGTCATCATACTTGTCATCTCATAGATATGAGATAGTTGAGCTGAGCACAACTCATCATATAGCTTCATTATGTTCTAAAACTTTAAATTCAGTGTTTCTTGTCTCCAGTACTTCTATGTTTGACACTGGACAGTGCTGAGTAAATAAGCTTGCACTGAAGGAGATAACAGCAAAATCATACTGATGACTTACTGTATGTTTGAGATAGCTATTAAACACATTTTTTAGCGCACTATTACATCACATTATGCTAATTTCTAACAGGAATAAGGAAATGAAATAATCAAAAGCCAAAAACTGCACCAGAATCGATAAACCATGGGTGGTTTGTTCATCTCTTGCCTTGAGTGTGAAAGACATGAAGGCAAACTACAACAATGAATAAACTAGGCAATACATTGATAAACCAAATAGTAAACAAATATTTAAGCAAGTAAAGGTTTAAATAAATAAATAAATGCCATCTGTATTTTATTCAGTTTTTAAAATTTATTTTTATTATTTATGTATTTATTGGTGGATCTGATTCTCTGTATATCACAGTGGAGAGGACAGGTTTGACACCTTCTCCTCCATATTGACTGACATCTTGCTTATAGGTGTTGATGGCAGTTATGCTGGAGTGGAGCTGGGTAAATCAACTGACAGTGCAATACCACAGACATTAATAGCAGAAACATCGATAGGCCCATTAATGTGAGAAAAGACCCAGTCAGTGGGTGATGATGCCTGGGCTAAACAAAACTGAGTTGTAATGGATCTAATATTAGTCTCTTCCTGTGAAGGCAGCTATTCTCAGTACACAGCTGACACATAATTAATTTGATTCATTGAAAAATAAGCTTTATGTTAATTATCATTCCATTCAAATAGGTGTGTCAATGAACGTGAATTACAATCATGTTTGTCAATGGCAATTTTCAAATATAATGACCTTCAGTGGTTCTCCCTTCTTCTTCTATGCCCTGTTTAATTTTCTTTCCTCAGCTCTCTCTCATATCTATCTATCTATCTATCTATCTATCTATCTATCTATCTATCTATCTATCTATCTATCTATCTATCTATCTATCTATCTATCTATCTATCTATCTATCTATCTATCTATCTATCTATCTATCTATCTATCCATCCATCCATCCATCCATCCATCCATCCATCCATCCATCCATCTATCTATCTATCTATCTATCTATCTATCTATCTATCTATCTATCTATCTATCTATCTATCTATCTATCTATCTATCTATCTATCTACATACATACATACACACACACACACACACACACACACACACACACACACACACACACACACACACACACATCCATTAAGCAAATGCAAATCTTCATTCACCTGTTCTGGCTAGTAATACACATTGCTTTTACCGGTGTGGCTTCTAGCCAAACCAGTGGGGAGCTCCTTGCTCTGTGTTATTGACATATCCTCTGCACTTTACTGCATAGCAAATGACTTGGCCTTATTAAATATTAATATTCAGCTGTGAGTTGGTCAATATGTTTCCTGCTATACTAACAGCATGCCTGACTGGTTTTTAGCAGAATTTACAGTCACAAAAATAAAGGCCTGTTTTTTTTAGGTCTTTTTTATATACCATAATGTAAAGATGTTACAAAAGGATATACTACCTTTCCGAGTGAAGTTTATCCATCCATCCATCCATCCATCCTTACATACATACATATTCTACCGCTCACTCCTTTTCAGGGTCACGGGGAACCTGGAGTCTATCCCAGGAAGCACCGTGCACAAGGCAGGGTACACCCCGGACAGGGTGCCAGTCCATCACAGGGCACAATCACATACACCATTCATACACTACAGAACCTTTAGACATGCCAATCAGCCTACCATGCATGCTTATGATTTGAGCATTACAGACCTGAAATTTCATTTGCACTAGTGATTTTACTTTTCATGATTGCCTAAAGAAGGTAATCAGAACGCCGTTGAAGGAGTGAAAGCATTAGCACCTCATGCACTGTCTTTTCTTTTCTTTTTTTTTAAAGAATAAATTGCATTGGCTCTGGACTGATACAATTTCCATGAGTCAACTAGCATTGCACTGGAATCTTTATTTCGAGATGCTCTGGGATGCTTGTGATGAAGCAGTGGTGTGCATTTCCCCCACCTCATCCTGCAATACACTTCATTCACATGCATTCATTCTGTTTATCTCCTCATTGTATAATAATAAATTCAGATACATTGAAAGAAAAATAAACTTATTTCCTGGAATGTTCCTCAAAGTCTCAAGAATTTGATTACATTTACACATGACTTACATTTTTGCATAATGAAGCCAAGAGAAGCAAACCCAACTGTTTGTCTCAGAGGTGGTGATGGATGAGTAGGCTTGTTGAAAAAAAATATTGATATAAAGTGGTTGCAGGAAAGATGAACCATACACAGGAAGTTTCTATTAGTCCAGTGGGTAGTGGCACGGTGCTGGTTCAGGGAAACCAGTGCCTCAAGCCATGGCAACACCCAGCCTGTGTGTGTGACTATCAGTGAGCTTAATCTACAGTACTATATATATATATATATATATATATATATATATATATATATATATATATATATATATATATATATATATATATATGTGTTGTGCTTACATAAATGCATGGTCAATATATGCAGCACAGATTCATCTAAGGCCTTTTCATCTTCAGGGTATAGTATGTGAGTGAGCCATAGTATTTCTGCTTTCAAAATTCAACAGCAAAGCATAAATTTTAGCGTACTTTACTGGACTAAGCAAAGCTTGAATGAATTATGTGTTTGGCTTTTGTTCTGGAATAGACTTCTAATAATGTTGGCTTGACTAGTGGGTTATGAGCAATTATTACTATTAAGTTAGTTTCTTATATCACAAGTGTCGCAAAAAATATCAGCATGACTGCAGGTGTTGGGTCCAGCCAAGTAGAAGTCGTATGAGACACAATTCATCAGCTGTGTGAAAACCAAGGAAACTGTGGTAATATGTCTACTACTGCTAGTCCAAAGAATTGGACTACCGATTGGAAGGTTAAGAGCACTGCTGGGCCCTTGAACAAGGCCCTTAACCCTCAACTGCTCAGTTGTATAGATGAGATGAAATGTAATGTTTCTTCACTTCTGTAAGTCATTCTGGAAAAGGTCATCTCCCAAATTCTCTGCTTGATTAAATAAAATATGTCAAAATGTTTTGGTGGTTTTTAATTGGCTCTTTCTTTTCAGAGGTTTTAAAGATTCTCAGGCCAGTTACTTAAATAAAATCATTATTTAATCCTCTAATATTAACTAAAACTTTATCAACACTGGATACATAATTATTAAATAGCAAACAAAGGAGAACTTTCAATGATTAGAACCAAAGAATAAAAGAGAATCAACCACTTAAGAAAGAAAATGTAAAAGGGAAATCGAAACCAGTCTGTAGCCATCTCAGTTGATACCACAGTCAGTCCCATAATATCCAATCCATAAGGTCAAAAATCAACTCTATGATGACTTCTTCTCAAGACGTCCTTCCAATGTCATGCCCAGACGCCCACACACAATCATGGTACACAGTACACAATCACACACTATCAACAATAGTTTGATCCAAATTTGTCAACTCCCAAACCAGAAAAAAAAAAGCTTGTGATAAAATGATTACATTCCTTTATGGAACCTGATTGGGCAAATCAAGCATGCTCATCCAACATACTGTGCTGACAGCCCTCTCCCACTGATCTGTCCAACTGAGCAGACTTGTGATGTTGCCTGGCACAACAGACAACCTCTTTTCCTTATTATTCCACGATACATGCAATTCATATAGTACTTTTAATTCTCTTTGTTCCATATTCGATATTTCAGATGGGAAGTCAACACCATGTTGCTGATTTGGAGCAGTTGCCAGACAACCATGGCTTATAGCATAAATGATATGTTCACACACTGATGAAGATCCAAGCTGAGTTCATTGCTCAATTTTTAATATAAATTAGTCTGGGTGGAGTTTCAAATGTGTGATTAGTCTATTCATAGTCCAAATGCTGCATGCAGTGTAAACACAGCAAACTTCACAGATCAATTGTGCTCATAAACCCCTAATAATAAATACAACTGTGTAAACATTAGTTCATGCAGCCAACCAAAATATTCACATATTACACATAAGATTTCAAACTCTGCACACAAACAATATAAAAGAGAAATTCCATTTAACACTTGCAGTTGCACTAGTCCTTTGTGTATAAGACTAGAAGAACATATCCTATTTCATAAGTTAATTCCAATAAATGCGAACCCGATTATATTTTCCTTCAGACTCTTGCATAATGCTTTTACAAAAAAATAAAAATTGTAATTGCTGAACCACTAATTACCAGACTGACTGCCTGACCATTTTTGAACAAGTGAGGCACACTATATTTGCTTTGGCTTTAAGAGATACAAAAGACAAAGTGGACTAATAATCACAGCAATCAATGCTTCATGCAATACAAATGAAAAAAACTACCACTTTTACAAAGTATTTTCTGTAATAATAGTTAACTAAGATTATTAATGGTGTATTTGTTCAAGCTAATGATACAAGTCTCAGTCATAGCTTTAATTTGTAACTAATTGATTCATGTTTTCACTCCCTATGAAAGATATAACATTACTAGATATATAAAAAAAAATAATGATAAAATAGCATGATTGAGGCAAAAACTGCAAAGGCAGTAAAAGATTTTTTATTCTTAAATCATATTAAAAACTTGCATTATATCCATGCAGGTGTTGTATCCAGGCATTTTATAATAAACATGTATTCAAATTCAGGTGACTGTTAGATGGCTGGGAAAGGTAAATACCAGCAATACCTCTTGGTAACATCAGCTTGCAGTAGACCTATTCGTCTTTCTACATAAATAAATCTATAAGGAAACAGTGTGCCAGTCAATGGCTTAAGGGCCTTATTTATTAAGATACTATTTCTGGCTTGCTAGCTAGGCTCGTCCTCTCACACCACAGCTAAAAACTCTTGCAAATGTTAATATGACATATGTGACATCTTGATGTCATGTAATGGAGGATCAGATGGTTGTAAGTGCAGTTAAAGCTTTTATTGAAGAGAGGCAGGCAGACAAATTCAAATCGTATGGCAAATTGTGGTCAATAAATATGCACAGGGTCAGGTGATCAGCAAACAACATAAACTAATCCTTGACACTTGACACTAGATAAAAGACTCAATATATGCTTTATTTGGGCAAATCAAACCAAGAATCAAATAGTGCTTGATGATCATAGCAGGTAAAAAAAAAAGGCAGGCAATACTAAAAAAGCATAATCCATAATCAGTGTCTTAGCACAGGCAAGGGTGAACATGGAAAAAATAAGACTCGGATTTAACAATATAAAATGCTTGATAACATACACTGATACAACATTGTATGCATCGACAATTTACTCAAACATTAACACAAGTCAGGTGAACACAATAGGTTAACAAACCAGTAACAGGACCGGAGTGGAGACAGGACTGAAGGAGAAACCAAAATATGTTATTTGCCAGGGAAACCTTTACACTTGGACTCTTAGAGACGGATGACTCTGGCATCATTGGGATTCTAGCTTGCTATCTCCAGACAATAACGTACAACTATAGATAATTGCACCAGTCAAGAGCCCCATCTACTCTTGTTTTAAAAATTATTTGCTAAGTGGACTGTACATCTCATAAAACAGAATGTCAGTGACTGTTTTTACTGCTTATGGGAAATTTCCCTTCTTTGTTCCAGTTCCCAGAGGAAAAAAGAAACCAGCTTATTCACTCACACACACCCTATCACCACCACCACCAAGTGAACACCTGTTCCTACAAACCTGTCTATTTAGTTGCCATATGCCTGAGATCTGGTCAGCACATGCTCTTAAATAACGTATAGCAATAATACGGACTCTACTTGACTTATTTATCTCTTTGTGCAATCGTTTAATGTGACAATCAATCATCATATAAAGCTGAAGCAAAATAAACCAGTGTCCTAAATGTGCACTGTTCCCCAGAACTAGCAGCAATTATGCAACGTCAGCACATTTGCAAGGCCATAAGTTGTGTTTGGTAATAGGCTGCTGAACATGAGCAGATAAGACAAGTAACATGAGCAGATAAGACAATTTGGGATGACAAGTGATAGGCATTATTCAGTGGCCTGTGTGGTTACCGGACACTCAGTCCGCTGAGCTGTTGTTATTCTACAAGTTTGACACAGCAGAATCTGTTTTCATGTAGTAGAAGGAATAATTTAATGTCTGCATGTTGCTACATTTGTTAGTTAATCATTTTCCTTAAATCCTGGTGAGAAATTAAAACACGGGTGCTGTCATGAGTGAAGCACTGCAATAGGAGGCCAAAACTATACTAATGCTTGTTCCCAGCTGTAAGTACCCCCTTTTAGTATTTTTTCCTGAGTTTAATATGAATATGCTATACCATATAAATTACTGACTAAATATACATCAATCATCAACACAGGGAGCCTGGAGCCTATCCCAGGGAACTCGGGATGCAAGGCAGGGTACACCATGGACAGGGTGCCAACCCATCACAGGGTACAATCACACATACATTCTCACACTACAGACAATTTTGGAAATGCCAAACAGTCTACAACAACACATGTCTTTGGACTAGGGGAGGGAACTGGTATACCCTCAAAGCATGGGGAGAACATATAAGATCCAAACTCACAGGGTGGAGGTGGGAATCGAACTGACCCAGGAGGTGCAAGGCAAACTTGCTAAACACTAAGCCCCCCATTAACTAAATATCATTTATAGAATAATTTTATTTGTAACAAATAAGAACTAAAACACTTGACACACTGTTATGCATGTAATATCATAATGAACAGAATAAAATAAGTAATAGTAAGTAAAACTAATTAACTGCCAGTTACAGCACTTTACCACTGGTGTTACTCTTATTATTACCCAAATGACCATGTATTTTTTATCAAATTGTATTTATACAATGTGTTAGTTTATACACTTTTTTGTATTTTATGTACATTATATTAAAATACTTGCTAGCACTAATTGATGGTTCAGTAATCAATTATTAAGTAATAATGTGCAGTGATTAATTAAAGATCAATAATTAATTTATGATAAATAAAATAATGATTATTGTAAATGCTTAGCCATCTATTAATTTTTTTGTACCGCTTCTCCCACACAGGGTCGCGGGCCCCCTGGAGTGCTATCCCAGGGAACTTGGGGTACGAGATGGGGGACACCCTCAAGGGGGTGCCAACCCATCACAGGACACAATTACACACACTACGGACACATTTGAAATGCCAATCAGCCTACAGCAGATTTCTTTGGGCTGGGGAGGAAACTGGAGTAACCAAAGGAAACCCCAACTCCACACACAAGACAGGGGCAGGATTTGGACCCCCAACCTCAGAGGTGTGAGGAAAATTTTTATTCATTTTTTTTAATACATTGTATTTTATTTTATGTAGTCATTTATTTAATAATAATTGATATAATTAATGTATTAATAAATGCATGCTTAGAGCAGCACTACTCTATTCCAGTACTCTACTGGAATAACACTACTCCTGCTCAGTTTCTAGATTGCTATGCTCCCAAAGCTCCTCGCCATCTTGATAATGCACTTAGAAGCCATTGGTGAGTTTGATAAGGCATGTTTGGAGCAAAGAAAAAACTTGAACAATTTTAAGACATGCAAGTACCTGCGAGTGCAATTGAGAATCTCAGCTGACTTTTCAAATATTAGTTTTCAAATAGTTTAGTTAATTTCCTGACTGATGTTTACTAACATATTAATAATGATGTAGATCTTTAATTAGTAATTGCCATATTAATTTCATATAAATTCTCTAATACCATCCCATGTATTGAAGTGTTACCAAATACTTTTTTTCTGTAGTTTATTTTATACTACTCTTTATGCTGACAGAGGGGAGGTTGCCACACTTTCTGGTAATGTGTGAAGGTGATGAAGAAGCAGTGCAGTGAGTCCCTCCAATAACTCAATTTCTTCTCTTTTTTCTTTTTTTCTGTCCATCTCACTGAGGCAGCACATGAAATGTGCATCAGTCACCTCGGCCACTACTGCCACCGATTCACACTTCTGCAGTATGGTGCAGTATTGTTTTTTCTCTTATCACTTTACACTGATCCCTCTGGGATAAAAACATCACAGAGGGAAAATTAGATATATGATATTTCCTTGGTTACATGTTGCTGCAATTGTTTTACTTGCTGACGTGGTTGTCCTTCATGTGAAGGATTGTGTAATAAAAATCTCAAAATAGCTGATTAAAAGTAAGGAAGCACATTCTTTGTTTATCAATATAAAATTTTGTTAAAGAGGCTGATTCCTGAGCAAATCATGTATATTAGAATAAGTAATTGGCTGGAATTTACACAAAATGTACAAACCTTTCCACTGACTTCTGAAATATTTCATACACATTCAGCTGTCCAAATGCTAAATTTGTTGACTCCAACAAAACAATGAGAACATCTGATGTTATCCCTTTGAATATATTTAAATGTGTTTGAATTAGCATCTGAGGCAGCACGGTGGCACAGCATGTACAATAGCGTTGCCACCTATAGAGTGCTGGGTTTAATCCTGGCCTCAGGTTACTGTCTGTGTGGCGTTCACATGTTCTTCCTGTGATTACATGGGTTTCTTGCAGATTCTTCTGTTACCTTCCACCTTCCACTGGATACTTTAAATTGCCCCCAGGTGTGAATGAGTGTGTGATATGCCTTGAAATGGACTGGTGTCTCATGCTGAGTGCATTCCCAGCTCACACCCAGTGTTACAGGGGGATATCTACGGGAATTCCGTACTGCTTATCCTACACAGGTTTGCGTGGGAGCCTGAAACAAAGCAAATCCCAGCAAATTCAGGGCACAAGGCAGGGGACACTCTGGATGGAGTGCTAATCCATCATTGGGCACAGTTGCACACATTCAGTCACAAACCTATTCATACACAAATTCACACTCTATGGACAATTTGGAAATGCCAATCAGCATACATCATGTCTTTGGACTGGGGAGGAACCTGGAGTACCCGGAAAAACCCCCCAAAGCATAGGGAACACATGCAAACTCTACAAACTCTACACACAAGGCAGACATGAGGCTCAACCCCCCCGACCCTGTAGGTCAGAGGTGAATTGTGAAAGTTAATTGATTAGTATTTTTTAATCCTGACAGGATCAAGCAAGTTTTTTCTGTCCTCAAGCAACACATTTTCCTAATTATTTGAAAATTATTCAGAATTTGTAAAAACAAACAAACAAAAAAAATTGTGCATTATTGATGCTGTGCTAATATCTAGACCTACAGAAGGTAATACTCACAGGCCCTGGTGTGTGTGTGTGTGTGTGTGTGTGTGTGTGTGTGTGTGTGTGTGTGTGTGTGTGTGTGTGTGTGTGTGTATGACATCATTTTAGTTGGACATCAGAATAAAGAAACATACTCATATGAACATCCAAAATTCTTAGATAAGTGCTTTTAGGCTGAGTTTCAGAGAAACACAATGAGGAGCAAGAAATGTACATGGGGTAGACATGGTACTGAAAAGCAGAAGCTTTTGTAATTTGGCCCTTCGGTGTAAAATAATATGACCATCTCTGTCTTTGGTTTTGTGTAACATATGTTGTAGCTTTTCTTTTTACACAAATTTAATTTATTATTTCTTTTTTTTCCATCTTAAGCATGTAAATATGTAAAGCGATATTGCATTCAGCTTGTTTTATTTTCTACTGCATATTTTTCTGTGGCTGAATATCAAATGACATGTACTATACAGCGTTTAATATATGTATGGTGTTCAAGGCAATTATATTATACCCTTGGTAGGGCAATGTTTTTAAAAATGAAAAATGTCAGTGTAATGTAATAATCTACTGTTTGGTGCAGGGAGCGGGTCTATGTCAAATCTAACTGATAACCCCTGCATTACACTGTACATGATGAACAAAAAAGTTGCCTGTCCAGTTCCAGAAGAATAATGCCTTCCATTTTTATAACATTGACTAGTGAAGTGGATAATAAGCTCTTGATTTGGGTGGTGGTGGCTGGAGAAGGGGCAGTTGATGGGATTGAATGAAAGATCAAGACCTTTTTCATGATGTCCTTGCTGTCCTTGAACCCTGCAGAATAAGGTCATGGCCTTCATTTTCTTTTCTGCAAGCTGTTTTGGTTTGCTTGTTGTAAAAAGGAAATGAGGGGCCTTGATGAAATGTTGATTGAACTCTGTGTGTGCCCTCTCTATCCCTCTCTCTCTTCCTTTCCTTCTGTCCTGCTCCTTGTTTTTGAGGATGGGTTTTAGTTAACCTTCAGTAGATGGTATCAATGATGGAAAGAGTACCAACCTTTAATGTGAGAAAGTATGTAGTATGTGCGTGACATTTACATAATGAAGAAAAATTGTGCTATTTTAGGCTACGAATGAAAATTGAGAGAACAAGTGAGGAGAAGGGAGGGGGTTGGTGAAAGAGTGTGTGAGAAAGAAAATGACCTGAACCTGAACATGAGGAGGGAAATGAGAGTGACAACACAAGGCAGATGGAAAACTGGGGTGAAATACTGGATTTTTTCATGAAATGAGTAAGTTGTTAAGCAACACACTGGTGTAAGCATAGAGACAAAGCCTCAAGGTATGGACAAGCACTGGATTCGTCTTTATGCTTGCTTGCATATATTGAACACATTATCTCCAAATGGAAAATAATAATAATAATAATAATAATAATAATAAAATAATCATAATAAAAAAGTGAGGAGGGATGTTACATAATGCATAAATGCATAATGTTAGTATATACAATTGGTTTTAACCTTATTTAAATGAAAGATTGAGAGTAAATCTCACAAGGTCCGAGACGTAAGTGTTTCAAAATGCCATGCAGTTATATTTCAGTTAAAAACCAATATATAGTGTATTTTCATGCCAAAAGTATAAAGGTAAACACTCATTTACTTTCTAAACATGAACACAGGACACAATTCACAATATTTCATCACTAATCTCACTTGTCCCCACTTCAGCTCCTCATTTTCTCTTCTACCCTTGTAGAAGTTTACTGTCTGTCCTCTAACTCCTCTTGTCTTCACTTGGTCCTCCACTGGGAAGAGGAAGAAGCTTATAGCACTCCATGCCAAAGACGGAACATTTGCCTTGTCGGCCACACAAGAGACGCTGTGATAGACACAGTTTGTCCCCAGAGATAGATGGCTGGTTGATGTTGTCGCACCAGTGAAGCACAAACCTCTCTCACACGCACTTTCCAGTCTGATAACATGATAAGGCTGCCTAATTTGCCATCAGTCCCCATAATTGAAGCTGACTGGCTTTCTGGAGAGTATTGTGATCCTTTTAAATAGCTTTAAGTGTGTTTGATGGGGTGTGCTTAAACCCATTAACAAAGGCCTGATATGTTATTTGTTAGCTTGTGTTTTGTTATTACTTCTGTTCTCAGCTATAAAGAACTAAGTGTTCAGATAGAGTTGTGCTCATTTATGAAGACATTCATATATCCATGTTTACGTTTTCAGAGACTGAACTACCCCCAAAAAAAAAAAAAAGCTAAACTAAACTAAAAGCATATTTCATCACTAGATCTTAATCCCCATATTGCTTTGTTCTCTCTCTCTCTCTCTCTCTCTCTCTCTCTCTCTCAAGCACACACACCATTTTTTTCAAATCCACTTCTGGAAAGAAAAGATATTCTCATGGCTCTTCATCTGAGCTTTAGGCTTGTTAGCTGACAAGCTGTCACTATTAATAAATGGTAATTCCCTGAAAGGGACCACAACTCAGATTGCCCATAATTCCCCTAATAATTTCAAGTCTAATATTCAGCACTTCTTTAACTACTTTCTTTATTGCTTTATTTAAACAAAAGCAGGGCCTACTCTGGCTTTTTGGGGAGCCCTAAGCAAGATTAGAGGTGGCTAAATAATGTTAGCTTGTTTAAGTCCAGTCGCATTTCATATACTTCTGTATGGCTGAGCTAATTGGCTAAACATCATAGTCATGAATAATGAACAAGCAACAACATTGATAAATTTTCTCAAAATGCATTTCTTTAATTTTGATAGACCAGATTACCAGATTTTCTTGCTATGAAGTAAGAAAATGGTACAACAACAGCATCATATACTAGGTCAAGGTTGATAATGCATCTTTGAGGTTGTAATTAAATTACGATTTAACAAGACAACCATACACTGTCTCTTCATCTCTATCTAGATCTATCACTTCTTGTAGCATCTGCATTAAAATGTTGAGCACTTCTTCGATTAAGAACTGTTAAACTCCAAGTATGAAAACAATGTAAGTGAATATGTGGTGAATTGTGAATCCTGGTGTAGATTTGTAGAATGCTATGCTTTTTGGAAAGTCATCTTTGCTCTGTATTAATGATGTAAGAAAGCTTAAGTGTCAGAAGATCCATTATAAGATAGAATTTTATCTTATTTTAGAAAGTCACACTCCAAGCAATATGTACAGTAAATATACAATATAAAGTAATCAAACAGAAGAACTGATTTCAAAAGTAGCACACTATTAAACATACAGCATTTCTGAAACAACACTGTATAGTTCATGAAACACATGAAGATGTTCTTCACCCTACACAAACATACAGTATACATTCTTTCAATGACATTTATATAAAAATTACAGACATATTACTGGAATATATAGCTCCCAATATTATACAATAACTATGCTAATATGACGCTAAAGCCACATGGATGGTGTGTAAAATATTTAATTTCCAATTATACATAAACATGCCCTAGACCTCTCTCTCTCTCTCTCTCTCTCTCTCTTTTTTTTTCCACTCTTCATGGTACATCTCTGTTCAGCAGAACAATAAGGTTTTTAGAGATTCCTCTCAGACTGACTGATAGCTGGGGCAGTGATGGATCAGAGGGTATGGGTCTATTGACCAGAAAGTTGGAAGTCTAAATCCCAGTTCCCAGTTCCACCAAGTTGCCACTGTTAGGTCCTTCAGCAAGGCCCTTAACTCTGATTTGCTCAGCTCATTTGTAAGTCATTTTGGATATAATCATCTGCCAGATGAATAAATGTACAGTATATGCCATGGTATGGTTTACTGCCCAGGTTTCAGAACCTTCCAGGGAAATTGTCTGGTCCTGACTGCATACTGTGAATAATCTGGAGCGTTCTCACCTCTAGCCAAATGCAACTTCTTTCTCTCAGTCTCTCTCATACACATTCTCTTACTGCCTGTCTTGCATAAAAACTTTCTTTCGGAGAGACACTTGCCCATTGCACTTTTGTATTTGCCTCCCTTTTCTGACAGCTGGTTATAAGTTCACAGTGTCTGTATATTATTAGTAGTTATGCAGAGGTCAGAAATGAAGTTTGGTGATTTTTTTCAATGTTATTTATGAGGGAGCATATATGGTTTTGAACATTTGTCAGGGCTACTCCAATTAGCAACTTTTGCAAAATTCAAATATAATCAAATACAAATATAATCATAGTCCATGATTCCAATATTTAAACTTGTAGGCTTACCAGTGATAAAGGACACACCAGGCACTTTGATTTCACATTTTGCATTTACAGACACTAAAACAATTCCTTCACGGTTTAGTGTTGTTATGCAGTGTTAGATTGTTTTAGCATAGTAGCTGTAGACTTGTAGAAATAAGAATTTAAGTCAAAATAGCATTTGCATACACATTTTAATCTGTATTTATGGCCTAGTATGTGAGCTGCCAAATACTATACAAAGATTTCTACTGAAATGTAAGTTAGCAAAACTTTGCTGTCAAAAGCTAGTCTGATCAGGCCCACGGGTCAAAAAAGTAAAGTTTGTTGTTACATGGCGGGCCAGATAATTTTGTTAGGGCTGGATTTAGCCCACAGGCCACTATTTCCCCATTCCCATTGTAATGAATTCAGACTTGCCACAGAGAATGATGGAGACAGAAACAGCATGAGGCCAAGGGGGAAAGGGAGATAGAGGCAGCTATGAGGCAGCTAAGAAAGACAGAAAGAGAAGATATATACAGATAGAAAGAAGCAGATAAAAAGAGAGATTAGTAAATGTACTGTCTGCATACCAGCACAGAATGACTGGGTTTTGTATTTTAATGACAGGTTGGAAATTTGGGTAGAAGGAATCCCTTTATGCTGAAGCCGGCAGAATTAGTTATTGTAAATTATGCAATCGCTGGTTATCAGTATAATCAGGTCTTAAATTATAAGACATTAGTTAGAAGGATTTGATAAGTCTGATGTCAGACATGCTCTAACAAAGCACTATATCATAGCTCTCCCAACATGCTTTGCAGGGTGTTGGACTCCATGGAGAGTGAGGATGCTGGAATTGGATTTTGAAGGCTTTGGAGGTAATGAAAAGCTCCGCTCCCTGTTTCCTCCAGGTGATTTCCCAGAGCACCTTTCCACTGAATCTGGTGAGATAGCTGCACCTTTGCAGCACAGGGCTGCTTTTGGCAGCTTATTTAGCTCTGATGTGTATGCAAGAACAGTCTCATGACACTAACTGAAATACTTTACCATATATGTGCACTATTCTCCTAAAGCTATAACTAGGCTATGCTACTCTACATCTCCCAATGGGCCACCCACTGGGCCACTTCTCATGCATCCTAGAGGAAATTGATACAAGACACTTTCAAATGACTCCCCTAGATATCTACTCACTCTCTATGTAGCTGGAGTTAACCCTATGTAGTACAAGGACATTTCACTTGTGAGTTGCTCCCGCTATTCCTTCAAGCTGCCATTTGAGTCAGTTTGATAAGACACATATCAAACCTATGAATAACAAGTGCCTATCCATTCACAGGGCAAGACTATTACTTCTTTCATTCAGTCTTCAAAACCTGGCAATTTGGTTAAAATAAACAGCTGTTGAAAACACTTTTATTTAAAATAGTGGAGGTCTTATTTTATCTATGATGTTTCATTTGTCAATAGAAAAAGTATGATTTGCTTCAAAGACTAGAGGGAAAAAGGGTACTGAGCAGAGAAAAAGAGTTCACAATCACAAATTTTCAAGACACAGCTTAATATTCAGCAGTGTGCCAGCCTTTTCAAACCTTTGCAGACCCTTTTTTGTATAAGAAAACCAGCTACATGCCTACTGGATCCAATTTGTAATAGTTTTGTTTGATACTTTCATGACCACTTGTTGCATTATTTTGACCATGCTCATGTTGTCTTAAGATTATTTATTTTTGTGAAAACTCTCAATACCTTGGTTATAGGGATCAAACAAGACTTCTACTGGTCGCAAGCATACCGTCTAAGCAGACTTGGAGAGTAACAAAATACATGTAACAGCATTACATAATCAGGATATAAAAAAGGTAACTGGTAATCCATTACAGTTATGTTAAAAAACAAAGTAATCAGATTGCATGTACATTTTTGTAATAATAATAATAATAATAATAATAATAATAATAATAATAATAATAATAATAATAATAATAATAATAATTAAAAAAATGAATATTATCATTATTATTTTTTTTTTCCATTTACAACCAAAGAAATTAATCTTTTGACATAACAGAATATAGACAGCTGCTTAATAATAGTTCTGGTTCTCTCTTGCCAGTCGTGACTCACATGAGCAACCTCCCTCTGCTTGTGTAAATAAATGTTGCGCAAAGTTATTTAGGCAGAAATTAACACAAATTGTTTTCTGAAATGCTTTTGTTAGGTTGACCATGTGTCTTCTTTTTCCTAGACATGCCCTCTTTTTCGGACCTTAAAAAAGCATCCGGCCAGGATAAAAAAATTTGAGAAAATATCCAGGATTCAGCTTTAGTTTCATTAAGATGTGCTTATGGTCTAATACTGCATCATGTGTATTAATATTCACATTGCTATAGCCCCTCTCTGTAATTCCCGCCTTCTCGCACAACAATTAGTTGATTAGAAAAGTCTTGAAGTGACTATTAGCCAAATATCTGACTCTCAACTATTAGCCTATGTATTCGAAGGTGATGCGCTGTTGGCTACGGAATCAAACAGTTTCTTGACAATAGCAGCAAATTACAGCTGTCCTGAGTCGAAACAATGCCCATGGCCATATAAGATTTTAATCCATGATAACATTTTTCATTTCATGTTATCACATTGCTTCGTATTACATGGTCATTCAAATGTGTAAATGATGGCAGAAGGTACATTTGTGACAGCTGGTATTTTATTTTTATTCCATGGACATTCAAAATAATGTAGGGGAAAAAAATGATCCTCTTTTTGTAAAACCACAATATGGTCACCCTAGCTTTTCTGGTGTAATGTTACCTTAATCAGGGACAGTGATTTGTTATTGATTGATTTATTTATTTTATTAAAAGAAATCCAAACTTTGAACCTGAGTTTAAACTCTAAAATAAACTCTAAATAAAAGTATTTTAGGTCATATTGCTTTTTTCTTGACTTTATTTGCACATGTGACCTTGAAGTAATCCAAAAGTAATCAGACTGCATTGCTTTCATATTGTGATACTTGGATTACATTACTGATAAACTTTTTTAATGATGTAATTTGTAACTGTAACAAAATACATTATTAAAGTAATCCTCCCAACCCTGATTATAAGCCATACATGATAAATAAAATGGGTCTTTGTGTAAGGTCTTTGGGTATGGTGGCTTAGTGATTAGTATGCTCCTGCATGTGTGCAGTTTGCATGATCTCTCTGTGCTTCTGGGGTTTTCTCTCCATACTCCAGTTTCCTCCTTCAGTCCAAAGACATGATTTGTAGGCTGATTGGCATATCCAAATTGTCTGTAGTGTGTGAATGAGTGCGTGACAGGGTGTGCATTTGTGCCCTGATTCTTCCCCATCCAGGGTGTCCCCCACCTTGTGCCCTGAGTTTCCTGGGATAGGCTCCAGGCTCCCCCATGACCCTGTGTAGGATAAGTGGTATGGAAAATAGGTGGAGTTTGGCTTATTAAATTATGCACAGATTTTTATATATTTTTTTACAGCCTTGATGGACACAGCAGGTCAGGGCAGAGACGCCTGACAAAGTTTTTTTTAAAAAAGAAGGAATTGCTTTTTTTTAAGGCTGTAGAGGCTTTCTTAGAATAGGAACCATGCTGTATGTTTCTTTGGAATGGCAATATAAAGTTGATCAAAATGAATGGTACTTGCTCTAACCCTACCTCCAATCTACATAGTTGGTTTGTTAATAATTAAATTAATTTAATGTTTGGTTTTAAAATGAAGGCTAGTACGCTTAATCAATTCTTGTTAACATGTCCACATCCTTAGACTCTAATAATTACTTTCAGATCTACTTCATGGGGATGCTTTGCTCCTTGCTTGTACTTGTAATTTCATTCTTGCTTTAAAAGAAATTGATTTTTTAAACCTCGAGCAGGCCATATGGTGATGGTGGTCATTACAAAGCTGAGCTCACACACATGCACACACACCCTTTCATGCACACATATTGATTCCTCATCAGTGCCCTGATTGCTCTAAGCCTGTGCACTCTTAGTACTTACCTCTAGTCAAGTACTATCTTGATCTGAATCTTAAAATCCATATGCGTGACAGCTTGTGCTCCCATAATTAATAACAAGTCATAATGGCTTCTTAACTAATAATACGCTAGATACTGACAGCTATGAGTCATAAAGTTAGGCCTCCGATCACTGAGAATGTCACAGTGAGATTTATCCAGAATACTGTACATGATTGGTTTATTTTAATATACTTAGATATGTCTTCATGACATAAATAGGGGCACAATAAAACATTGTGCCATTCAGTCTTTATAATGGCTCACTGAGAATCACATTAGTGATAAAATAAGAAGAATGAGGAAAGAGAGCACGGTAAGTTCCTCGTGTAGGCCATTTTTTCTGCGTACTTCAGACAATAAACACTGACCAGGGTTACTAACAGCCTAGCCTAAGCAAAAATGCAGGATTTGTTATTGTTAATTTATCACATGTCCTCTCAAGGCTTTATTTTCTATTCACAAATGACACTGCTTAATGGTAATTAACATCCATCCTAAAATAGTTGCATAGCAGCATTTCAAATAGTAGCAAAATATTATTGGTCAGCTGTTAGCATTAATATTATTAATGCAGGCAGATTAGCAGTAGTAAGTGATGGGGAGTATTGTGAAATAGACATCATGGAAATACCCTGAGGTTCTGCAGAGAAGATTATGTCTCTCCATGGAGAGAGAAAGTGTCAGTTTTAACCCATTTTGCACAGAATTCTGAGCTCTGGTGGAGAAAAACTGGGTACTGCTGGTTTTCCAAACATGAAGGTCTAATAAACTTCAGGTCACTGTGGGTGACCATCTCTTCTCGTCAGCACAGACAAATATTATCAGCAGACATCTCAGGCAGGAGCACAACAGTGGTTATGAGTTTGTGGCACCTGTGACAATGTCACTATAGAGTCCCTGCTAACCTGATCATCATAATGACATTTACAAAGTTGTGTTGGGAAGCAAGTATGAATAAGAGAGATGGGGGTGGGGTGGGGTGGGTGTTTCGGGTGTAGGGGGAAAATAATAATCACAAACATATTATCAGGGCAAAAGATGCTAAGGAGCATCTCAAACTCCCAGATTAAAAGAACACTCCATTGTATGACTGGTGGCATATTTAATTTAATAAAAGTGTCAGGCCATCTAATTCCACTGCAGGCAAGAATGTTAATAATTGAACGCAGCGGATCTTCACATAGACATGAGGATGAGGAGAGAATGGAGCAGGTGACAAAAGAAATGTAAGAGAAAGAGGCTGGAAGACAAGAAAGAGAGAGAATGTACTCATCTGTCATATCAGAGTTCTTGGCCTTCTTCATTGATCTGAACTAGATTTGGGTTACTTGGCAGTGAGACTGATGTGGATATATCTTCTTCTGTCCTGCCTCTATTATAGGTCATTCATTGCTTGTTTCTCCTTGATTGATTTCTAGACCATATTAACATCACCTAGATATAAATCATACAGCAAGAGAGCAGGCAGTGCTGCTTTCTCTGTAGTTATAAGGGATATACAGTATCTGTTTGACTCTACCCATAGTGTTGACAATCTGTATATACAAAGGAGACTGATATTATAAAAAAAATAATCATTATAATAGCAGGTTTATGTCATCTTTATGATAAATAGATCCCAGATCATCACAGTCTTACTGAAAGATGCAAATATTTCTTAGCATACTGTACATGACAATGCATTACCTGGACCAGTAAACCTGGACCCGATGTGGATTGCCACAATGTTTCTAATAATCCTTTAGACTACTGCCTACAAATATACTAAATTAAAATATCTCTGTACATTCAGCATAATAAATTCAATACATATTAGACAAAAGGCTTCCTGACATGCTGTAACTGAGCAAAATATTTTTAGAGGCAAACACACTAGCAACAACTCACTAAAAAAGGCATGTGAAATGATTACAGAAGACTAACAATGAATTAGCTAATTTGCAGACAAGGTGAAATTAAAGGGAAAAAAACAAACAAATAATGTAAATTGTCTTTGTTTGGTGTTGGGCCATGGCAAACTGACAAATGAGAGTTAGCACAGATGGAATGGTACTGGAGGGACAAACACCATTCTTGAAATTATATTCCATTGGTCCAACTGATATTTTGATGATGGCAGTGCAGAGCTAAAGTGTCAGTCCAAAATGGAACATTGATGTGCAATTGGGTTGAAATCTCTTGACTGTGAAGGTCATATCATAACATCATTTAAATACTCATAAGACCATTCAGTGAGCACTTGTGCTCTGTGGATGGGGGCAGGGTCATCCTAGAAGAGACCGCTCCCATTATGATAGAAAGGTTTTGTTATAGGATAAAGGTTATTAGTCTAACTTAGTTTAACTTTGCATTGATTTGCAGTGACTTGTCCCTGTAAGAGAACAAGTGAAAACAAAGCATGTCTGCAAAATTCCATCCACTGATTAACAGAGCTACCATTTTGCTTTGTTACTTTCATATATCCAGTCAAAGGTGTTTTGTTTTTTTTTTTTTTTTATGTGGCCTTCCAATGAAGCTGCATAGTCCTTCTACATAACTTATGGCATGTTTGTTCAACATGACTTACAAAACATGCAGACAGTATATAGTACAGTGGTAGGAATACATGGAAGTCCTTGAAGAACCCATCACCTTCCCAATTGTGCTTAAGGCCTTGATAAATCTTTGTTACCCAGAGGGAGCAATCATAGGTACATCACACTCTATTGGCTTCAGAGACAGTAGTTGACCTTCCGAGTTCCCTTAGAGCAGAGTAACTGAATTTACTTGTTTATTGTTTTCTCCTTCTCTTCCTGTCCTCTTGTCCGCCCTTTTTACCTCCAGCATGAGTGTCTTTCATTTGTGTACTGCTGTAGTGTTGTCTTCATTCCTTCATCATGGAGTTGCGGAGCATTTGTCAACACCTGAGCCTCCAGGGTCAAAAACATCCTACAGCCTTGACTGTTCTATTTACCCCAATGCCCATACAAAACACAAACACTTACACCCACCCACACACCCACCCACACACACACACACACACACACACAAATGGTAAGGCAGGCCATTTTTCTTGCACTAGCTTGCAAGTATTAATCCCATCTGCTTCTTCACTCATGTGTACCAGTTATCCCGGTAATGTCAATGAAATATTTTTATGCATCAATTTGCCTCTTAAATTATAACTCTACGCTGCAGCTTTTCATCTCACATCACATGCTTCTTACTGCAATTACAGCTTAACAGATTTTTTGTGTGTGTTTAGTCTTCCATTAGAGAGTATGCAAGGGCCCACCTTATTGATTAACCTGCTCATGAAAGGTGTTTAGCTGGTTATTACTCAATGGGAAAATGCTATTACTAATGTACAAGGATTGTCTCTATCATTATTAACATCCTGGATTTAAAAGACTCATTAAATCCTACCCATTTCCTTCCTTTGAAATTTGTGCTTTTTCCAATGTGAAATTTCTGCTAATTAAAAAAAATGAAGCAAACTTTTACTGAACTGCTTTTTTCATCATGTGAACCTTACAGAGAAATGACAACAGCAATGACAATGCTGGATAAATGCTTCTGATCTGCATTATTAAATGTGGGATAATTTTGCTACATGCTGCCAGCCTTTAATAATTTGTACAATGTAATGTTTTCAAAATTGGCTTATCACACAGCATACTCATATCCTACCATGTACTTGCCTTTGTAACCATAACAGCAGTTCTAAAGCAGATGTCAGGCTCAATAGCTTGTCCTTTTGTCTTTTGTATCTGTATGTACAGTATTTTTTTCAATATTGCAATGCAACATGCAATGAAAGCATCTCTTTAGCAAGTAAAGTGCCTTACTTGTATAACTCACATTTCAGTAAGCATTGCTGTTTCATGTTAAGTTTTAATCAGCTGCCTGAGACTTCACTGTCACATTTTCCATTACTTTTCCAATTGTGTTTTTGGAAAGGATGATCATAACGACAAAGAGGGGAGAGAGAGAGAGAGAGAGAGAGAGAGAGAGAGAGAGAGAGAGAGAGAGAGAGATGAAAAGCTCCTATGCTTGAGGGAGCAAGAAAATTGCTTGCTAAAATAAACTCGACCTTGCACCCTCTCCGGTTAGAGAATGGAGTTTAATGAACCAATGGCACATCAATGGGAGTGGATGGTGTGGTGGACATACATTAGCTCCTGCTTGCTGAACATATTAGGGGGCTGAGCGAAAAGAAGACTTTAAAAATCCCTGTAACTACAATTGTGGACATTTTTAACCAGGGACCATGTAATTGAACAGCAGCCATGTATTAATTTGAGCATACCATTTGATGCATGGAGAATCACAAAATTTGACGGGAAAATTGTATTGTATATATAATTGTAGCCACTTTGCAAAGTTGTAGTAACTATTATAGCTGTGATTAAAACAATTATAAGATATGTTCACATTCTTCATTGAATAAATGTTGTTTGTTAAAAGTAATGGATTAAGTAATACAACATGTTTTTCATGAAGCAGCACAAACAGCAGTGGAAAATACTAAGTTAATGTCCTGTTTTAATGGGAAAATTGAGTTTTTATTGGTACTGTTAGATCAGTGGTCACCATCTCTGTTCCTGAATATGTACCTACCTAAAAACTTGAGCTCCAACCATAATCATTACCTTAAGAAGTTCTTGATAAACTATAACAGGTGTGCTAGATTTTGGTTGGAGATGAAACCTGCAGGAAGGTAGATCTCAAGGAAGAGGGTTGGTGACCACTGTGATTTTCAGTTTTAAAGCAAATACAATATTTTTCCTCAAAACATCATTCAGTTTGCTGATCATATGCATGACTAACACTAATTAGTTTTATAATTAATTAATCGGACATAAAATATTATCTAAATAACTAATATCTATGAGTACCAAGAATTGGACTTGCTGCCTGGCCAATGACATTAGCTACTGGAATCAATGCTAGTCTAAGATGGAATCAGCAGGGAAAAAAATAAAATAAAATAAAAACTAAAACAAGGCTAACTCAGTTAAATATAGTCAGTGTAGTGACTCAGTGCAGCTATAGGCAAAACACAGACAAGCCAGAGACAGGACTGGTGCAAAAGAAGATGAATTTATTTTCTTAGAGTGAGGGAGAAGTGGTAAGGTGAAGGTGTAGGTAGAGTGAGCAATGCTGGCATCAATGGTTTTGGGCTGTGTTGGGGTGCTAGGGATGTGCGTCACAGTGGGCTCCTTGGGCCAGGTGTAGACGTGCAGGCTGAATCGAGATGTCTGGGGCACTCCTGTGGGTGCCAGCATAAGAGCTCTTGGCAGTGTGCACTGGGTGAGCATTGCTGTCGTTTATCCCTGTAGTAGAGACACAGACAGGAATCAATGAAAATAAGGACATAAAACCCAGCTACGTCCACGGTGCCCTTTTACATTCTCCTTTCTTCTCTGTGAGCTGTCCCTTCAACACCCAGGCACCAGCCATCTGAGGAGCATGCTGTGGTTTGTACATGTGGCATTTGACATTGCAGTTATTTATCCACTATAGTGCTTAGTGTTATAGCACTAACTTATTTGTGTAGCATTAGAAGGTCAGTGTAGATTGACATGGTCCTTGATATTTATTTATTTATTTTTAAATGTAATGAAGGAAGAGTGCAATTTTTTCAGTGACTACATTTGCATGCCTATCAGTATTCTAATTAGTACTGAGTCATGTAATCCAATTTCCCAATTCAGATAAAGACAAAATTCTGATTCCCCAAATTCTGATTCTGATTTGTTGCATGTAAACACCTTATTCAGAAAATACACTCAAAGGAGATATAGGCCTATATGCAGACTCAGTCCACAAGGAATTGTGGGTGCTAACAGATGCTTAGCTGTAGGCTAGGCATTTAGGAATGGCACCTCAGACATAGTTACAACAACCATTGTATACAGACCTTGAATATAGACCTTAACTAAAATGTGATGCATGTAAACATAGTCATTAATTCTCATGTAAAATTTAAATACACCAAAATAATACTGAAATATAGTAACCCAAGTATTTTCCAACAAGATTGTAAATGTATATGTATATAACCTGTTTATAGCACCAGGCACTTAGAGTCAACTAGAACAACTGATTTGACTTAACAGCATCTGTTTAGATCAAATTAAAAACAAAATAAAAATGAGTTCAGAGATCTTTAGGCACTCACAGTATCCTAGTTTGAGAAGTTCACAACTTAAGACCACATATTGCACACAAACACTGTACTTACTAAAATGTGTGATTGCTAAGTTAATACTCAACATGCCAGCCGATTACACAACCCTACAATTATCATAATGCCGTGAAATACCATAAGTTTCATACGTAGACATAGACTGACAGGTTAAGGTGACTGCTTATGTGGCTGCTTTTATGTTTTGTGATAGTTCTTCATGAGTCCCTTGTTTGGCTTGAGCAGTAAAACTGCGCACTGTTCTTCAGAAAAATCCTCAGGTCCTGTACATTCTTTTCCAGCATCTTTTGCATATTTGACCCTTTTCCAACAGTGGCTATATCAATTTGAGATCCATCTTTTCACACTGAGGACAAGTGAGGCACTCATACACTCATACACAACTATTACAAAAGGTGCAAACATTCACTGATGCTCAATAATGCAACACGATACATTAAGAGGTGGGGGGGGGGGGTATTTCATTTCTAACAGGATGATCAGTATCTTGTGGACTATATGTGAACATATACTATTTAAAATAGCTAATTTAGGGCAGTACTAATAACAAACAAAATGCAATTTTTAATGATCTTATGATCCTTCTTATTTATTTATTTTAAATTATTAACATTCGTCAGATTCTTCAAGACATATGTAAACTTATCACCTCAACTGTATATAACTAATATATTAAGAGTATATAATAATAGATTATATGAAAGGCAAAGGCTTTGATATTGTATATCTCTGCTACAGCTAAATGATGTAAATGTGCAAATGCTATAGGCCTGAACTAAATTTCACATTTACAGTGAGGGAAAAAAGTACTTGATCCCCTGCTGATTTTGTATGTTTGCCCACTAACAAAGAAATGATGAGTCTATAATTTTAATTGTAGGTTTATTTGAACAGTGAGAGACAGAATAACAACAAAAAAATCCAGAAAAATGCATGGCAAAAATGTTCTAAATTGATTTGCATTTTAATGAGGGAAATATGTATTTGACTCTTCTGCAAAACATGACTTAGTACTTGGTAATGACTTAGTAATTACTTTTAATTTTCAATGCCCTGGCTGAGGGAAGGAGGTTCTCACCCAAGATTTGACGGTACATGGCCCCGTCCATCGTCCCTTTGATGTGGTGAAGTTGTCCTGTCCCCTTAGCAGAAAAACACCCCCAAAGCATAATGTTTCCACCTCCATGTTTGATGGTGGGGATGGTGTTCTTGGGGTCATAGGCAGCTTTCCCCCTCCTCCAAACAAAGCTAGTTGAGTTGATGCCAAAGAGCTCCAGTTTGGTCTAATCTCACCACAACACTTTCACCCAGCTGTCCTCTGAATAATTCAGATGTTCATTGGCAAACTTCAGATTGGCATGTATATGTGCTTTCTTGAGCAGGGGGACCTTGCAGGCACTGCAGGATTTCAGTCCTTCACGGCGTAGTGTGTTACCAATTGTTTTCTTGGTGACTATGGTCCCAGCTGCCTTGAGATCATTGACAAGATCCTTCCGTGTAGTTCTGGGCTGATTCCTCACTGTTCTCATGATCATTGCAACTCCACGAAGTGAGATCTTGCATGGAGCCCCAGGCCGAGGGAGATTGACAGTTCTTTTGTGTTTCTTCCATTTGCGAATAATCGCACCAAATGTTGTCACTTTCTCACCAAGCTGCTTGGCAATGGGCTTGTAGCCCATTCCAGACTTGTGTAGGTCTACAATCTTGTCCCTGACATCCTTGGAGAGTTCTTTGGTCTTGGCCATGGTGGAGAGTTTGGAATCTGATTGATTGATTGCTTCTGTGGACAGGTGTCTTTTATACAAGTAACAAGCTGGGATTAGTAGCGCTCCCTTTAAGAGTGTGCTCCTAATCTCAGCTCGTGACCTGTATAAAACACACCTGGGAGCCAGAAATCTTTCTGATTGAGAGGGGGTCAAATACTTATTTCCCTCATTAAAATGCATATCAATTTATAACATTTTTGACATGCGTTTTTCTGGATTTTCTTGTTGTTATTCTGTCTCTCACTGTTCAAATAAACCTACCAATAAAATTATAGACTGATAATTTCTTTGTTAGTGGGCAAACGTACAAAATCAGTAGGGGATCAAATACTTCTTTCCCTCACTGTATAGTGCTTTTTGTATTTAAGGTGTAATATACTGTCTGAATTCTGGAAAACAGACAAAAGTGACTTTTTTTTCCTGGTATATGTATGGAATAAAAAAGCATATAAACACTGAGAAAAAGTGAGGTCAGTTAGTAGAGATACTCACTCCAGACTGTAGATGAATAATGAATACGATGTGATGTGGTAAATAGCTTCTAGCTGGCATATTCTATGATTATAATAAGCACAATAGGACATTCAGTTTAATCACACTGTATGCATGTACAACAGAAACACATGCTGAGTTACTGCACTTCTGCAGAGATACAATTAAAGCTATTTATGAGAATCATAAGTTGAATCCTCGTGTCTTTGTCTGGTGTATCTCTCATTTTTTTTTTTTTTTTTTAATCTGATGATTTGGGCGTTAATTGCATTCCCACTCTGCTTTGAATTTCCAGGGGTATTTTTAAAGGCAGTTGAGAATTTATGAAACACTATAAATGTGAAAATTGGCTGTGAAAGCTGGGTGGTGGACTACGATGCCATATTTAAATGAATAATAAAACACACATTACCATAACCACACCTTTAAATGAGGGATTTCATTTATCACACACCTTTCTGCCTGTCAGAAAAGTTGTTTTTAGAGACTGATCTGGGTCCACATATATTTTTTCCCTATTTTCTTATGATGGTTTAGGTAAGGAATTGCTAAAGGTCATTTGACAGAAAACCCACTTTTAATAACCATAGCCAAACAGCCCCTCTTTTGCTGCATTTGCTTCAGCTTGCTCTGTGATTGTTACTCAATGTAAATTGTATAATGACATGAGAGAAGGCAGACGGCAGATGGTTGTCATTTTTAAAGCAGCAAATTGCTCCAGCGCTCTTGTGTTTTATAATGGTGTTGTGTAATTTTTAAGATACAAGGAGAAATTCCCTTAAGGTGACACACAGTGTATATGAGGCAAATTACACCTGACAACTGTTAAGTTTTAAAAACCCTAATTTATTGCTGAAATATCAAGTCTGTACATTTTCCCTCAGTGAGGGAAGACAGGCACAATTATGGACAGTGGAGAGACAAATTGCAGAGAAACGTAGCCGAGAGACACAATGTTTGATGCATATGGTATACCAAACAATGCAAGAAGCAGTGTTCCTTATCTTATTTAAACAGAGGGTTTAAGTATTTCAGCTCACTTCTCAGTGGCCCTATCATAAATCAACATGAAACAAGATGGGAATCAGAAAGTATCATTACAAAACAGACTAATGAAACCATCCAGAGCTCGTAAATGACCTGGAGATCAAACCGATATTGACTCCTTATAGTCCCATCCAACCTTCTTTCAGTGTCTTCACTTTATTCTTTCCACTGTGACATAGTTTCTATTTGAGGCCAGCCTTTGGTAATACAGATTCCTTTGTACACCAGTTTCCATTATTGAAAGGCACAGCATTTTAGCCAGCTGATATATTGTTTTACTACTTTGGAGATTCTAATTCCAGAGTCAGTAGAGGGATCTTATCTGGGTCCTATTGACTGATATGCTTGAGCCTATAGTGATTTATAATAGTAAATATTCACACCAGTTTATTTAGGATTATCATGATTCAAAAATTACCTTACATAGAGGTATATGGTTTCCATATTAGGGAAGCATTCTCAGATTGAAAAAAATAGATGATAGATTAAGTTTTACTGTGATGCTCCCTCTTAGAACTCACACCTCACATGATGTGTTAATTCACTCAAAACAGCCAATCTGATCAAACAGCAACCTTAGTAGCCTAAGCAAAAAGTTCCCCATGGAAATCAATCAAATAATGCAATCGGTTACAATAAAAAAAAACAAACAAACTGTGCACTATGTTACTAATCTGATTAGATTGATGATCGATTGATAAATTGAATTGCATTTTAATGAGGGAAATATGTATTTGACCCCTCTGCAAAACATGACTTAGTACTTGGTAATGACTTACTAATTACTCCATTTTAGTCTAATCTGACCACAACACTTTCACCCAGTTGTCCTCTGGTGGTCAGATGAGACCAAAATGGAGCTCTTTGGCATCAACTCAACTCGCCGTGTTTGGAGGAGGAGAAATGCTGCCTATGACCCCAAGAACACCATGCTCACCGTCAAACATGGAGGGTGAAACATTATGTTTTGGGGGTGTTTTTCTGCTAAGGGGACAGGACAACTTCACCGCATCAAAGGGACGATGGACGGGGCCATGTACCGTCAAATCTTCGGTGAGAACCTCCTTCCCTCAGCCAGGGCATTGAAAATTAAAAGTAATTACTAAGTCATTACCAAGTACTAAGTCATGTTTTGCAGAAGAGTCAAATACATATTTCCCTCATTAAAATGCAAATCAATTTATAACATTTTTGCCATGCATTTTTCTGGATTTTTTTGTTGTTATTCTGTCTCTCACTGTTCAAATAAACCTACAATTAAAATTATAGACTCATCATTTCTTTGTTAGTGGGCAAACATACAAAATCAGCAGGGGATCAAATACTTTTTTCCCTCACTGTAGATAAAACCCATATGAACCAGGTAACCAGCTGACTAGTGTAATATCCTATAATCAACATAACATTGCCTAATTAGATATTTAAATTGAATCCAGTTATCTTTCACTGTATAGTTCCATTTCCATGTTGTTTCTTTTTGTCTGTCTGTCTGGTTTTTTTAAGTCCACTCATCTTGTTTTATTTTATCCACAGTTTAAGAAAGTGTGTAGTAGGAATGTCACTACTGAAGTATAGATAGGTAGCTATGCCTTTAGTAAGGATTCATGTATGCAATCATGGAATGGCTCTTATCATGGGAACCCAATATTTCATTGGTTTTCTGAAATAAAATAATAAAAAAAGCTTAGTCATTTAATGTTTCAGAATGCAACAGTTACTCCCTAGTCCATAAGGTCTATTCATGTAAACGAAGCTAAAAAGCCTGATTTCGTTTACAGCAGGTTAGCTCTATCCAGTCACATTACAGCAGGTTAGGCCAATTATTTCAGTTTATAGCAGGTTAGCCATGTGCCAATCTTTGTTAGTTTCTGTAAATACTTTATCTAACAAAGTATGCACTAGTTTGGTTACACCTGGCTAATCTATTTGCTAGTTCTATAGCTAATCAATAACAGTAGAAGAACTGTGTCATGATTCCCCCATACAACAGTGCGCGTTGAGCGCTGTTGCGCTTGCGCAGACCTGGGTTCTGGGTTGACGTCAGGTTTTCGTCTCGCCTCGTCAAGGTTCATAGTCCATTGGGTCACGTGTGTTTGGTTGCGGGTTAATGACTGAGAGATCTATATATATCGTGAGCCGTGCACGGTTCGATAAACAGATATAATGATTTATGTGTATGTTGTTCTGCCATGTTTAGCACTTATAGAGCGTCCTACAGAGCTTTAGCCTTAGTTATAGCCTTAGCCAAGTGAGCCTAGTAGCATAGCTTAAATGGTAAATGTGCACTCCAAATCCAAAATCCAAAGCGCTTTACACTGTGTCTCATTCACCCATTCACACACACACACAAGTTGCCATGCAAGGCTTGCCCAAGGACACTTCGGCATGTGGAGTCACCAGGGCAGAGAACCGAACACCCTACGATTAGTGGACAACCCACTCTTCCAACTGTGCCACAGCCGCCACAGTTTGTTACAGCTTGTTACAGCCACAGCTTAGTTTGTTGATTGAGTTATGTTTCTTGTTTCTGTTTAGTTTGCTTTCCTTTCTATAAATAAAGATCTCTGTTTGAATTGCGTTTGCATCCTGCCTACTTGCCTGCCGTCATGTCACGTGACAGATCGAACCGCCTAACCATGGATGCAGCAAGCAAATGCGTTTCTATGCGTTTCGCACAGAGGACCTTCGAGGACATGCCGGATTGGTATGACGGCTGCTTTGGTTACCCGGATTTTTTCCTACTAGATTGCCAAGAGAGTTTCGGAGAGAGTTTGGAGCACCAGAGGTGAGCTACAACTTGGATGAGCTATTGGAGGGAGTTAATGTGGCGAATAGTGTGGATCTCCCATTCCACGTGCATTATGAGCAGGCAAGACACCAAGTTGAAGTTAAACCAGACAACCAAGTCCAAATCCCTGGCACGTCTCAAGATCCTGTCCCAGCTACATCTCAAGTTCCTGTCCCAGCTACGTCTCAGGTCCATGCACCCGCCGTGTCTCAGGTTCATGCACCCGCCATGTCTCAGGTTCATGCCCTCGCCGTGTCTCAGGTCCATGCCCCCGCCGTGTCACAGGTCCATGCCCCTGCCGTGTCTCAGGTCCATGCCTCTGTCCAAGTTAAGTCTCCAGTCCCTGTCCGAGACATATCTCAAGTCTCTGTCCAGGCCAAACCACAGATCCAGGTCCCAGCCACAGCCAAGCCCGAAGTCACAGTCACAGCCAAGCCCCCGTCTGACCCAATTCTCAGAGTTCCACTAAAAGCTAATTTACAAGTTCATGTTCCAGACACAGACACACCTCCAGTTCAAGCCCCAGTCATGTCTCCTTTACAAGCCCCAGTCATGCCTCCAGTCCAGGCTCCAACCCCATCTCACATCCAAGCCCTAGCCACAGCTCGAGTCCAAGCCGAGGAAGAGTTCCAAGTCCAAGCTCCAGCCAAAGTTCACATCCCTGCAGCCCACACGCCAGCCCAAGCTCACGGACAGGTCTTGGCCAAAGCCAAGTCCCAAGGTTCAATCCAAGCCACGCCTTCAGTTCCGGACCTCCAAGTTCAGCCTCAAGTCCCTGATGTCAAGGCCCAAGTCATGTCAAGGGTATCTGACGCCCAAGTTCCTGCCAAGTCTCAGGTTCCTGACATTCCTACCCAAGCCATTCCTCAAGCTCCAGGCACAGTCACTCAGAGTAATTACGTCAAAGCTACTGAAGAGGGCTCATCTGTGGAGTCGCAACTACAAACAACACAGGTTTTGCTGCAAGAGGAGACACTCTGGAAATGGGTTATGAGCATACAGCTTTTTCAACTAGAGGACGAATGAAATCGACTAAGGCAGCTTCTGGAGGAGGAAAAGGAGAGTAGGAAAAGTGCAGAGAACCAGCTTCACTCCGTACAGACACAAATGTCAGAATTGGAAAAGAAATTGAAACAGGTGCATGAAATGGGGGGAGAGCTGGAGGATGAGAGGAAATAGAAAGCTATGGCTGTAGCAGCAAAGAAGAAGTTGGAGCTTGACCTGTCCAAGCGGGAAGCTCAACTCATCCAAGCCATTAAAGCTTGAGATGAAACACAGGGACAGCTGAAGAGAGTACAGATTCAGTTAAAGAATCAGTTGCTGGATGTGGATGAACTCCAAGCAGCGAGAGATGTTGCACGGAGCAGCGCAGAAGAGAGTGAATGCAAAGTCAAGAGTTTAGAGGCGGAAAATGTGCGGTTCCATGAGGTTCTGTCTGCAGCTGATCGCAATCAAAAGCAGGTTCAGCAGGAGAGAAATGAGCTGCATGAGGAAGTGACCAGCTGTAACTCCCAGATATCTGCTTTGAATAATGAGAAGCAGAGGTTGGTGGCTCGTATTTCACCGCTGGAGGAGGAACTTGAGGAGAAACAGGACAACATTGAACTTGTTAATGACCAATTGAAGGAGGCAAATGCACAAGTGGACACGCTGAGCACCGAGCTAGCGGGTGAGTGCAGCAAGATTTAACTTGATCGATCAAGCCATGTCTCTCGTCCAAGCCATGTCTCAAGCTCAAGCCATGGCTCAAGCTCAAGCCATATCGCTCGTCCAAGCCATGTCTCAAGCTCAAGCCATGTCTCAAGTTCAAGCCATGTCTCTCGTCCAAGCCATGTCTCAAGCTCAAGCCAAATCTCTTGTCCAAGCCATGTCTCAAGCTCAAGCCATGTCTCTCGTCCAAGCCATGTTGTTTGTCCAAGTCATGTCCCAGGTCTCAGCAGGCCAAGCGGAAGTCCTGTCTCGAGCTCCTGACCTCTCGTCCTAGCCAGCTGTTATGGTAAATGCCGTTCAGCAGCCCTGTTCAGCGGAGGACGCCGCTCAACAGCCCTATTCAGCTGAAGACGCCGCTCAGCAGCCCTGTTCAGCCGAGGACGCCGCTCAGCAGCCCTGTTAAGCTGAGGATGTCGCTCTGCCTCCACATCCAGCTGAGGACGTCACTCCGCCCCCACGTCCAGCTGAGGATGTCGCTCCGCTTCCACATCCAGCGGAGGACGTCACTCAACCCCCACGTCCAGCGGAGGATGTCGCTCAGCCTCCACGTCCAGCGGAGGACGTCGCTCAGCCTCCACATCCAGCTGGGGTCGTCGCCCAGCAGTCCCGTCCAGCGGAGGATGTTGCACCGCTCCCAAGCGTCGATCAGAGCGTCACTCAGCCTGTCTGTCCAGCTGTAGTCCTGGCTCTGCCTCCCTGTTCCGCTAGGGACTTTGCTCTTACCCTCACTTAGCACTCTTTGATATGATGCAGAATTCATAATTGAATCAATGAGCCAAACAACTCTATGTTTTATTCATCTGTTCAGAGCACATTATTCCAAAAAGCCTGGTCTTTGCCTATATGCTCATTGGCAAACTGTAGTCTTTAGACTGTAGAAAATGCAAAGGCTTTATCCTGGCATGCTGACACCAAACAAACAACATGCAAAGGGAACACCAGACACTAGATATGAGAAGGAAATGAATAAGACAGTTTCCACATGCACTCCCTAAGCAGGTTCTAATCACTGGCACCCAGTCTTGAACACCTGATTCTAATTTTATGGATTTGAAGGTGTGAAAAATATAGGAGTGTTCTTCCTGTTTCCATGTGACTGATCTATTATTTTTTTAATTTAAATTGTGAAAATGACTAACAAATGTCAATTTTATGTGGCATTTGATAGAGTGTATCAACTTTATTAATAGGCACTGTTTCTAAGAGGATCAACTGTTGTCTTGTCCAAATATGTTGGGAAAAGAAAACAACCTATTTCCATGGTGTGTACTTATTTTTTCAGACAAATGTTGTAAGTGGACTTATAATGGCTTATTTATTTATTTATTTTATCATAGCAATGTGTGAAAAACTGACCATAAATAAAGTTTGTTCAAGTTACCACAGATTTGCATGCAAACGTTATCTAGCCACTTAAAGAAAGCACACATCACATCAAGCAAACATGTTGAAATCAATCCAAATTGCAGTATGTTAGTCAAATACAGGCTTTTATTGGATTTATTTATTGAATAAATATCAGGAATGGATTTATCAAGTTGAAATGTTTAATCAGATTAAGGTGTTTAAATTATGTTTTGATAATTTACAACATTTAAATTATGTTCTCCATAATTTACTCAGTAATAAATAAAGACAATGATTATGTACCATCTTACACCACCTTTGGTACCTCTGTCCAGACTGTCATAATAACATATCAAATTATATCAGCAGTGTTTTTGACTATCATGGCAAACTTACAGAGGCATGTCTAATTGCAATTTGCAGACAGCCTTAACAGAAGAGGATGATTAGAAGTGCATTGGTTCCTTGTATTGATTTGTTTAAATAAGCAAGAGCATTAGATTAGAAACAAACAGAAAACTGCTTTAAGATCAATAGCCTTGGCCAGCTATCAGCATCTGTGTTCATCAAGATAAAAATTGCAGTCATTTCTCCCACTGCAACAGTAATGATCAGTAATGTAATAACAGTGAGATTGAGTAAGACCCCCAGAGCTTATGCATGCACTTATAGACAAAATGGAATTATATAATCAATTACAAACTCCTATAATGCTATTCCTGAACACAATCATGCAGGATGTTCTTGTCACACAGCCACGATTATTATAAATCTCCTCCAGCAAAGCCACAAACCTCAACTGGTATGATATCATCAAAGCAGCTGTGCAACCAAAACAACGCCAAGGCCAAAGGACCATCGCAGGTTTCTGTTCAACAGTGAGCAAGATGCAGCACTGTGGCAGAAACAAGGAGAGATTTAGTGGAGAGTCTGCTGCCCTTGCATCATCATTTTCCTGCACTCAAAGCTCTCCGTTCTGACTTTCACTTGTTAATCAAGTCTGTATTTATGCTCATTTACATTACCCAGGCCAGCCCTCTGCGCCTGCAGGCTGTGCCAGCCAGTTTCTGTTAAACAAGTCTAAAGAAATCGATGGCAGCGGTATGCCATTCAACAAGTCAAAGGGAGGAGAACGCATTCCGAGGATCTTTCAGCAAGATTGCTGTCAATTTTCTTTGTATTATGAAAGCAGAAACCCTATTAGTTTTGCAGTAAATTTTAGATTGACTACTATTTCTCTTGTAAATAAATAGGTTATTCACTACAATGTCAAGTGTTTTGGATTGAGTTGCGTTTTACCAATAATAGTAATAGTAGTAGTAACAGTAAGAAAACAACTAAAGGTAATATACTGATTCACATTGAGACATAATGTGTCTAGAGACTATTTATTAATTAACTTCAAATAATTTTAATCCATTCATTCATTCTTCTAGGCTTGGTATTTAGTAACATTTCTGAACTATATTTTATTTAAAACTTAAATAGTGTAAGTGGGTGCGAGACTATAATCCTGATGCAACTGTTTACCATAACTGTGTAAATTTTATGGACAACATGATAAACACATTTTCCTCTTTATTTTGAGTTCATGAAAAACTAATAAACCTTGTTCTTTCACTCAGATGCAAGAACCTGTACTGAGAGCATAAAAAACATTCCCTCTCTCTAACAAATAAATATCTCTCTTTCTCTCGTACATGGCTTTTGCCTCTGCTCTCGTTCTCATATTTTTTTTTTTTTTTTTGAAACACAAAACACAAACAGTACACACCTGTGGAAGGACTACTGAGTGTGTTTGTAGTGTCTTCTGTCCACTCATGTTAAAATCAGAAGACCAAAACTAAGTTTGTTCCGGGATATTCTCACCAAACTTATTACCTTGGGGTAAATGAGTATTTGCATGTATGTTTACATGGTGCCTTGCAAAGGATGTTGTCCCATTCATGTTGTGTCCCTGCCTTGTAAGTTCATGGGATAGGCTCTGACAAGGATAAACTACTTACTTAAGTTGAATGAATAGCTAGATATTTAATATAGCTGTATTAAAAAACCACAGCAGTGTAGCTTGTCTTACAGGGAAACAAAAATAATCAGTCAGTGCTGTTGTGCTAGTTTTTGGCAAGGCTAGTTAGACTGCTTCTGAGTGTGGTATATTTGTTTTGTTTTGCTTTGTTTTGTTTGTTTGTGGATTTTCCCATTTTCTCAAAAATTCAGTCAGCTGCAAATTTCCAGCCACCAGACAGCTCTTTGCTATCATATGACCGCTACCAAAAGGCTAATTCATGCTTCCGCTGAGACCCATAAAGCCAGCCAATCACATTATTTTGAACACTCAGAGGAAAGTGCTCTCTGCCCTCTTCCACATATAATATAGAAAGCTCAAAGATGCACACTATTGGTTTGTGTCACTTTGATTGACATGGGAGAGAGAGCACGCAATTCCTTCCACCCAGAGACCATGGCCATGAACAATTTTGCTTCCAGCTATGGATGGCTGAGGTATTATTAGGATTCATACTCACAATATACTGCCAGTTGGATGAACACTTTTCTGTAGCACAAAAAGTGTAGTATTTTTGAACTATAGGTGATTTAGGAAGAGGAATATTTCTTAAAATGTGCCTTTTAAGGATTAGCAAAGCCAACATTAGAGTAAAAACAAGAAACACTGGAATGCCTTGTTTATGCTTATTTTATGAGCATAAACAAGCTTCTCTAGCTGATTATATAAGCATGTGCTATATAGTTTTAAATCATATTTTGCTATTAGATATTAAAGTCAATCATATAGGTCAGTAGTTTGGGATTTTTCATACCCACAGAAAAAGATGAGTCAAAAACGAGTTTGCATATCGAGTACAAAAAGAGAATATGTTATCGACCTTGAGAAATTCACTTTCAGACCTTACATTGCAAGTAATATTATTTATTATTATTGCATGAAGTACAGTTACAGTTCTGAACACCAACACTTCAGCTTGGACAAATAACCCTATAGATCGCCCTAATCCTATATTCTTTAAAGTATAGTCATGTTATAAAAGGCAGTTATCCATGAGCATGCATTTCATATCTGTAGAATAATCCTGGGTCCAACAAGCCATCTTCTTGGATAGTGCCTGTAGAATAACCTTGGGTCCACCATCCTGGATGATGGCCTGTAGAATAACCTAAAGGCCAGCCCTATCCAGGCTCTACCAGAAAGTTGTGCTGCAATTTGTGCCTCTCCCTCTGTCTCTCATTGGTGATCTGAATGAATGTCCATGTCCATATTAGTAAGTAGGCTCCTTAGCATACTGTATGTATCCATTTTCAACTGTTTTAAAAGAAATATATACCATACTAATTAGTTTCTAGGAGAACAGAATAATAATTTAAGCATGCTTGTGTGCAGATAGTCATCAATATCAATATTAATATTTACCTTTTTCTCATACACACGCAGACGCAAACTTTACAGATGGCATGGATGACCCTTCCACAATCTGTCACACCGACAGTTTTTTTTTTCACTCATCAGTCATGTTGACATCAGTGTCTTCTTTTTTCTATGCTTTTACACTCTATCCTTCCCCTGTTCCCAGCGCTGTCTGTTCTGGCACTTGCAAACGGCAACACTGTCTGAACACTTGTTCTCCAGGCTGCCCTTAGGACAAAGGCAGTGTGCAAAACCAAGAGACCCCATAGTCTCTCATCCCTCCCTTGCTCATCCGCCCCTTAAAAATGTTCATCTTCATTTAAGACTCCTGCTTCCTCTGTAATCAACATAAATAAGCACTTTCCTCCCCAGTCCCGTTCAGCAGAGATGTATACCTCCATTAATGTGGTTTGTAGGGATAAATAATTCAGCAGAAGAGATAAGTGAAATGTGTTGGGTTATAAATACGGCCTTGGAGGAAGAGAACAGCACAGACACAGCAGAATAAGATAAGGGTAATGTTGGCCTTTGCTTTCCATTTAGCCTTCTGAGAAGCTGAGCCTGAAGTCCTATATTCATATGAAATCCATCTGAGGGTAAGTGAAAGGACGGATGGGGTGGGGGGATCAAGTAAAAGAGGACTCTAAAACAACAACAAAAAATATGAACATTCTCATTTAGTGAGTCAGATCTCTTAGAAAATTGGGTAGAAAAGCATAAGATGACATCATCGCATTTCACAATAATGTCAGTTCTTAAACGTTAGTAGTTAATATGACTGGGTGAACATTGAGTTTTTATTCAGCAATATTTTGTTTTACATATGACTTTAATCATCCTACATTTCACATATGCCATTACTACTAATGGAAACAACCTACTTGTTGATTCATTTCATTGTCATATTTTGTGTATACTACTTGGTACACATCCAGCTGGTGATATCCCTGCTTAAAAAACCCCCAAAAAACAATAGAACCCATCACTGAAATTCTAATGGTTTCCACTACAAGTAAGCTTACAAACCATCAGCTACCCATTAAAACCAATACCATTACCATTATAATGGCAATACCATTACCATTACTAATAATTATTCGTCCTCAATAGTATCCACTAGATACAACATACTACCAATAGAAGGCAACAAATTAACAGTAGAGACCCACAGGGACCATTACAGTTTCTATGAATGCCAATACAACTATCATTATAACCATTAAAACTATTACAAATTCTGTTAGCATTTCTCTTATTATTTTCAGCAAGCAAGTTACTTAAGGAACTTCTTAAAGGCTGACATCATCTCTTGCAAAACTATATTTAAATTAATGCATTTCTGGCATTAATTAAATGGGTTTCTTCTGTTTTACAGTGTTTAATATTAACTGCTTAATTCAAAAGCTTCTAATGACAAGTTGTGGCTCTCTGGGGAAATACACATTCTACTTCATATAAAATTTGTTTGTCATATTACCTGTCAAGCAAATTTTATTTTAATAATTTTGTTACAGATTTTCCCCTTAACTGATTTCAATTTGAAGAGTAATGTCAACATATAACTGACAAGTAATCTTTACATTATAGTCTTAATAGTTAACATTTGAGATGTTGTGAGATGAATTTTTTTTAAGCATTTAAATTTTATATCCATCTTTATGTAGGCACATTTGTAGCCACCATGAAAAGTCACTATTAGCCTTTGATGCTGAACCTAAAGCAAATCCCAACTTAAAAATCAGTGAAATGACTGCAACAATTTTTTCATTCACATACGGTATGCTTTATTCTCAGGTCAATTAGTGAAAGTAAACACCTATCACAGAGGCCTCCCAGAATGGCCTTTTAGCACTGTACACTGCACACTCTTCTGTCGTTCCACTTGTCTCCAACAACCCTGTTGAAAACCCAGCATTTTAATTGCATTTGGAATAAAGTGAGTTGCTATCATTACAGCTATCTGAATCCATGGGATCAGGGGTTGGGAGAGAAGCAGGCCATCATCTGACTGAGTAAAAATGCAGAGCTCAGGGACACAAGTGAGTAATTGGAGGCACTGCGAGGAAGGCAGACCTGGAGCTACCCCCGAGCGACATTACCTGCAGTCATGGAAAACAGATTGGTAATTACCCTGCATATGTTTTTATTCTTTTCTAATGTCACCATTGTTTCAAACAGGTAATACACTTTCTCTCACACACACATCAGCACACCCATTAACTCTTAACATGCAGGTAAAGTTCAACATGGAAGTGATAATTAGAGATGATCAATTCAGCATCGATTACAATATATTATTAAGTGTTTCTCTATTTTTGTGAAAGTGTGTTAACAGCCTGAGTACAAGACTCTCCCTTTGATCATATAGCTATGTGCCTTGGGAACAGTAACACCCATTTAATTTCATTAACGTTCAATTTGATTTTATTTGTATAGCACTTTGAAAGTGTAGACACTGACACACAGCAGCTTTCCGGAAATCCAGATGTAGATCTAGAACCCCATTTAATGTGATTAGGTTTGACAAGGAAAAATGGAGAAATTAATTATATGTAATTATGCCAGACTTGAGACACTCCTGGTTAAAGGCACAGGGGAGTGAATGATAGACAACCTTGTGTTCACACTAAGAAATACACTAAATGTAGTCTAACTCAGTCCAAACACAAGCACCCATGCCAAATAAAAACTCAAAGGTTATAATACTGTGTCCACTAAATGTATTTGATGTAAAATTAACCTTGTTTTCAGAACCAGATTGAGAACAATCACTAGTGGGATAAATAACAGCAAACTCAAATGAAGAATACTGAATTATGTTATGCTGCAAATGTATCAGTTTCTGACATAGCTCTGTTGACACACTATGAAATTTCAGCTGAGTTTACCTTGACTGTGTTTAGTAATATTTGTGAGGAAATTAATGATTTGTTAGTGCATGGATATCCTTATATGTAGTATTTTAGAAAGATATTCATGACACATTTATACAGATGCAGATTTTTTTCATCACTGAACTATTTTAGTGATGCATAGTGTAGCAGTTTTATTACCAATGAGACCCCAAAAACCCTCTGCCTAGTGAGTGAATGCTGAGCAATTGTTCATCTCCATCAGCCTTAATGAACTAACAATGAGATGAAGAATGAAACAGCAAGATAGCAAAGAAGTCAGTCTCATCTTTTTTCTAATTTACCTTCCTATGCAAATGTGGCCGTTAGACTCATTTTGTTCCACAGCCCATTATTTTGGAACATTTTTGAATCACCAAATGCCTGTTACGTGTAGAACTTGTAGCGTTTAACTGGTAGATGTCTTAGAAGCCCTTACAAGCATCAATTGTACTGTTAATTAAAGAAGGAATTTCTTCAAGAATTAATATAATGATTTGCCTTAATACTTGTTGATCTAGCAACAATTGTTGGTCTCATAAATAAATAAGGGGTTAGGAAAGTAATATCAATGTAAGAACCGCATTAGCTAGCTTTAGCATTGACGCGATCTCATTGATTGAGAACTTGAAGTGAAAGCTGATGTGGTCTTCTGCTGTTGTAATGTTTCCGCCTTAAGGTTCGACATGTTGTGCATTCTTATATGTTTTTCTATTAACTATTGTTATAAAGAATGTTTTTTTGTGTTTTTTTTTTTGTTTTTTTTTCAATACCGTGGCCTTCCTATCAACTCACACCAGTCTCGCCATTTTCCCCCTTTCTGATGTTTGATAGAAACATGACCTGGAGCTCTTGACCTGTATCTGCATGATTTTATGCATTGTGCTGCTCCCACATGATTAGCTGATTGGATAAGTGCATGAATGGACCGGTGTACATGTAAATAACATACAGTATTTTTGTTACATTCATGTTTGAACGTTATGATGTTCATAACTGTCTGTGCAGCTTGCATGACACTGTCAAAACAGACTTGAGTATATCTTCTTTGCACTAAATTACTGCCTGGTTTAAATTAGTGTTTGTACACTTAATATTTTTTAGTAACATTATATGAAGGCTACCAACATAGAGCCTTAAAAGCACATTTATACATGTTTTATAAATCTTGTTTTAAAGCAGTGTTAGAGAATTTAAAAAGGGTTCATCTCAAAACTGATAAGGGCATTAGTGGTTTTATGTGACTTGAAAGAGAGATGAAGCAATCAATTAATCAATTATCACTGTGAACAAACTGTTAAAAAATAATAAGTCCTACATATGTACTGGCACCCTCTCTTTTCATTTGCATCCAATGTGGTAACTCTGTGTCTCTTTGACTCAGCTGCAGCTCCCCTTTAACCTCTCAATCTACAACATTACCAATCCACCTGAGAAGTGATTTTGGCAAAGCAACTGCTCAATAGCCTGACTGTACAAATTGCTTTTTAATGTTTTTGCACAATGGTCCAAAACAAATTGAATTATTTTTCATCTGGAAGCCACAGAAGGACTATTTAAAGAGGGGAAATATATGCTCACTAAGTTGTGGATGTGTCACCATCTATGTATGTGTTGTGGAAGGGACTGAGCTTTGTTGATGGATTTGGGACTAAAAACAGTGAATAGTCTCTCTGAAACCCAGCACAAGCACTCCCCAGGGAAGAGTAGTACAGCAGTGAATTTATTTATTTATTTTTTTATGGAAAAAAAAACTGATGTGAACAATGTAAAAGTAGCAAACGTAAAAACAAACTTTTATGCATTTAGGCTTATTAAAAGCAATATACAAATTTAGACAATTCATGGTGCCTATAAAATAATGCACTAATATTCCTATATTCATGCTCAAATGCAGTAATACTGAATAGTCAAGTTGTTTTATGAAATAGCTTGTTATGACCAGTCTAGGTTGGGCCGCACAGAGTAACCAGCTCGGGATTCAAGTTGATTGATCTTTAACCATCTTACCCTATATGGCCAAAAAACTGGCTTGCCCGTCTTTGATCTATTCCAATAAGGACGATATACCGGCTTGGTTGTCTATGCCAAATCCCCGTAGGACCGATATATCGGCTTTACAGTATAATACCGGCATTACTCTATTATGATTCCTTACTTATTTAATTTTTTTTTTGACCCAGAAGGTTGATGATGTCATGACATCACTATGGTTGTATGGTCGTATGGTACTTCTAAATGAGTAGAAGGATTTTAGCGAGCATTTTTAGTCATTTCTCTAGTTAAGAATTTAGTTTAGTAAAAACACTGAACTGCTTCATTTTCAAAGTAATATTACACAAATAAATTATTATAAGTTGTTTTAAGGCCTAAAAATGTTACAATTAAAATGCCAATTTTGGCCCGGGAACTCAGGGTTGGCGTGCTGTTTCTATGGGGAATATATGGTTTTGGGACATAATACTGTGGGAACTAAGGGGTAAGAGAGTTAAATTGTAAGTGAGGGAGCCAGGAATAACAACAAAACAAGGTGGTCAAAAAGGTTGTGGTGTATTATATCACGCAATATATACATACGACTATTCAAACTAACCAGAACAGACATATCTTCAGGGTCGGCCAAGGCCAAAATAATAAACAAAATAACTCTATGATTAGGTAGCAAGCTTACCTAAAAGGAAAAGAAAATACAAATATTCTTAGCTAACCACCTAAGCAAATAAACAGAGTCAAAAGGAACCCGCTCCCAAATTAAATGGTAGCCACACCCCTACTGCCAGTGAACCAATTAAACATATACATACGTACATACGTACACACATATATATATATATATATATAAATACATACAAGTGAAGAGAGTACTCAATAACAATATTAGGATAACCAAACTCAGAGTCGAAAACCAGGCAAAAGTCAAAATGCAGAGTTAACACAATCTCCTAACAACACACCAAACACCTCCAACATCCCACACATTCTCACTCCGTATTCCTCTTTAAAAATGGCCGCCAATCAGTGAGGTCATCCTGGAGGCAGGAGCAAGGCAGGCTAGGGCAGGCTGGAAAGTCTGGGAGGGAGTTCGCACATGCACACAAAATGTCACAGCACAAAAAAAACTTCCCTTCCCAAGATAGCAGGTTGTAACATTCTGCTGATCGGGCCATTGCTTGATCTTCCTGAGGCTGTAGCTGTTTGTTTCATTCATACATTTTGGTACCAATTACCCAGATCTGCTAGTAGAACATTACGAAACAAAACTGAAAGCTAACACTTTACATTAAAGTTCCATTAACTGAAATTGTATACTGCATTAGGCAATTCCACATTAATACACAGTAACAAAGTAACTAAATCTTATATTGTTGGATCTTTTGCATTAATCAATCCAACATGATAAACCAATGTTCATACCATCAATGAGTAAAATTAAATCCACAATGAGACCAATGTAAACACCTTAATTACCGATTTGGCAGTTGTTAACAGACAAAGTTTATGTGAGGCTAAATAGTAAGTTCTAGTATTTACACCTGGAGACCAGGGATCAGTTATTTATCAGTATTTAGGTAATTTAATTTTTGCTAATTTCCATGGACTTATTTATAGTTATAGCTTGAATAAACAGGTGCATTTAGTAAGTGTTTAAATATGTTCATTAATTAATACATGCTAACTTTGTTACTTTAGTAACATTGCAAATGTTTTACTAATGCTGAAGTTCATGGTTTATTAATATTAACTAATGCAGTAAATACTGTTAGTTAAGATAGTGGTTTGCAAGCTTTTTGATGCCAGAAACCACTTTAGCTAAAATAAATTGCAGAATTTCCTCAGTTTTATCAGTTTTATCATAATCAAACTAATCAAATATTAAGGTCATTATGTATCTCTAAAAAATAATATTTAATTGAGCTAATTATTGGAGCTCTAAAATGTTTTGTTTCTGAAATGAAGCCTAAGTTGACATTATTTGTTTAGATTAAACACATTCAGTTCAATTGATCAGTGAAACAGACTAATAAATCTAAACTCAGTAATGACCACCTTCATAGGTATGATTTAGTTATGATTTTTTTATAACAAATAATAAAAGTAAATAAATAAATCATGAACCTCCTTGCTTTGCTTCATGGACCTCTTGGGGTGAGTTTAGTAACTTAATGTAACGTATTATCAACTTAACATCAAAAATAGTTATTCCACATGAAGAATTGTGATAAATAAACAAACAAACAAACAAACAAACAAATAAATAAATAAATATACTGTGCCAGTTTCTTCTGGGTTCTCCAGTTTCCTCACACTTTCCAAATCATGCCATTAAGTGGATTGGCTACTCTACATTTTCCCTAATTGTGAGTGAGTGTGTGTGTATATGTGTGTGTATGAGTGTGTGAGTGTGTGTGTGTGTGGTGGGGGGTTCCCTGCAATGTACTGATTCCTACCCCACACTCAGTGTTCCCAGGATAGCATCTGGAACCTACATGACCCTGACCAGGACAAAGTACTTATTGAAGATGAAAGAATGTTACTAATAGGTAAGTGTACTGTATAAGCCTGAAACACAGGTGTACTCGGTGAGCTAATAGGGGAGGAGAAAACAATACCTAAGTAATAACAAACTATAATAACAAACAGCACTTACTGCACTGGGAAGTTTTGACAGTAGGTACATAACAATTCAAAGTATTCATAATTTTTTTTTGGATCAATTAGGTTTCAATTAATTCTCATTATTGACCCTAGAAATGTTACTAGTAATTAATGTTTTACATGTGGATCTGTGCAGTTAAATTATTTAATTTTTTTTTTTTTTTATTTATTACTCTTGGTAGAGAATTAGTAGCTAACTGTATTTCGTACCTCAAACTATCCCCCTCTTTTCTTTCTTAAAGTTATGAAATAAAATAAAATGTGTAAACTACTTTAGCAAAATGTGATTGACTTCTGCTTTCAAATCAGTCAAGGAAAGAGGAAGAAATGCAGAACATGGATAACAGAGATAAGAGTATAAAATGCAGTTTAATAATGTACCACAAGTGTGGTAAATCAAAGGTTCTTAGATACTAAAAAAATGTTTTACTGCATGCTTTGTTTATTAGAATAAATGGTTCATTCATCACATCAAATACTCACTGGCCAAATCTAGTGTCACATTTTTCGCTGGTGCAGCTCTTAACAGTTATTTTATAATTGGGGATGGTGAAATCCACTTGGTAAATAATTGTCTTTTTCTCACTTACTGAATTTCTCATCTTCTTGTAAATCATTAAAAAAAAACAATTCTACAGAAGAGCAGGGATGAGAAAAATGCAGTGTTTTTCCTTGTATAAATAAATATCGAGGTATGCTCCAGTGGACTGGTATGTTAATTAAATGCATGCTTACTTAAATCTGATGATAGCTGGATCTCAGCACAAACATTGCATTGTATTTTTCAGCCTCTCATTGTCTTTCCTCATGGAAGATTGTAAAACTAACTTTATTATTATACAGCAAAGTTGTAAAAAATCTCATGCTTTAATTAATATTACTCTAAATTGATCTCTGTTTGGCATGTTAGCATAGCTCAGGGAGCATGTTTGTAACAGGCAGGTGTGCCCATGCATAAGGGAAATGATCAGGGGCAAGCAGTGCCTAGGGCCAAATTCAGAACTGTTCTTCACTTTCGCTCCAAATTTCCAGAGAAGTAGCGGAAATCTCAGGCAATAATTTCAGTTATGCCACAGTGCTGTTTAATTCTTCAATCAGATGGATTCATTTTATACAACAGTATGACTCTGGCAGTAGTTCCAGCTGTAACATAAATTATCTATATTAATGTGCTTGTTTTAACCTTATAGTAACACCTCATGCACCCTGTCCAGGGTGTACCCCGCCTTGTACCCGATTCTTCCTGGGATAGGCTCCAGGTTCCCTTGCAACCCTGAAAAGGAGTAAGCGGTTGAAGATGGATGAATGGATGGATGTAACGCCTCATACACAGAGACTTGTATGGTGGAAGCTCCATATAATCTGGAGTCTTGGGTCTCGGGTCACTGCATTTTTAGTAAATTTTCCAAGTGGAGGGAAGTGATGTAAATCTTCACCAGAAGTAATATGCTTGAAGAATCAGGAGACCAAGAGCCAGGGTATAGTCAAAGAGATGGTTTATTATGTTTGCAAAGACAACCTGGGAACTACAGCGTTTTGTAGAATTAATCTTAGTCTAAACATAAGTTATATACAGTTGGCTTTTTTACTCATATTTATGTACAAGCAACATATCCAAGGCTAGTTAAGGAAGACATAAGACAAAAGACAAAACGCCTTGACAAAAACATAATCAGGGACAGGAACCCAAAAACATCATTAGACCATGAGTAAGCAAAAATCACACTGAACTGATCTTATATGACTGAATCATAATAATGGAAAATAGGGAAAAATATTTCACAGAAGTCTTAAGGATAGAGGATTTTATTATTTGTTTATTTATTTGTTTGTTTATTTTACAGTTTCTTGGCCAGATGACGATGCATTTTTTGTCCTATTAACATTAAGAAACTGTGATAGACTGTACTATAGCATCTCATCAAGGGAGTTTTCACACCCGACACCCAGTGTTCCCAAGATAGACTCCACTAGGAAAGCCAGACAAGGAAAAGTGAGTGAGTGAACTTTAAGAAAGAACACAAAAGACAGACTGGTGAGCAAATGTTTATAATTTCAATTAAATAGGAGAGCTCTAACTTGTACAATGTATGTTTCATAACATTAAATGTAACTATAATCATGTGATATATCATTCATCATTTAATAAAAAAAATGTATAAGGGGAATAAGACACTATGCCGCATCCTTTATCACATGGCCCCCATATGGATTATTTTCCTATAACAGTACTACCCATTGTGCGTTATTCCTAACTGAATACAATGCTGATATATAACAAAAAGCTGGACTTGACTGTGCCTTAAATGTGTATATCTTGTTACAACCCGCTTTCTTAGGGGGGGAGATTTTTCGTGCTGTAATATTTCGTGTGCAGGTCCAAACTTGTTTCCAGACTTTACAGCCTGCCGTAGCCTGCCTTGAATTCTCATTCTTGATGAGAATATGTGGTTATGTGTGATTTGTTGTTAGGAGAGTGTTTGGCTTGTGTTGCTTGCCCTTGTGGCTATCAAATCTGTATTCTGACTGCTGTTCTGGTTTTGACTTTTGCCTGGTTTTTTTAATTTGAGTTTGGTTGTTCCTTTATTGTTATTGTGAAAAACATTGTTGTGTTGTTGTTCGTTCACACACACACACACACGGTAGCAGAGCTTGCCATCGGGAGCAACTTGGGGTTCAGTATGTTGCCCAAGGACACTTCGGCATGTGGTCACCCAGGCCGGGAATCGAACGCCAACCCTACGATTAGTGGACATCCCACTCTACCAACTGCGCCACAGCCGCCACAGTTCTACTAGCCACAGTACGAGTTGTTTTCACAAAGAATAAAACAGAAAGGGGTGTGAGGAAAGGGAGAGGGTTGGAGAGAAACAGGAATATACTGCAGCAAACAGGTTTCACACACTGGCCTTAATGAGCTCCTGGCAATATTTTACCATAATGCTGTCCTGTCTCTGCATCTTAAAATATGCATATGCAACTTCTGTAGAATATGTTTTTTTTTAATAAAAATACATATCGCATATTACTTCCATATGCCCTTCATACATTCACTTTCACCATACACTCAAAAAATAAAAAATAAATAAATACTCATTTAATGAACACAATTTAATTGAGGGCTGGATTTCCATTCAATATGTATAGCCCCAACTCATAAAAAACTGATTCATGCAATGGGATGTAATTGATTTGGTCCAACTTAATTTGATAAAATATAGTTTAAATTAAGTTGATACATTTATAAAGTGAATTTATTTATGCTAGTAGAACTCAAACTAAAACATTTAATTGGAAAATATATTATAGAGACAGGAGAGACAGAACTTGGTTCAGGTGTTTTTATTTAAAACATAAAAACAAGTATAAAACTGGCATATAGTTATTTATTGTCAATATTGTAATATAGTCTAACAAATAATATTAGAAAAATTAAAACAAAAGTAAATAAGCTAAATAAAAATATAATATTTGTTGTTGACTTATTGTATTTAAACTTTGAAAAAGTATTTTACCAAGCACACATTTATAAACCTTTTTTTTTTGCATTTCTCTGTATTAATGACACATAGACAGTCAGTGAAGAGTCAAAGTAAATAATGCAAAGACAAAATTAACTAGACCATCAAGTATAAAAGTAAGAAATACAGTAGTGCTTTTGTGATGGCTTTAGAATTTTCTATATTTATGCATAAATATGACCTAAAACATCAGATTTCCACACAAGTCCTAAAAGTAGATAAAATAAAGAGCCCAATTAAACAAATGAGACAAAAATATTATACTTGGTAATTTATTTATTGAGGAAAATGATTAAATATTACATATTTGTAAGTGGCAAAAGTATGTGAATATCTAGGATTAGCAGTTAATTTGAAGGTGAAATTAGAATCAGTTGGAAGAGTGGCAAGAAGAAAGCCATTTCTCAACGTTTGGTGTGACGTTTGGTGTGTCTCCCAGGTGGCTTGTGGCAAAATTTAGACGAGACTTTTTATGGATATCTTTGAGAAATGGCTTTCTGCTTGCTACTCTTCCATAAAAGCCAGATTTGTGCAGTGTATGACTGATTGTTGTCCTATGGACAGACTCTCCCACCTCAGCTGTAGTTCTCTGCAGTTCATCCAAAGTGATCATGGGCCTCTTGGCTGCATCTCTGATCAGTCTTCTCCTTGTCTGAGCTGAAAGTTTAGAGGGACAGCCAGGTCTTGGTAGATTTGCAGTGGTCTGATACTCCTTCCATTTCAAAATGATCGCTTGCACAGTGCTCCTTGGGATGTTTAAAACTTGGGAAATCTTTTTGTATCCAAATCCGGCTTTAAACTTCTCTACAACAGTATTACGGACCTGCCTGGTGTGTTCCTTGGTCTTCATGATGCTCTCTGCGCTTTCAACAGAAACCTGAGACTATCACAGAGCAGGTGCATTTATACAGAGACTTGATTACACACAGGTGGATTCTATTTATCACCATCAGTCATTTAGGACAACATTGGATCATTCAGAGATCCTCGCTGAACTTCTGGAGTGAGTTTGCTGCACTGAAAGTAAAGGAGCCGAATTATTTTGCACGCACCACTTTTCAGTTTTTTATTTGCTAAAAAAGTTTAAAATATCTAATAGATTTCGTTCCACTTCACAATTGTGTCCCACTTGTTGGTATTCTTCACAAAAAAATAAAAATTTTAGATCTTTATGTTTGAAGCCTGAAATGTGGCAAAAGTTTGAAAAGTTCAAGGGGGCCGAATACTTTCGCAAGGCACTGTATTTCTGCCCCATCCAGGTATTTCCTACATTTTCTACATTTGCATTTCCCCAAGCCAGTTCAGGTATTTCATGTGTTCCAGCTCAAGCACACCTGGTGCAACTAATGAAGCCCTTGATTAGTTACATCAGGTGAGCTTGAGAAAACACCTGCTTTGCATATTTCTGCTGTTGTGAGGGATTCTATTCAGGGGGTTGAATAATTTTGAAACTGGAGAAATCATTATAAGTTTCATTTTCAGTTGAATTTGGAGAAATCACTTGAAGTATTCATTGTGTTAATCTATTTCAATTGCTTTTGTTTGATTTGTTCATTGCAATCAGGTGAAAGTCTGTAATTTTTTACAATACACCTGAATTGCAATATCATTATAATATTGAATTTTTTCATAATTAGAATTATTTTATCATGTATTATTTTCATGGCTAAAAACAATATTATCAAGTAATATTATAATAGGCAAATGTGGAATGTTCTGTGCTTCCCCCCGTAAATTCAGCATCTGCCTCATATTCGGTATCTAGATCATTCAATATGTTACTCTCAGTAGGCTAATATTATGTTCATAATCATCAAAATCAGTATTTTGCTTGTTGACAGCGTCATCATCAGGTCTACCATCAAACAATGCTAATATTTGCATAGAAACTTTTTTCTGCAGTAGATCGCTGAACAATGTCAACTTTTGTAACTATTCTTTTCTGTCTGGAGTAATTATGATTGACACATTGCATCATCATTGTTTACCAAATATTCCCAATTGAGGAATAAAAGTGAATTGTACTTATTGAGCTGTGAGAGATTCAATATTGTTGCACAGAAAAATTTACTCACACTATTACACACCTCGGGTCAGTAGTGACCCTATAAACGTTTTACAATAAATTAATCATAAAACAGACATTATTCTACAAATTTATATATTTTGCTTGTTATGTTGCTAACAATAAATAGATTGAGGAATACTAAAAAGGTGGAGGTCTAATGTGAAAAAATTAACAAGAGGGTACTGGATGACGTCCTGGGTCGCTATCAACCCTAGGTATGTGTTTAAGGTTTAACTATTTCAATGCTGTTGCATATTTCACTCAACATTATGACATACACATTCTTTGACAGTGAGGTCAATTCATAACTACAAAAAACAAATTCCAAGGAATATCAATCACCAAGAGTATCAGCTGTGTTGGTCCCTTTAGATCCACTATGAGAAAATGACGGTCACACACTGCGAGCGCAATGTCTAACACATGCACAAATGGAGCTCCCCAATTGAAACTAATTTGTGTTAATCAAATTGAAATAAATCTCATAGATGACATAATTTATACATTTTATGCTAGACTTGTTAAATATACATCCATCCATCCATTTTCTGTACGACTAATCCTTACTGGGTTACAGGGAACGTGAAAAAAAATATTAAATGTCATATCTATGAAGGGCCTGAATAATTTTTTAGCGTACCTACTTTCTTTATTCTATAGAATGTATATCATGCAGCAGTAAAGAAATTGAAGATTTAACAACTTTGTCTCCTTTCCCACAATCCCACTGGAAGTGTGAGAATGCAGAGTCAGGTAATGTCGCAGTAATCCCTTCTTGTTACTGCACCCCATAGGGGCCTATCCACAGTGCTCAGTCTCAATGGCAGGCTCGCAGGCAGCATTCAGAGATGGAGAGCCCCAGTAACGAAGCGCTATTTTTAAAAAGCCTCTTTCTCAAATACCAGCAGAGCTTGTTAAGAGATCATCGTTAGAGAACTCCCATACCATCCCTTCACAGGAGCTCAGAGTGACTGTGCCAGGGCTTAGCAAAAGTGCCAAAGTTGTCACATGTTCTTATGGAGTTAACATCTCACCTTGCTAATCACAGCACTGTGGGTGAATGCGGTCAGCTGCTGTCAAGTCAACAAGGTAAGTGTCGTGCAATTACTGGCCTAGTGTGTGGAAGGTGCAGGGATAATGTGAGATGTCAGTGTTAGGAGGAGGCCAGATTGGGGCATGTGTGTTAATGTAGATGGCAAGGTTGTGAGGTCATGGAGCTTGTAAGGGATGTTATAAAAACTCATACAAGATCACTGAGACTGAGAGCACTTGACTGGAGATGATATGGGAATAAGACATAATTTAAGACATAATTTGCATAATTTGTTTTTAATCTCAATTTTGGAGATAGAACCTTATGAGATTAGAGATAGAATGAGATCTACAGTAGAATCTACAGATATTGAGAAACTTACTAATAGTTAATCCATTTTGAAGGCACTGTCAGTTTGCCCCAGACACCAAAAGATGCAATAGTTCAATTTTTAAATGAACATTAAATGAACATTTCTCAAAGAACCTGTGCCTTTGATGTAGACTGACATTTATTGTAAAAATGTCTCATTCTATTCCTAATGTTGTACTGTATGGAGAGAAGTGATGGTATAAAAGAGGAATATTTTATTTTACTAGCATTTCTGAAGGTGGAAGGTGAAAAAAAATCAATCAGTGGAATTCATCAAATGTGGGATAAAAGAATTATTTCACAGACAGTCAATGCCAAGTGTCTGCTGAGAATTTAGGTGTTATTAGATGAAGTAGCAAGAAGCCCAGGGGGCCCCAGCTATGAGAGCTAAGTGCAAGAAAGCTACATTTATCACAGCAAAAGGTCACTTTCTTGACATCAAATGGTGTTCAAAAATGAAAGTACCTACAGTTCCAATAACTGATATTATTAAATGTATGTCTTTGAATTATTGGCTGTTATACAGGAAAATGTATATGTTGGTAATTAGGTTAATCTCACAATTAAAATGTGTAATTAAATTTATTCTTAAATAAACAAAACCACACATCACAGAATTTGGCACCTCTAGAAAGTCTTAGGAAATTTTTTTATGTAACTGAAGCATATTATTAGCTAGGTTTAACTTCTTTAGGTTCACCAGACTGTGTAGGAACTTATAAGTGGGTATCCACCATGAGTTGAAACATTGTCATTCATCGATATGAAGAAGATTAGAAAAACATAAATGAATGAGGAAAGTGTACTGATTTACATGAATATATATTTTTTTCTTAAAAAAACAAACAAAAAAAAAACAACAAAACACAGCTACACATTTGAAGATGCCCATATTCACTGGTAGGACAATAAATAAATGTTTAAATAAATGTTTACAATTGGAGCTGTAATGTACATGCCTGGAAAGCAAATTTGTGGCATGCTTAGACAGGTCTTCCCTAAACTGTTGCCACAAAGTTGGAAGCACTAGGATGTCTTTGTATGCTGTAGCATTACAATTGACCTTTCCTGGAACTCCAGGGCCCAAACATGTTCCAGCATGAAAATGCACCTGTGAACAAAGCAATGTCCATGAAGACATGATTTGCCAAGGTTAGGTGTGTATGAACTTGCACATGAGCCCTGAACTCAATCCCACTGAACTCCTTCAGAATGAACTGGAACACGAACTGCACCCGGGCCTCCTCACCAAACATCAGTGCCTGATCTCACTAATGCTCTAAATGGACACAAATCCCCACCGTCACGCTCCAAAATCTATTAGAAATCCTATTGGAATGGGATGATCAACAAGCATTTATGGGTTTGATTGGAAGACATACACATACTTTGGACGATATAATGTAGGAGACTTGCAGAAGAACGCAGCATATTGTCTCCAACAATGAGATTCCATAGGCGCAAACTTTTTAGAAATAATTTTCACATAACCACGAATGAAAGTGCCTGTAATTTGCTAGACATTACTGTAACTTGGATTTGAACCAGTTTCTATGCTCAGATGAAACATAAACAGAGCTTTTTGGTGACACTCAGAGTAGGTTTGGTGGAAATAAAAGGATGGTTATACAGAAAAGATCCTAACCCCAATTGTTAAATATGGTAAATAACATATGTACATACAAACACACACACACACACACACACACATACACACACACATACATATATATATATATATATGAAAGCCAAAAAGCTACCACCGGGTTTTGGTTTGATTTTCCAGCAGAACAGTGATCCGAATCTAAGGAGTCAATAAACACAGAATCAAGTTTTTGACATATCCCTCCCAGTTCCCTGACCTAAACCCCACTAAACCTTTAAAAACTGTGGGGTGAGTTGAAAGAACATAATCTTAACAACAGGCTAATAACATTTTAAATTAAAGTAAGACAGGAACTTTTACTGAGTGGATCTCACTGATGTGTCCTCAAATTACAATGCCCTCAGGAGCCTGAAAATGAAAAAATGAACTTCAGTGACGAGACATCCAAAAGTATTTAAAGAGCTTCTCTTCAGAGCCCTATCCACGTCATGTCACAGTGATTTGCTGAAAAATCTTTAACTAGGGTAATTACTCTAACCATGTGATTACAATGTCAGTTGATGACATTGGCTAATTAGCACTGACCTGTTTTTTTCCTCATGTGCAATGGAAAGTGCCAGTACGTCTAGTAGGAGATTCAACAATCTTCACTGGACTCTGAAATATAATGTTTTGGATGAAAGGGTGTTAACTGAAAGTGCCTTTTTATATTTCGTGACATTTCAGGCACAGTGTGATATTCAATGCACTTTATATAATTTGATTTTTAAATGGATTAATTTTCTCTGGACATCTAGTCTTTTGGCTGTTCTTTCAAAAATGCATGGAACTGATTGACAGTATGGCTGCTCTGATAGTGATCTCAGAGTACATGCAGTACTGGCTGATCATTATTTCAATAAATGATTAAATGCTTTATTCTAACAAGCAGATGAAAAGATCATACTTTGTATAAATACCAAAGTATGAGAATGTGCTTCCGAATTCCATATATTACAGTCAAATTACTTTGGACAAATCACTGCTAATAGTATTGTCTTCAGACACATTGAATCTTAATTTTGTTTTTGAAGAATTTTGCTTGAAATCTTTTGAAATGAACTGCCATTGATAGTTTAAATGAGTCTCTCTTCTATTGCCTTTTGGAACAATTATTGAAAACACTGGCATTTTGCCTTTGTAAAGATATTGTTTCATACATTATGTATGTATGTATGTATGTATGTATGTATGTATGTATGCATGTATTTATTTATTTATTTATTTATTTATTTATTTAAATATATCTTCCACTGTCCTTTCATTTGTGTGTTTTCTTTTTCTTTTCTTTTTTCTTACTGGCAACTTCATATACTTTTAATTTTACTGTTCCTCAGTTCTTTCTATGAATCATATCTGCTTACCCATTATCCACATGATGATTTTAAGCACTGTGGTCAATTGTTTTAAAAAAAAAAAAGTTCTCATGTACCAATTAAAATCTGTTAACACAATTGGAACAACAATGGAAGTGACAATAACTAATTAAATTTCACACTCCATAATTGACAAGGAAAGTATTACTCATAAATTAATGATCAGGTTCTATCACATGACTGCTTAACAACAGAGAGTGTTTGCTTTGGAATTCTATCAAGTGAAAAGAAAAAATAAATAATTAAGGTCATCATTTGTCAGAATTCACCTATTTATTATCAGTAGGAATGATCTAAATATATTGTTTTAACACAAGTTAAAACCTTGCCCTGCAAACATTTTTTTCTTTAAATGGAGATTTAGCACATTGCTGAATGTTGTTCTCACAGTGGAAGCAGTGTAGTATATTTAACTCAACAGTGACATAATTAATTTCAGCTACTGCAGTGCGGCAGTCAAATTAAATAAATTTCTGCCCTATTATCAAGGGATCATCTTGCCACCAAGCTGCAGATCTAAATGCTTTGCATAATTGATGAGAAAGAATAAAAAAATCTGTTTCTGATAATTACTCCCAGCATATGTTGTACATACCATAGTTGCACAGGTTATGAGGTTTCCTGTTTGTTCAATAATCATGGCCTTAATTTTCAGCATCTCCCCAGTTGCTTTTCACTGTGTAACCTGTAATGAGAATTCCAACAATTAACATTTAGTTTCAAGTTTCCCATCCATAAAAATTCATTCATATCAACTAACTCAAAGGAATGAGTACAAATTTAATTATACCTTTATACAAAGACAACCTTTCCCTTCTGAATAGTCCATTGTAAATTTTTTTTTTTTTAAATTCAGAGGTTGAATTAAGATGCAGCGAGTATTCTGTGTAAACACTGTAAAAACCTTTCCAAAATCATTTCCAGACCAGTGTTTGTGTTTTACACATCAAAGAATTAGGTTTCAAAGGCTTGGTCAGAAGTGACAGCTCATGAATAGTGAAGCTATACTGAAATTTTAAAACATGGTCTACACCAAAGTGATCTACAGGATTTCTGTTGATACAGGCTTTTTTTTCTAATATTTTCTAAAAACTGGCTAGGATGCTTGTCATAAAACTGTACCTCACCCATAACCCCTCTTTATGAGTAAATCAAATTTTCTTTACTCGCTTCAGTCAGAGCAGGATATAAACTCAGAAAAAATAAAAATGTCCCTTTTTCAGGACATTTTAATGATAATTTTGTAAAATCCAAATAAGCTTTAGAGATCTTTATCGGGAAGGGTTTAAACAATGTTTTTCAGCTGATTGCGAATTTTATTTTAGACAAAAAATAATCACACAGCTTCTATATTGAAAATCTACCACCTTCAAATAAACATCAGCAAACCATATTTTTGGTCTGCAAGGCAAAAAAGTCAATAAAAAAGGTGAAAAAAACAACTTTAATAAGACATGTGGTTGTTTGCTACTTCTACAATAAAAGATACAATAGTGTTCCAAGTTTCAGTGCTATTAACTCAGCTATTCATAATTTATTGTGCACAAAATGTCACTCAGTATTTCCATGAAATCACTTTACTCCTCTTAAGACTACTCTGCTACAGTACGTTACAACCCACATGACAGTTGTTTACATGTTGTGATGAGTGACTGCCTCTTTCCCAGGTGCACTCGTACTGCCTGGAGCTATGCTCTATGCAAACAAACAATTGACATGGGCACCTTATGCCTACTACTACTGGGAATTTCTGCTTATGCAGTGCAGCCCAAGCAGATAATTTCACCATTTTACCTGCGACTTCAAAACACATTCAGACAGATTCGTTCCAGTCCTCACTGGTTGAGAGGAGAAAGAGGGGGGAATGAAAGAAAGATGACTTCCCCACAGACCTGTCAATGTTATATACATGAATAGCTTAAAAAACTGTGAGCCCTATGGTGTTTTTTTTGTTTGTTTGTTATTTTTTTTTGTTATCTCTCTCTCTCTCTCTCTCTCTCTCTCTCTCTCTCTCTCTCTCTTTCTCTCTCTCTCTCTTTCTCTCTCTCTCTCTGTGAAGGAGGCCTTCAGGAGCTTCTGGGTAGAAAATTCCGTATGATACGAGCATAACATCCCACTAGCTGCCTGTTAGTGATAAAATTTCATAATGCTTTTTTTATATACAGTACCGTGCAAAAGTTTTAGGCACATGCAAAGAAATGTTGTATAGCAAAGATGCCTTAACAAATAATTAAATTAAATGTTTCTTAATTTAAAAAAAGATACCATAAAGAGCGGTAAACAGTAGTAAACCAAGCAAAGTCATATTTGTTGTGAAAATATAAATAAAAAGGTAGTATTTTTTATTTTAAGTAGTCTTGGGAGTAGTCTTGGGAGAGCCCTTTGCTTTTACATCTCATCATGGGTAAAAGCAAAGGGCTCTCCCAAGACCTTCCAAACCTTATTCTTGATGGAATCAGATACAGACATATTTCAAAACTTCTGAATTTTCCACCATTGGGGTCATTATCCGCAAGTGGAGGCAACATCACTCCGTCATCAACCGGCCATGCACAGGAGCTCCTCACAAGATTTCTGACCAGGGAGTAAGAAGAATATAAAGAAGAGTAGCCCAAGAGCTAAAGACCACTCGGAAAGAGCTCCAGAAACGCTTGGAGGCAGCATGTCCCACCGTCATAGAGAAAACAATAGGCAATGCACCCCACTGCTCACGCTCACCTTGCAAGTCTCCATTACTACAGAAAAGGCATGATGAAGGTCATTTAAAGTTTGCTACAAGCCTATGACTATACTGGCAGAGTGTAGTCTGGTCAGAAGAGAGCATAATTTTTCTGTTATACTACACACCATGTTGATAGAAGAAATGAATGAATGAATGAATGCCTTTATTGTCACTATACACATGTACAATGAAATTAAGAGTCACTCCTTTATTTCCATGCCAACATATACATAAAATAAATAAGATAAAAAATAAAATAAAATAAAATAGATAAATATAACAACACAAAATAAATAAATAAATAAATAATGGCACTGTACATAACCCTAAAAGCATTATACCAACAGTGAAGTTTTGAGGTTGAGGTGGAAGCATCATTTTGTGGGGATGTTTTTCATTGCATGGTACTGGCATACTTCATATAATTGAAGGAACGATGAATGGAGCCCTTTACCGGAAGATTCTTGAGAAAAATCTGCTGCCATGCACCAGGATGATGTCCATGAGACCTGGATAGACCTTCCAGCAGGACAACGATCCAAAACATACAGCAAATGAAACTCTCAATTGGTTTCAGAGAAAATAAATCAAGGCGTTAGAATGGCCCAGTCAATCTCCGCACTTGAATCCAAATGGACAATATTTAAAGACAATATGTTCAGAAAAATGGGACAAAATCACACATGAATACTGCAGCTGATTAATTTCTTCATACAGGAAGCATCTAGAAACTGTCATTACAATCAAAGGCTTCTCCACTAAGTATTAAATAATTTCAGTTTGCATGTTCAATACTTTTTTCCTGTGTCATTCCGCTTTATTACACATAACTTCATTTATGGACTTAAATGTTTGGATTTCTTTATACGTGTGGATTTCTTGAGTTAATACCAAAGTCTGGTGAAAATGTCATGTGAATAATTGCATTGGAAATATGTTCACTGAAAAAAATGTTGACGCATTCAATACTTATTTCCCCCACTGTATCAGTATAATGTAAAATGGTATTTGGCACGAGACCCCTGTGATCATGCACAGGTATCTGAAGTTATATCAGAATGAATGTAAAACCTCTGTGATAATGAACAGAACTGCAGCAACTGGCTTTTCTTACCAAACTGCTCATCATCGTTGACCTATGCACATTCTCAAAATAGGCCACACCTAACTGATGATGTGTTAGACTGTCCTGAAATCCCTGGAAAAAAGTGCCTGGAAAAAAGTCTGTTCTAGTAATCTAATTAACATGAAATTAGATCATACCAAATGCACAGCCCCAACATTTGAAGTCCTGTCAAATTTCAGTCCTTCAGTCCTGAAGCTAGGACTGAAATAATAGATCCCTTTCATCTAAAGTGCTTATTGTAAATGAAACTATAACTGTTCCGAGATTTAATGTTCTTACACCCTTCCCTCATCTAAATGACCCTGGAGAGACATCACTACAGTGGTGTGAAAAAGTGTTTGCCCCCTTCCTCATTTCCTGTTCCTTCGCATGTTTGTCACACTTAAGTGTTTCGGAACATCAAACCAATTTAAACAATAGTCAAGGACAACACAAGTAAACACAAAATGCAATTTGTAAATGAAGGTGTTTATTATTAAAGGTGAAAAAAAATCCAAACCATCATGGCCCTGTGTGAAAAAGTGATTGCCCCCTAAACCTAATAACTGGTTGGGCCACCCTTAGCAGCAACAACTGCAACCAAGCGTTTGCGATAACGTGCAATGAGGCTTTTACAGCGTCCTGGAGGAATTTTGGCCCACTCATCTTTGCAGAATTGTCCTAATTCAGTTACATTAGAGGGTTTTCGAGCATGAACGGCCTTTTTAAGGTCATACCACAACATCTCAATAGGATTCAGGTCAGGACTTCATTTTGGTTTTCTTCAGCCATTCGGTGGTGGACTTGCTGGTGTGTTTAGGATCATTGTCCTGCTGCAGAACCCAAGTTCGTTTCAGCTTGAGTACACAAACAGATGGTCGGACATTCTCCTTCAGGATCTCTTTGTAGACAGCAGAATTCATAGTTCCTTTTATCATGGCAAGTCTTCCAGGTCCTGAAGCAGCAAAACAGCCCCAGACCATCACACTACCACCACCATATTTTACTGTTGGTATAATGTTCTTTTTATGAAATGCAGTGTTCCTTCTACGCCAGATATACTTGGACACACACCTTCCAAAGAGTTCCACTTTTGTCTCATCGGTCCACAGAATGTTGTCCCAAAAGTCTTGGGGATCATCAAGATGTGTTGTGGAGAAATTGAGACGAGCTTTGATGTTCTTTTGCTCAGCAGTGGTTTTCTCCTTGGAACTCTGCCATGCAGGCCATTTTTGCCCAGTCTTTTCCTGATGGTGGAGGCAGCAAGCGTGACCTTAACTGAGGCAAGTGAGGCCTGCAGTTCTTTGGACGTTGTTGTGGGGTCTTTTGTGACCTCTTGGATGAGTCGTCGCTGCGCTCTTGGGGTAATTTTGGCCGGCCGGCCACTCCTGGGAAGGTTCACCACTGTTCCATGTCTTCGCTATTTGTGGATAATGGCTCTCACTGTGGTTCGCTGGATTCCCAAAGCTTTGGAAATGGCTTTATAACCCTTTCCAGACTGATAGATGCCAATTACTTTCTTTCTGAATTGTTCCTGAATTTCTTTGGGTTCGTACGATGTGTAGCTTTAAGGATCTTCTGGTGGACCTTACTGTGTCAAGCAGCTCCTATTTAAGTGATGCCTTGATTGTGAACAGGTGTGGCAATAATCAGGCCTGGGTGTGGCTAGAGATATTGAACTCAGGTGTGGACAACCACAGTTATAGTATGTTTTAACAAGGGGGGCAATCACTTTTTCACACAGGGCCATGATGGTTTGGATTTTTTTTCACCTTTAATAATAAACACCTTCATTTACAAATTGCATTTTGTGTTTACTTGTGTTGTCCTTGACTATTGTTTAAATTGGTTTGATGTTCCGAAACACTTAAGTGTGACAAACATGCAAAGGAACAGGAAATGAGGAAGGGGGCAAACACTTTTTCACACCACTGTATATATCACAAATGTTTATAAAAATTGTAAAGGCATTACACAGAAATCTGGATTTTTTTTTCATTAATGTAGCTGCAAAAAAAGAAGTCTATTAGATTTCAATTAGTAGATGTCTTAATTAGTATTTACAGGCCCCCAGGGTCTTATTATGAGTTTCTACAGGAATTTTCAGACTTCCTCTTAAATCTAGTTGTTTCAGTAGAAAAAGCAATAATTGTTGGAGGCTTGGAGATACCCTGATACAATGATTATACTCGCAATTTAAAACAGCCCACTCAAAAGTTAGAATGAAAAAGTCTAAAGTCTAATTAAACTAACTCAAAGTCTAATTAAAGTCCACAAGCAAAAATACTTCTAAATAGTTATAATGCACATTGTGCAACTCGAATTTTGGCATTCTGGTTCAAGTCCAATTTTCCTGTATTCTGGAGTCCCAAAGAGCTCAAGTATATTTAGCAGGGTAATATAATAATATAGCAGGGTAACTTTCTCATCTTCTTGCAGCAGAGTGGGCAAAAGTTAGTAGAGAGGCACTTTGTAAAGATGTCGTTGTATGCTTTGTGTTGTCCAGGGATACTTTTCGTAACTTGGTGTAAACTTTTCTGAAACCTGTTGATTTCAAAGATTAAGATGATTAAAAGGGGATACAGATAACTAAATTGTTGAGAAACATTACCAAGTAACCATCTTACATTTTGGTCAAGCCATGTGTCTTTACTGAACTGGATTTAATGGCGTGTTTAAATGCCTTGTTAGATGCTCTGTTACTGAACCGGTTCATGTTCCCACATATTGTCCAATTAGCGACTTTTGTAAGTATTTGATTATAACTTTTCATGTGACAACACTGAAAAAATTACACTTTGCTACAATATAAAGTAGTGAGTGTACAGCTTCTGTAACTCAACACATAGCGATTAATGTCTAAACCACTGGCAACAAAAGTGAGTACACCCAAATTGTCCAAAAATGTCCAAATTGGGCCCAAAGTGTCAATATTTTGTGTGACCACCATTATTTTCCAGCACTGCCTTAACCCTCTTGGGCATGGTGTTCACCAGAGCTTCACAGGTTGCGACTGGAGTCCTCTTCCACTCCTCCATAATGACATCACGGAGCTGGTGGATTTTAGAGACCTTGTGCTCCTCCACCTTCTGTTTGAGGATGCCCCACAGATGCTCAATAGGGTTTAGGTCTGGAGACATGCTTGGCCAGTCCATCACCTTCACCCTCAGCTACTTTAACAAGGCAGTGGTCGTCTTGGAGGTGTGTTTGGGGTCGTTATCATGCTGGAATACTGCCCTGCAGCCCAGTCTCCGAAGGGAGGGGATCATTCTCAGTATGTCACAGTACATGTTGGCATTCATGCTTCCCTCAATGAACTGTAGTTCCCCAGTGCCGGCAGCACTCATGCAGCCCCAGACCATGACACTCCCTCCACCATGCTTGACTGTAGGCAAGACACACTTGTCTTTGTACTCCTCACCTGGTTGCCGACACACATGCTTAACACCATCTGAACCAAATAAGTTTATCTTGGTCTCATCAGACCACAGGACACGGTTCCAGTAAACACTGCAAACTGCGGGCTTTCTTGTGCATCATCTTTAGAGGAGGCTTCCTTCTGGGACTACAGCCAAGACGTATGATCTGAGCACTGACAGGCTGATGCCCCACCCCTTCAACCTCTGCAGCAATGCTGGCAGCACTCATACGTCTGTTTCCCGAAGACAACCTCTGAATATGACGCTGACCAACACGCACTTCTTTGGTCGACCATGGCGAGGCCTGTTCTGAGAGGAACCTGTCCTGTTCAACCGCTGTATGGTCTTGGCCACCATGCTGCAGCTCAGTGTCAGGGTCTTGGCAATCTTCTTATAGCCTATGCCATCTTTATGTAGAGCAACAATTCTTTTTTTTTCAAATCCTCAGACAGTTCTTTGCCATGTATGTGATCAGTATGAGGAGTGTGAGAGCGATGACACCAAATTTAACACGCCTGCTCCGCATTCATACCTGAGACCTTGTAAAACTAACATGACACATGACAGCAGGGAGGGGGAATGGCTAATTGGGCCCAATCAGGACATTTTCACATTTGTCATACTGGGGCATGCCTGTAAATTGCGTCTGAGCTTCATACAAAGAGAAGCTGATGACATGGTTTTCATGCACCATTTCATAGTCATGCAATGTGTGATATGCTACATCACCTGACCATGGCAGGCTTGATTTTACTGTATGAAGCTCACGCAACGCCTCGTTCCCTTCTCACGGAACAGGGTTGCATGCATAACCCAGACAATGTGTTAGACTTTCTTTTGAATAGAAATGGATGGATGACCTCTGATAAACTGCATCTTTATCAGAAACATGGTCATCTGATCAGAAACATGCCCATTGAAGTAGACGTAACTACGTTGAAGAGTCTGTACTCTATAAAGTAGACATAGCATAAGTGCTTTGTAAACTGCAAAAAGAAACATTGTGGTGTACTTTTTTAATTTTATTATTTTCATCTGAGCAATCTTAAATACAGTTGTTCAAAATTGGAACCACATTTGAAGCTGTTAATGGCCTGACAATAAGACAATAATAACGTGTTTTCAGTGTTCAGGAAACTTGTTTCAGTTGAATATGCAGTGTGCATGAAGAGGGAACTTTGGTACCTCTGTTATTTATATATATTTTTTAAAAACATTTGGTCAATTAAAAGATAATTGACATGATCAATACCATCTCCTATGTCTGACAAAAAAATTTCAAGTAAAGCTAACCTTCCCTGAATGAGTAATTTTGATGTTAATTAGTTGTACTGATTGATTATTAATAATAGTAATTTAGTGGATGAACAGTTGCCTACTAACAGTCATGAGATAATATAACTCACTTTTTTTATAAGCAATTAGTTGTGTTGTCACATAAATCACGTAATGGAGGTTAGGATGGATACAAGTACAGATAAGAGCTTTATTAGACAAGAGATAGGCAGAGAAATCCAAATAGTGAAACATAGGCAAGGTCAAAATAAGCAAAGGGTCAGGCAATAGGCAAATGGGCATTAATGAGGTTGGCTAGAATCAAAGAATGCTATGCTATAAACAAGATCAAAACCATGAAACAAATCATGCGAAACAAAGGCTTGGCATGGTGATTGTTGTATACTTACAAAATAGTAATTACATTTCTTACCACTAGGTGGAGTCTATGTTTTTAGATAGTAGTTTTGCACTACCTTCGTGGAGAAAAAGGTGTGCTAGGGAAGTCGCCTACGAGAAGCACGTGTTGTGTTCCTAGTGTTCTTATGCTACAGCATTCATGTTATATTTCGTATAAAAGCTACCACTCGGTACAACCTCCTTTGTGGTCCTGTTTATTATACAAGTTACCACATACCACGTTTTGTTTTCAGTGTTAGCTAAACACGGAGTGCTAGCTAGAAAACTTGCGGCTATCTTCATAAGTGGAAGCTCGAGCAGTGCAGAGGAGCACGGTGAAGAGAGAATCAGAGCGCCAGTGGCTGTAGAGGAGCGACAAGGACAAGGAGAAGAGCACAGCATTCAAATGGCTATGTTTGGGACTATCGGTGAATTTGTGGAAGGAGACGAGGACTGGACAGAGTATGAGGAAAGGTTGGGACACTTTTTCACTGCAAATGGAATTGCGGAGGAGGCTAGAAAGCGCGCCATTCTCCTGAGTGTGTGTGGAGCTAGGACTTATAAGCTGATAAGGAACTTAGCTACACGAAAAAGGGGCGAATTGAATATACTGAACTGATCAAGCTCGTGGGAATCACCACAATCCAAAACCGTCAGTAATAGTCCAACGTTTCAAATTTTACAGACGCATTTCGAAGTCAGGTCGGTCTGTAGCTAATTTTGTTGCAGAATTGCGGCAACTGTCAGAACATTGTGATTTTAAGGACGTCTTAGATGACATTCTCCGTGACAGATTAGTATGCGGCATTGCTAATGGCGCACGCCGCGCGCCCGTTTGCGGGGGAAACTCCACCACTGACTTTCAAGAAAGCATTAGAAATATTGTTCGGAATGGAAATGGCGGCAAATAATGCAAAAGACATTCAAAAGGGTCAGGCTGGATCACAGTCAGTGGCTGTGCACCACGTGAACAAAGAGGCTGCAAGGTCATCAAAGAAAGTGGAATGTTTTAGGTGTGGAGGACCACACTATGCTAATGACTGTAAATTTAAAGAAACGGTTTGTCATACCTGCAGAAAAAAAGGACACTTAGCTAAAAAGTGCAGGAGTGCTAAAAATAAGGCTAAGAATGAAACATGGAAAGCCCGGCAGGCTCAAGCACACACACATCACGTCAAGGAAGATGACGGAGAGGCCGCGTGTGCATTCAACATGTTTACAGTGGATACGGATGAGGGACCACCTATGCCCTACTATGCGACAGTGACTGTTGAAGGACAAGACATTAAGTTTGAGGTTGATTCTGGGGCTACAGCATCGGTCATCAGTGAGGAGACCTACAAGAGGACATGGGGACATAAGCCTCCTCCTATTAAGCCTTTGAATCTCAAACTAAGGACATACACGGGTCAGGCCATACCTCATTTGGGGGTGTTACAGGTGAACATTTCAGTGGGAAGTCAGAGGGCTGAAGGCAGACTAGTCATAGCTAAAGGTAGTGGGCCTAGTCTTTTGGGCCGTGACTGGCTACGCAAAATTAAGCTAAATTGGCATGAGATCAAGTATGCGCACACAACAGAGGACATTCTGTACCGATACAGTGATGTGTTCAGAGACGAACTGGGCACACTAAAGGGAGTCACTGTGAAGCTCCATGTAGATCCTGATGCAGCGCCACGTTTTTTCAAGCCCAGAGTGGTGCCCTATGCAATGAAAAGCAAAGTGGAGGAGGAGTTGGAACGCTTACAGGCGCTGGGCATCATTGAGCCTGTCCAGTTTTCAAGGTGGGCAGCACCTATAGTTCCCGTGTTGAAGCCTGATTGAACCGTAAGGATCTGTGGTGACTATAAAGTTACGGTGAATCAAGTCTCAATGCTGGAGGAGTACCCATTGCCACGGGTGGATGACTTGTTCGCAACACTGGCGGGAGGTAAACTGTTCTCAAAGCTTGATATGAGCCACGCTTACCAGCAGCTACTTCTTGATGAGAAATCAAAAGAATTTGTCACAATAAACACACACAAAGGATTATTCAAGTACAATCGCCTAGTGTTTGGAGTAGCGTCCAGTCCCGCAATTTTTCAAAGGACAATGGACACTATATTGCAAGGGATTCCTCATGTAGCCGCATATTTAGACGACATTTTAATAACGGGGGCTACTGAGGCTAGGCACATTGAAAACCTAGAGCAGGTACTAAAGAGACTCTCAGATGCAGGGCTGCGTCTGAAACGTGGAAAGTGTGTGTTTATGGCACCAAGTGTGACGTATCTGGGACATACCATCACAGCAGAGGGTCTTCGCGCCCAGTAGAAGACCAAGTGAGGGCTATCAAGGACGCCCCAAGCCCAAAGAACGTCACCGAACTCCGCGCCGTTTCTCTGGCATGGTGAATTACTATGGGAAGTTCCTGCAGGATCTATCCAAAGTGTTGGCACCTCTGCACAAGCGCTGCACAATGACACAAAGTGGCAGTGGGGTGCGGGGCAGGAGAAAGCGTTTAGGGAGGTGAAAGAGCTCCTTCATTCAGCAAAACTGTTAGTTCACTATGATCCCGATAAAGACATTGTTATCTCATGTGACGCGTCGCCTTATGGGGTGGGGGCGGTCCTCTCGCATGTTATGGAAGACGGCTCAGAGAAACCTGTTGGATTCGCCTCACGGACGCTGATGGCGGCAGAGAAAGGTTATTCACAGTTGGAAAAAGAAGGTCTTGCTATTGTTTTTGCAGTGAAGCGTTTTCATCAGTATTTATATGGACGTGTTTTCAAAATCCACACTGACCATAAACCACTGCTGAGTCTGTTCAGTGAAAAACGCTGCATTCCGCCGCTAGCGTCAGCCAGAATCCAACGGTGGGCACTAATATTGTCAGCCTACCAGTACGCAATAGTATACAGAGCTGGAAAAGACAACGCAAACGTTGATGCGTTGAGTCGCCTGCCATTGCCGGAGGCGCCTGTCTCAACATGCGTACCTCCAGAGACTGTTTTTTCATTAGAGAAATTGTCAGAGACACCTGTTAAGGCAGCCAAGGTCAAGCAGTGGACAGAGAGAGACCCAGTGCTGTCCAAAGTAAAGACTTACCTGTTGCAGGGCTGGCCCAGTGTGGTTGTCAGTGAGGAACTGAAACCATATGCCAAACGCAAGACAGAACTCAGCCTGCAGGATGGCTGCATTTTCTGGGGTTCGAGGGTAGTTGTACCTCCCCCAGGACGCTCACACATCGTGGAAGAACTACATGAGACCCATCCAGGAGTGTCACGAATGAAGAGCTTGGCAAGATCTTACGTCTGGTGGCCAAGAATGGATTTAGACCTGGAGAACAAGGTAAAGGCATGTACACAATGTCAGGCAAATCAACACATGTCACCACCAACCCCTTTGCAGCCATGGGAGTGGCCAGACCACCCCTGGTCAAGGCTACATCTGGACTTTGCTGGTCCGTTCATGGGGCAGATGTTCCTCATAATAGTGGATGTGCGCTCCAAGTGGATAGACGCTCACATCATGAGCAACCTAACAGCTCCCTTAACCATAGACAAGCTCAGACAAGTGTTCGCAATCCACGGGTTGCCAGATGCAGTAGTCACAGATAATGGTCCGACGTTTACCAGTGAGCTGTTTGGTGAGTTTATGGAACAGAATGGCATCCGACATATCGTGTAAGCTCCTTTCCACCCAGCCTAGAATGGATTGGCAGAGAGAGCTGTCCAGACAGTGAAGGAGGGTCTAAGAAGGATGAAAGGTGACTCTCTCAGTACCAGACTTTCACGGTTCCTGTTTAAATATCGCCTTACACCGCAAACCACTACTGCACGTACTCCAGCAGAGATGTTGATGGGACGTAGGCCTAAGTCAAAGTTGGACCTGCTGCGCCCAGACACTAAGGCTAGGGTGCTGAGAAAGCAGGAAAGACAGAAGGAAGGTCACGATCAACATGCACGACAGAGACAGCTGAAACCAGGTGACAATGTCTACGTTAAGAATTTCAGCAATAACTCTAATCAGCAATGGCTGCCGGGGGTTATCTTGACACAAAGAGGCCCTCTCTCCTACGTCGTAGAACTGACTGATGGACAAGTGTTCCGCAGACATCAGGACCACGTACGCCGATCACGATACAGACCCCGAGGTCAGTAGCACCTCAGAGTTCCCCTTGGTGAGTCAGACTACTGGGGAAGCTTCACCAGAGGAAAAGTCACTTGAAGAAATGTCTGTGCCCCCGGGAGAGGATGGACAAGTGATCACAGACACACAGGCCCCTCTTGTGACTCTTATACCAGATCCACCCAAAACACCTACCTCAGCTGTGCCAGCAACAGCACCGGAGATAGATCGCAGGTCACAGCGTGATCGGAAGCCTCCAGATAGACTGAATGTTTAATTAATCTGAATGTGTTCAGTGGAAGGTGCATATGCTAGATTATAAGAGTATGCCAAATAATATGATTTTTGTTTTGAAGAAGTATAATGAGTCAAGGTGTAAGAAAGAAATGACACCACATTAGTTTAAATTTTCCAGTTTATTTGCATTGGGAGAATTTTGGAATTTAGTAGGGGAGGAGTGTTGTATACTTACAAAATAGTAATTACATTTCTTACCACTAGGTGGAGTCTATGTTTTTAGATAGTAGTTTTGCACTACCTTCGTGGAGAAAAAGGTGTGCTAGGGAAGTCGCCTACGAGAAGCACGTGTTGTGTTCCTAGTGTTCTTATGCTACAGCATTCCTGTTATATTTCATATAAAAGCTACCACTCGGTACAACCTCCTTTGTGGTCCTGTTTATTATACAAGTTACCACAGCGATAACACTCAATACTTTGCAACCCATATAGACACACGAGGGATTTAAATAACAAATGCAATCTGGGGTGAACAGCTGAGAACAAAGTTGACACATATGTGAAATAACCAATGACAATACAGGGGCAGAGACAAAACAGAAAACAAAACACACATAAACAAAGAAGTAAACAAAGTCAAGGTCACTGACAAACCTGGAAGCGAGCGTTCACATTTTGAGCTTGCGCTTCGTGTTTCAGACCCCATTGCGTGTTCCAATGCTTCACACAAGGGGAAATCGTGACATGTTTAATGTAATGAGAAATGTTAGGTAGACTTTACCTAATTTATTTTAGTGTGTTATAGCTGTTAAATTTAGATACTCTTTACTCAAAACATGGGATGAAATATACTCAAACAAATTGAGTGCAAATTGTTACCTCACTTTTATTGAGTAGATTCTGTAGGTTTGTATTCTGCAGTTTCTATAGTGTTGTAGCTGTTATAATAATAATAATAATAATAATAATAATAATAATAATAATAATAATAATAATAATAATAATAATAATAATAATAAAACAAACAAATAAAAACTAGGCAACAATTTAGAATGACTAATGTTCAATGCAGGAACAACCATGAAAATTCTTCAGTATAACCTTTAGACCACAGAGGGTTAACCATTGTAGACAAAGCACGATTGCTCTTACTGTAAAAAAAAAAATATATATATATATATATATATATATACATATATATATATATATATATATATATATATATATATATATATATATAGAGAGAGAGAGAGAGAGAGAGAGAGAGAGAGAGAGAGAGAGAGATTTTTTTTTTTTAAGGACCTGTTTGCCTAGACATTTCTCCCAGGATTACTACTCTCTCGCCAACAGTGCGTGATTGGTGGAGCACACAGCATTAACCAACCCACACGCCAATGCTTGCAATAAAGTATCAGTTAATGCTCTCAAAATGGAGTGGGTACTTTGTATCCAAGGAAACAGGGGCATACATTTATGATGGCATTACTCCAGAGAATTCTGAACAAAAACAGATATGAATGGGGAGAATGAACAAAAAAACTGAAAACCAGCTAAAGGAATAGTACAAAAAAGACAAGTTTTAAGTTAAAGGATTATGCCCCCCCAAACCTAACCCCAGTTTTATAGACTAGGGTCAATCAAGATCATTTTCACTGTCATTTAAATAAATATATATTATTCTCTGCTGTGTGAAATAAATAATAATAATAATAATAATAATAATAATTTATTTTACCCACTTTATGTAGTGAGCCTATCTGGAATCAGTGAATAATTTCACATATCTATTGAAGGAATGGCAAAATAGAATGAACATGTAAGTAATACATCATACATACATCTTAAAATAACACGGGTACCATTTGGCTCAGGTCAGAGCAAAGACAGACAGAGCAAGAAGCCACACACCATGACAACGTGTATGTGTGTGTGTGTGCTTTCTGCTCACCTGGTGGGATAAAAGTTGCATTTATTACATTGTTTTGTTTTTAATAGTGTAATGTTCCGTTTATTATTCATGGTTGATTTATTTTGCATTGTAATAAAAATCATTAAATGTGACTTGACAGGCAAATTTTTTACAATGGTTTCATCACGTTAAAATAAATGTGTTTTTTTTTTTTTTTTTTTTTTTTTTTTTTAAAATATGTTGTCTCTGTAGTTGTCAATGTTTGTGTCATGTTTGTGCTAAGATTCAATAGCTTTTCGTGGGTGTTATGTGGAGACCCAGAAAAATAAATTCCCTTGATAAATTATGTACATATTTGGCACATATGCAATGTGCAAAATTACTCAATTTATTATCATTTGTTTACTTTTACATGCACTAGTTTAACATATAATGAAATGTGTGCTTTATTCATTCAGATTGGCTTTCAATGTGACTGAAGTGTGTTAAACCACTCAGTATTCAGCTGACAGGCTACTTCAAGGAAAATCCTTAGTTGGATGAGAGAGTCTGAGGGTTCATGATCAAGGTGACAAATGTAGTATTTTTGTTCCATACATCAAACAAGTTTTTAAATACATTACTAACATTACTAATGTGAATTCATACAAATGTCCAATCAGCCAATCACATGGCAGAAGACCAGGCAATGTTTTGTTTTGTGCCCCCCCCCCTCCCCCTACATACTACATCATCTATCAAACATGTGGAGGAAGTGTTATGGCATGAAGATTGGTATGGTATGTCTGCCAATAGAACTGGGTCACTGGTGTATATTGATGATGTGAATGCTGATATAATGAATGAAGTGTATAGAGCTCAAATTCAGACAAATATTGCAAAGCTGACATTTTGTGAGCATTAACAGTAAAGATGCCGCAGACATAATGCCCCATACATACCAGAAAAGCAAGCCAAGAACTGCTTAAGGCAAAGAAATTAAAGGTTCTAAAATGTCTTATGACCTGAAACCCATTGATCATGACTTTCTATTTCTGAAGACAAAACTGAAGGCAAAAAAGACCCACAAACAAGCAAATCCTTTCCTGGAAACTATTGTGCAGGATAGATCTGAAATTCTACAGGACATAGTGAGTGTTTGTGTCCTGTAAGCTACATACAGGGGAAAAACAAAGTATTTTCACAAATTAATTATTTTATGCATTGAAAATATGTCACATAATGGCTGATGCAGTCTGTAACATTTCCAAGCCGGAATGAAATTTATACCTAAAAAAAAAAAAAAAAAAAAAAGCAGAATAATTTTTTGTTTAAATAATAAAATTAGCTTGGTTTAATAGTAAGCAAGCTAACACAATTTTACACTACCCACTGTCACAAATACATATCAGAACAGTAATTTAGTACACCATAATAATTAAAGAGATTATTTAATAAAAGGGGGACTATACCTTTACTGACAAGATGATTAGTGACAGTTGAATTTGTGCATTCAAATACTTGTGAGACTATAGTACGAAAGAGTGATGTCATCTCAGTGAATTGAATCTTTTCTCAAAAAAGATTAATTTACTGGTGCCTTTTTGTGCGTTGTTAATGACACATTGAATCATTTACTCAACCGATTCGTTAATATACTGAGTCATTTATGACTAAAACTATTTTGCAGCAGTCCTGCAATAATTATTAAATTCTGCAGGATTTTTCCCTTGTCCAGCAAATGTGCTGGACTTTCTTGCATGTTTAAATCCTCCTGCATGTTTCTTGTGTATATTCTATTCTATTGTCTTACCCTGAAAAAATCAGCTCTAACACGTTTCATATTCAATTGATTTCCACACCATTTGCTTTGTAACAAATATGATACTACATGTCTGCATATCACAAAACTGCTAAAAGAAGTTAGGCTAAATGTAAATGCATGCTTGAACATAAAATGTGCCATCAGTCACAAAGAGGTGGATGGTTTTTTTTTATAAACAAAAATAGATAAGACAAACAAATCCAAACAGCAAAATAAAATTCAGAATCATAGATAGGCAAAATGGGCAGAGCAGGGAGACACTCAAAGAACAGGTTATTTACGTATGTTGAAAATAATAACAAGGATTTATTTATTAACAAAGTCAGTGAACACACTGAATTACTTTATCAGTATGGCTATGAGCTTGTATTGTTCTTAACTGCAGTGTTTTAAATTGGATAAAATTATTAATTGACTTGATTTTATGTCATGTCATGTTTTATGATAAGGATCTGTCAGTCATCATTATTATGTAGGTTGAGCTATTATCGTTGGTTTTTAGAAGAGTAAACCGTCCATGGTCAATCTCACCATATGGTGGGTCATGAAAAGTTTTTAGGACCAAAGATAATCAGTTATAAAGCAAAATATTTATTCCAGACAGGAAGGCAGCCATTTGCCTGAATAGTCAGTGGAATCACACTCAATCAATTGGTCTAAGAACCCCCGTTCAGGGTAAAAAGCTAGCATGGTCTAGTATTTTGAACATGACAGAATTGATGCACTACTTCATACATAATACATCGTCATACATAATACATATTTGACTCAGCATCTTTCTTTACTGGCACTGAAGACCTAATGCTTAGTAATGTTACTGGAAAAGGGCTTGTGTATGACCTTGGACAGTCATTACTCACTACTCGTCTATCAATTATAATAGCATATCCTGCCTACCAAGGCTGATGGACAGAGAACATTAATTATTCCTTGTTGTTCCTCCTTATCTTTTTCTTTATATATTTTGTCCATTCTCTGTACTTTGAAAATGAATCATTAAATGATTATGACAAAATATGACTGATTTACTCAAAATGTATTAATGCTTTGTAAATATTTACTTTCTAATTAAATAAACATTGTTGCCAATTATCCAGGGACACCATTTAAACAAGCAAACACTTACAAAGCACCATGAGAAGAGGCATTGATACATTATCCACATAAGTCACATCAATACTGTATTGTTTGTGATGCACTTTCTTTTTAATCTACTTTCATAAGGTTGGTAAATGTCAACCAATTCCCTTTTAAACTAACTAAATCACAAACAAGAAAATGCCCTAGACTGTTTTCACATTATTTTCTTATATTGTTTTACTATTTATATAATATTTCCACCAATTTTCTTTCTAACACCATCACTGCTGTCAAAAACACAACTATTAGCACAATTTATGAGAGTGTGCAAAGGTGAACTGGACATGCTATCTTATAAGTCCAGCTCAACCCTCCTAAAGTATATAATGTCAGATTTGGCTGAATAACAAATGCTAAATACACATATTCTTCCCGATAGTATTGATATTGCAAACTCTCTTACAGTGAGAACATTTTCAAAGTCAAAATTAATTATTGGTCATCAAGAAAATCAAAATCTGAAAAATGCTGTTTGCAATAGCATTCAACCCCCCAGGTTCCAGAACCTCCAGATGAAAGATATTGTCTTAACACAGACATAATTGATTTATAATTAGCTGTGACCTATGCAATATTAAAACAGCTCTCACTGTCTGAACAAACACCTACTGTAGTTGAACGGTCATTAAAGAGAGTGTTAGTCAGAAGGAAAGGAATGAAAAAATCTGAAGGAAGGTAAGTTAATATAATGTCAATTTAGGAAAAGGGTGTAAAATTATATCTATCTAGTATTCCTGTATCAAAAGCGAGGGAGTGAATGCTACCTGCTCACTACCTACAGGGCCCTCCCTCAAAAACTAGCACAAAAACAAGACTGGTGATGGAAGCCACGGTAGAGAAACAGTCACTCTGAAGGTATTACATAGTACAATGGCTGAGAGTGGAGGTATACTAGACAGTGGGAGGCTAGAAAGGAACCATTGCTCAAGTTGGCCCAGTAAATATTTGTTTTTCTCATATGATGAGACCAAGATGCGATCGGGCACATGCACACGTTTACTCCCTAACTAGCCAATAAACAAGAGAAAATAAAAATTCACAAAGAAAATGGATACCTCCTCCTGAAGTCTTCTGAAATAAATATTACCTACATAAATCAGCAACAAACTAAGAAAGCAAAAGACATCTCAATCACAAAGGGAAAAAAAAAAGAAAACTTAAGGTACACAAGTCGCAAAGAAAAAAACGTCTTAATTATTAACCACAGTGAAAACCCCATGACACCAGGGAAACTCTCACTCAAACAGCAGCATATCAACAGCTACTGTGATAACAACAACTAGATATCTGGGGCAGGAGCCGGAGGCCAGAATGGCCACAACCAACTCGGTGGCACTCTACAACATCTACACAAAAAGCTCTCTCCCACTGCCTTCTTTCCCAGCATTTAAGTGCTCCCACTCCTCACCCTAATCTCCCACAACTGATCCCAATTAAACACTGAACAGAGGGAGAGGGAAGAGAAAAAGAAAGAGAACTGCACACAATATCCATCCATCCATCTTCTACCTCTTACTCCTTTTCAGGGTCATGGACAATATACATCACAACACCAAGAAATCAAATAAACAACAAGAAAAATAGAAAACTCTTTGTCCAGGGATGTGACATTATTATAATTATTATTATTATCATTATTATTATTATTATTATTATTATTATTATTATTATTATTATTATTATTGGTGATAGTAGTAGTAGTAGTAGTAGTATGAAAATAATAACACATTTGAAAAGACAGAAAATATGCCAGAAATTGGATCTATGAGTGTTCCCACACCCATTCATGAAAATAAGCAGATTTCATGAAAATAAGAATATATTCATTTGTATGTGTGTTTATGCTTATTTTCATGATGGATGCCAATAAATCTGAAGTTGTCTGTAAAAGGTGTTTTTTTTCTGTTTACTAGGTTCCCTGTGTTTTAATCTTTTTGTTCTTAGTTGATAGTTGCTCTCCAGGAAAGATATCTAAAAAAAAAAATAGGGAGTCTGTACACATAAAATACATATTCAATAACATTAGCGCTACAATAATCTGAAGTGTGTTAAAGGCAACATAAGATTTCCATAATATACTTCACAAAGGAAAGAGGACTTCCATCCACAGGTATATAGAACACAAATTATAATGCCACAATTTCAATATACTAGACAATGATCGATTAATGTTTCATGTACAACTTTCTTTGGTTATGCTTCTTTAGCGCAGGTTTATTCTCTTTAGCAGCAGTAGCTCTGTTATTTATTCATTATTGGCTACTGCCATTTGATTGTCTAGATACATGACATGTACACAACATATAGTGTCTGCAATCTAGCAGGTTCCAGATACAGTGTGTGTGTATTAGGACCCCCCTGAAAATGAGATGAAGCGTCTCAAGGGGTTTATCCTAAAGAATAAATTGGTTGCATATTCCTGTCTGTCAGGAGGTTGTGCTGAGTTTCACCATAAAGAGGTGCTGTGGCCAGAAGCTGTGCTTTGCTGCTATTAGTTTTTCAGGACAGCTGGCTTTATTTGTTCTGTACTCACAAGCAGCCTCTTCCCCCCTGCTCTAAAACAACAGAGCAGTAAGCACTGGTAATCAAGCAGTCAGTTAAAGTTCTCAACACACCCTATAGGAAGAAAAGATGACAGATGAGGAGATGGATGATGTTACATAATGACAGTGTTGAAAGAATCATCAGGAGGGTTTCATTTCTACTGTAGTGCACAATATCCTGCACATTTTCCCAGCATTCTTTATCAAGTCTGCTCCTATATCTGTAGTTACGGCATGCTAGTTGAATGTGCATGAAATCTACAAATGGTACCTCTGTCAGAATACATAGTTTGGCTTTAATAACTGACTACAATCAAGTGCTACAGTATTTGTATCATTTAGAAGAAAAGATAAAGAAGGAAGTCACTAGCACTTTTTCCTTCATGCATGCACATTTACGAGTAATTTCTTCCTAAAGCACAAAACAGTGGGAAAGGGTTATTGTAAGGAATGCCATATTTTGATTTAACAGGGCTTAACTGCTGACTTTGTTACTGCTTGCTCTATTTAACCCCTCCCTTGTGGTACCTACAAGAAAAAGTTATTGTTTTTTTTCCTTGTCAAAAACCCTTTTAATGCTGTTGAGGAGAGAAGCGCTATCACAATACTCACAAAACTGAGAAGTTCAGGGAGCATAGTGTTAGGTAGATGAAGTAGCAATATCGGTGACCAAACTCCCTCACGGCTCTGCAGCCCTAGCCTTGCTGAGTCCTTTATTCAAACAAAGCTAAAATCCCCCAGTAACATGGTTTTTATATATATATATATATATATATATATATATATATATATATATATATATATATATATATATATATATATATATATATAGTCACCAACTATAACTACCATTTAAAAAAATAAATATATATATATATATATATATATATATATATATATATATATATATATATACATATTTTTTTTGATAGTAGTTATAGTTGGTGACTTAATATGCATTTAGCATTGATGTATTTAAGGAGTAGAGTACATTAAGGCAGGTCAATAAGTATTTTGAAAGTGACACAATGTAATTTTGCCTCTGTACACCACCATAATGGATTTGCAATGAAGCACTCAATATGTTATTGAAGTGTCGCCCTTCAGCTTTTATTCAAGGGGTTTAACAGAAATATTGCATTAACTGTTTAGGAATTAACAGTCAGGTGGCTGTGGCTCAGTTGGTAGAGTGGGTTGCCCACTAATTGTTGTAAGGTTGACCTTATAAGGTTGTAAGGGCAAGACACTAAACCCCAAGTTGCTCCTGATGGCAAGTTTGTGCCTTACAATGGCAGCTCTGCTACCATTGATGGGTGAATGAGACACAGTGTAAAGTGCTATGTAAGTGCACCATTTAATTACAACCATTTTTAGTTTTGGCTCAAAAGTAATTGAACCAGCTAATTATAAATATTAGGATTACTGTTAATACTTATATGCAAATGCTACCTACATATACTGTACAACAATGCAAGCATAGCGTATGTAACAAATTTGTTTTGTTAGATTTACCTTTTAACATTCTTAGAACAGGGACAGTAAATTACATGGTAGATATTGAAACTGATGTACTGCATCTGACATGGTTATTAGTTTAATTCTAATATCATAAACATTTAAAATGAAAAATAAGTCAAATGTGGTACCCTCCACTAAATATGTAAATATGAGCAAAAAATCATCTGAAAAATTGTCTTTATTGATTAACCTTTTGATCTTTTGCTAAAACAATTCACAAAAACACTTTCCTCTCATGGATATCAAACAACTGCAAACACAATACAGGTTTATCAAAATAAAAATATCCTTGTTAAATATAGGTGTGAAACAATTATTGGCACCCCCATGAAAATTATATTTGAAGTATATTCTCATTGATATTTTACATTTTTTAAGTACACCTGGGTAACTAGGAACAGGAAATTGTTCAACCATGATTTCCTGTTTCACAGAGTATAAATATGATGTAACACATAGGCCAAATTCCCTTTGTCATTAATAACAAGGAATAAAGCTGTGATTCCTGTGAAGGTTGTTGAGTTTCACAAAATTGGAACTGGCTATAAGAAAATAACACAAGCATTGAAATTGCCCATTTCCACCATCGGGGCATTAATTAAGAAGTCCTATTCAACTGGAAATGTTATGAATCAACCTGGAATTGGACATGTGTATATGTTGTCTCAACGCACTGTGAGGAGAATGGTTCAAGTGGCCAAAAACTCTCCTCGGATCACAGCTAGAGAACTGCAGAAGTTAGTTGGGGTCAGAAAGTCTTCAGAACTAGAATCTGAAGTCACCGACTTTGGAAGGGTATTAAGAAAAAAGCCTCTATACTCATAAAAAAAACCCCAAAAAAACTCAAGCATCTTCAGTTTGCCAGACACTACTGGAACTTCAAATGGGATTGGGTTCTATGGTCAAATGAAATTAAAATAGAGCTTTTGGCAATAAACAGAAAGCTTAAAATGGGCCATGGTTGGATCTTACAGCAGAAAAATTGGATCTTACAGCAGAACAATGATCCATAACAAAAAAAATTGTTTACTGACCACAAAATCAAGGTTCTGCCATGGCCATCCCAGTTCACTGACTTGAAACCCATAGAAAACCTGTGGGAGAGGAGAGTCAACCTGCATGGACCTCAAAATTTGAAGGATCTGGATGGATTCTGTATGGAGGAATGTCACTGCTTCTATTGCTTAGAGGTCCAGGTTTGTACTTATGACAAGTAATATGGCAAGGAATGCATCTTAGTGAGTCAGTTTTTAAAATATCCCTATACTGAATGGCAATCCTGTCATGAATTCAAGGTCTATGAAAGGTTTATTTTTTTGATTCTGAGTTATAGATGTACTGATACTATTTTGTGTCACTTTCTTAGACTGTAAATACATTGTGTGGAATTTATTAAATATTATGTTAAGTGTCATTCTCCCATTTATCTGACTTTGTGTGCACCATCAGGATTTGCACTTATTTGTTCTTGGCTAATTTGTTGCCATGATATTTGAGACTGTTCTCTTTGGCACATGACATTTTATTCTAGTTTTTGTAGGAGAATGCACCTTATATTCAGTCTTTTTAGATCCTTGTTATCTACTTGTGTTCCTCTGAAACTTTTCTTATGCTGATCACATGCTGATCGTTACGCATGTTATATTTGTGCCTAATTCTAATTTCCATTTAAACTTAATTGTTTTTTATTTGATATTCTATTGATTCCATTATTTTTGCACATTCTCTGCATGTTCTTATAAAATATACCATTTGTATTTGTATACCATTAGTTTTTTTGTTGTTGTTTTTTTTCAGAACACAGCAACAGAGTCTGCTTCCAAGCTATGATTTCAATTTCAGGCCATCTGAGCATGACTGATACATTCACATCATTTGGGCTGGATGGAAACATCAGGTGTGGTTGACACTCATTCCTCAGCCAGGCAGAAACCAAACAGAATGTACTGTATCTCTGTCTTATTTGGATACTAGTTCATAGGTGTAACCCCAAAACACAATTTCTATTCAGGAAATATAATACCAAAATAACATGGAGAGTAGCAGTGGGCAGCTGGGAAGTGATCAGAACTGATAATCATAAAAAGGTATTCAAAAGATACGGTGGCTTAGTGGTTAGTACGTTCGCCTCACACCTCCAGGGTCTGGGGTTCGATTCCCGCCGGGGCCATGTGTGTGCGGAGTTTGCATGTTCTCCCCGTGTTCCGGGGGTTTCCTCCGGGTACTCCGGTTTCCTCCCCCAGTCCAAAGACATGCATGGTAGGTTGATTGGCAGCTTGTTAAAGTGTCCGTAGTGTATGAATGGGATTGTGATTGTGCCCTGCGATGGACTGGCACACTGTCCAGGGTGTACCCCGCCTTGTGCCCGATGCTTCCTTGGATAGGCTCCAGGTTCCCCGCGACTAAGCGGTTGAAGATGGATGGATGGATATTCAAAGGAGTTTATGCTTCCAACCCCCCCCCCTCTCACACACACACACACGAAACAGATTATGAAATATACAAACTCCAATGCATTTAGTTTTTTGCTGCATGTATGTAAACATAAAAGTATCTTCAGAGACATAAGCAATTTAGAAATTATTTTTGAAGGCTTAGACTGGTGAAACCCATTAGGGTTGCCATGGTGAGGGGTGCTGATGGATGCAGTAGAACCGCTAGCTAATTAATGTGGCCTGCAGGCAGCTGCAGACTCTTTCTGTTGTTTCCTTTTAATTCAATTCAATTCATTTTTTATTTGTATAGCTTTTTACAACTGACATGGTCACAAAGCAGCCTTACAGAAATATATAAAATTTAGAGATGCATTGATGTATGTGCCGATAAAGGCTGTTTTACATGCAATGGGCCATTGGCCAATAGTTTAAAAACATTTGATGATCAGGGCCAATTATAGCCTTTCAATAAATAGATTGCGGGAAAAGACATCGATTTTGTTCTGTGTGTAAAGAAGATGTCTATTGTGTGGAATGATGACAGACCTGCAGTTTGTAAGCTCTGCACTACTAAAATTTTACACCTGAAGTGAGCAGTAGTGAAGTGGGAGTTTTGATGTCGAGTGTATTATTATTATTATTTTTTTTTTTTGCTGCGCTACTCGCGATGCTTGCGCTGAATTAAAGGGCATGTACACCACTGAAAGATTTAATGATGAGTTGACAAAAAATATACATTGCACAGAAAAATATATTTGTAGAGTAGTAGATTTCATATCCAGTTAATATTAATATGAGTTAATATTAACATCATTAATATCATAAAAAAAGTTTATATTAGGCCTATATATTACCAGTTTGATATTCAGTGAGGAGTAGAAATTATTTTGTTTGTGGTGTGTAAATGTGAGACTAAAAGGAGTTTTTTTTTTTAGAATTCAGTCAATGTTAATATGAATTAATAACATACAATAAGTTAAGAAATCTTAATGTAATCTTCAGAATTTAGTTAATGTGTTAATGTGAGTAGTGTGTTTTCTGTTTATGAGACCAGTTACTGTGAAACAACTTGTTGAAATGGAGAATAAAATTTTTATTAGATTGCTTTACAGAATTGTGGAATTAATTATTATTAATTTAGAAGAAGGCATAAAAGGCATAACTACCAGTATCAGTATCAGCCGATATCACCGAATAATCAGTTATCAATATCGGCTGAGAAATTTAGTATCAGTGCATCTCTAATAAAGTTCCAATCTAAATTTTAAATTGATAAATTTGTGCCCAATGTGCAAGCCACAGGTGACGGTAATGGTGGCAAGGAAACACTCCCTGAGATGATATGAAGAAGAAACTTTGAGAGGAACCAGTTGCATAAGGGAGACCATCCTCATCTGGGTAGCAATCGATAGTGTAATTATAAACAAATTCCTTTTATAACCGTGCCCTATATGATCAAACAAAAGTGCAGCTGTGTAATCAGGAGATTCACCACAGTCTCAACATGAAGTCTCTTCTGCTGAAATTATGCACTGTCCACTGATGGAGAGCCGGGTGCAAAAAGACATCGCACCAAAACTGCTCATATCAGTTGCAGTCCAGTGCCATCTACACGGCTTCCGTGTGTCCCTAGGTTGTCCATATTGTGCCATCCTCAGCAACAGTGACTGGGCTCCAAGTGACGAGAACTCCAGAAGCAGGGCACCAGGACGGTTCAGAGCAGAACGGTTCAGGCCCACGAAGCAGCACCATTCTACAACCCCTGGCAAAAATGATGGAATCAATGCACTTAAAGGGTGTTCGCTCAGCTTTTTTGCTTCGTAGCAAATAAGCAAAGCACAGATATTACACAAAACATTTTTTATTTAACAGCTGACCATTCTGGCTTTGAGAAACATTCCTCAAACAAGTTAAATTAAATTATTTTAATTAATGGCACATGTTTTTCCAGAAAAAGTAGAGGAAAAAATTATTGTTAAAAGTATGGAATCACCTTGTAATTTGCATTTCTGAAACAAATACCAGCACAAGTCTAAAAGTGCAAAATAGTATGCAGTTAAAAGAGAGTGCTTACAGATCTTAACCGTGGGATTTTTTGAAAGGAAACATGGCCCCAATAGAGTTGTCAGTTGAGACAATGGAAAGGATTATAAAACCAGCACATGTGCAAAAAGTGTGGTAAAAAGATGTTGGTTGTTTTCAGTCAGCTGTGTCTAAAATCTGGTGCAAGTACAAAACAAAATGGGAAAGTTATGAAATGACAATATACAGGTCAACCAAGGAAGACGGCAAAGCATTAGGATAGAAAACTCAAAGCAATATGCCTTGAAAATAGAAAATGCACTCATTTATGATATGGGGTTGCATGTCAGGTAAAGGACCAGGGAACACCTCAACAGTCAATTCACAGGTATACATTGAAATTTTGGACACTTTTCTCATTCCATCAATAGAATATAGGTTGGGTGATTATGAAGTCATTTTTCAGGATGATAATATTGTTTTTCATTAGTGAACTCTATGCCTCAAAGAATTCAAGCCATCATAAAAGCCAGAGAAGGTTGTATGATTTTTTTTTTGTTCATGACTCAATAATGTTTTCTTCAACTTTGAGTGATGAAAAAAATATGCCATTAATTAAAACAATTTTAGTACATTTGTTTGAGGTATGTTTCACAAAGCCAAAATGTTCAGCTATTTAAAAAAATGTTTTGTGTCATATCTATGACTGGTTTATTTGCTACAAAGTTAAAAAGTCTAGTGAACATCCTCAACAAATTATGGTGATTCCATAATTTTTGCCAGGGGTTGTAGCTGTGAGGCCTTCATTGGGCATGAGGCTAGGATGTTGTTAGGATATTGCAAACATCATTCTTATATGCAATCAATTTAATCAATGAATTCTAATGAAGACATGTTGTGCATGTACAATGCCTTGTTGATGCTTATTTGAAACGTCAGTGGAAAACACTAACACCATGTCAGATATTTGTCCTCAGAGTTTGTAGCACAATAAATGTTGCTCTTGGCATTCAACTGCTTTCAAACAGTGTGCTTTGGCAGTACAATTGTATTTGCAAATATTTCATGGACAGAACAAGTGACTCCTGATTGGAGAGATTCTCGCTTCTCAAATGGAGCAGCTGGAAGAGACAAAATGGAAAACAAATTGACAATGAGTGCCTCAGACTTTTGAACAGCACTTCTATTAGAGTTTAGTAAATGGCTGCCATTTACTGTGTTGCTTTCCTTCTTTCTCAAACTGAGAACAATGAGAATGATATTAGCATATAGTCAAATTACAGGTATAATTTGAAAAAAAAGTTTTTCAATGGTTTAATTACAAAGATTGTCTGTAAATTTACAGTTCTTATGATGTGCAGAAAGGTACTTTTCAGAATAAACTTGCAATTTTCAATTTCTGCTGTGTAGGGAATTAAAAAGCTTTGAATAAAATAATTAAATTACTGTGTTCATTTAAGTGTAACTATGCTGCTACAGTATCTTAGCCAAAGAACTTTCCTAGAGAAGCACACTTTATCACCTGGCTCATATATTAAAGTGTCTGCTTCATAATAGTCTGCAATTTTCTTGGTTTGTCTAACTGTTTGTTCTAGGTGTTGGTGTGTGCTCTCTCAGAGCTTCTCATTACAGTGAAACCCATTGTAAACTGCAGGAGCATTGGTGGTACTAGAGACTACACTGTGGAAAAAAAGTCATTTAAGATGCAGAGATACAAAAGGAATTTTGTATTCAGGACAGAGCAGAAATCTTGGCCAATCCTCCTGGTTATCTGCACAGAAGGTTCTCCTGATTTTCCAACTCTCTGCAACCCCTTCTTGGGACTTGGTTGAACACTATGTCCTCTGGAAATCCAAATAACCTGAAGACACCCATTTAAACATTAATTCTGCAGATTAAAATTTTGTGGGTATTAATTTATTTATTTTTTAATTTTTATATTATTTTTTATTTATTTATTTATTTAAATCAATATCAATTGGCATCATGGTGTTATTCTGAAAAGAGAGTAGATTGGTGAGAAAGTTGAATGTCAAGGGCCACCATGGATGTTGGGGAATAGGCAGATGAAGGAGCTAGGATTATGGGGCAGGATTTCACAAACTTCTGGACATTCATGATCTTGGTGTTTCACCAATATTTGGTGCTGATCAACTGGTAGTCTTGTATGTTTGAACACTGATCACCATGAGATTGTGAACTGAGTCTGGGAGTAAATTGCTTAGCAAATTTCAGGTATTCTAAATTGCAATGATCCGTAAACATGACAAAAGGGTGCTTAGGTCCCTTGAGCCAGTGGCACTATTCCTCCAAGGGCAAATTTACTGCCAAGAGCTCTCTCTTCTCAATATCATAGATGCATATTGCATGGGCAGAATTTACAGAAGAATGCTACCGGGTGGAGTTTTTTTTTAAGTATTTGTAAAGCTTGTTCATGCTCCCTGTCAGAAGGAATGTGAAAATTTATTGGCTAATTAAAATTAAAATGTAAAATTGTATATTTAGGGTAGTTTCCCTGCCTTTAACTGTCAAAAAAGGTCAAATTTGACCACAACAGTATATAATAGTAAACAGGCCACTTTTATGTATTAACTGTACAATGTTGTTACATAACATAACTGTAGTTACATGAAAAGCTTGGCATGTAATTAGACAATACATAAAACACAATCTCATGCTCTTTGCAAATCTCATAAACCCATATGTTATTCACAATAGAACATAGAAAACATATCAAATGTTTAAACTGAGTAAATGTACCATTTCAAGAAAAAAATAAGGTAATTTTGAATTTGATGGCTGCAGCATGTCTCAAAAAACTTGGGACAGGGCAACACAAGGCTGGAAAAGTAAGTACTTCTAAAAAGAAACAGCTGGATTTAATTGGCAACAGGTCAGTAACATGATTGGGTATTTCAGAAGTAAAGATGGGCAGAGGTTCACCAATCTGTGAAAAACTGCATTTCGAATTTGTGGAACAATATCAGAATAATGCTCCTCAACATAAAATTGTGAAGACTATGAATATCTCACAATCTGTAATACAAAAAATCATCAAACAATTCCAAGAATCTCGAAAAATCTCTGTGTACAAGGGACAAGGTTGAAAATCAGTACTGCATGTCCATGACCTTTGGGCCCTCAGGTGGAACTGCATTAAAAACAGGCATGATTATGTAATGGAAATCACTGCATGGTCTCAGAAACACCTACAGAACTCATTGTCTGTGAACACAGTTCGCCATGCCAGCTACAAATGCTGGTTAAAGCTCTATCATACAAAGAAGAAGTCATATGTGAACCAGAAATGCCGCAGTCTTCTCTGGGCCAAAGCTCATTTAAAATGGACTGAGGGAAAGTGGAAAACTGTTCTCTGGTCAGATTAATCGAAATTTTCAACAAATGCTTCCATCCAGATTCCATCTCATATTTACTTGGACTCACACAAAATAGCATTATGGGTGTGCATTGTTATGGTAGGTTTTAATGCTGGTGTGGATTTTAACACTGGTTACAATAAACTATGCATGACTAAAAGGCACAGTGTCTTTTCAGTGTGAATTAGAAGCCAACTTTTGAAACCACCACGGCATTGTTTGTTGCTTGGTAGGGATAAAATACACTCACCGGGCCATTTTAATTGGAACACTTGTACAACTGATCATTAATGCAGTTATCCAATCAGCCAATGATATGGCAGCAAAACAATGCATAAAATCATGCAGATACAGGTCAAGAGATTCAGTTAATGTTTACACCTAACATCACAATGGGGAGAAAATGTGATCTCTGTGACTCTGAACGTGGGATGGTAGGAGTGGGAATCAGAATTTGGGGAATTAGAACATTTTCTTAATCTGAATCAGGCAATTGGATTGTGCATTTACATGACTCACTACTAATTAGAATTCTGCCAAATTCTGATTAATATCAGAATATTGATGTGAATGTAAACGTAGTCACTGTCATTTGTATTTAGTTAATACTGGTGTAGAGTAGCGTACTTATTTTGCAGTGGGGTAACAGAACTAGTGAACATCTTTGCAGCTGTGTATGGACTCAGGCAGCGTAAAATCTTATTTAGCTATGATTCTCACTCATTTCAACACAATACTTCAAAGATAATTTACACATGTAATGTCACATTTAACTGACTTTTGTCAGTTAACCTTACCAGCATCAACCTTACACAATTCCGATTTGCCCATCTTTACATCTAATGTCAATATTAAAAATCCCTCCCTAAAGAGGAAGCTCTTAACATGATAATACTGTATGTTAAGCCCTCCCTTGATCATTCAGTAAGAAAATGAGAAAGGGTGATAGGCACTGAAGAAAGAGTTCTCTCTTTGTTGAAGCAAAGACAAGGAACAGGCTTCCTTTCCTTTGGGATCCCATCCAGCAGTCCATCAAACGCACTGATGGGCTCCCTGATAAATATAAGCAACTTCCTTTATATAGCAGAACAAAAGGATTTTTGCAGAGCGCTCAAAGTGAGCTTCCTTCATTCTCACCACTCAGCTCAACTATTTACTGCGCAAGAAGTCATGTGTAGTATAATTCAAACTTGTTTAAGTAACTTTAGTAAAAGATAAAATAATTGGGGGGGAAAACACATTCAATCATTTTCTCCCATGCTAAGCTGAAACGATATACTGTACAATTGAGAATATTCTGATTGCTTGCCCTTTTAACTCCTTGCCCTTTTCACTCCTCTCTCCTCTCTTAAAACCAATCAAAAACAGCCTCTGATTAAAGGTTATAATTAGAAACTGAACACCTGTTCATGAAGAGAATTGCTGACTCTCTCAGCCAAACAGAGTTAATGTTAATAGTTTTTTCTTCTTTTCTGACTCTACTGAAAGACAAGAAACCAGATACAGAAATAAAAAGTGAACAAAATTCCCTTTGCAACTAATAGTCTGTTAAAACTTAAACTGTTAAACCTGCTTTAAATTAAACAGCCAACCGCAAACTCTACTGCATACAATATCTCCTTTGCTACACCTTTATACTACGATTAAGATCCTGCTTAATTTTATTTATTTTTTACATCTAAACATGTATTACCTTATAACTTAAGTTAAAAATATCCCATAAAACAAAGATATCTTTGTTTCTTCAGCAGCATTTTTAATTTTCTGAAAAACCTGCTTTTTCAAACTCCTCCTAGACCTTTTGTCAGATCATCTTCAGGACATAACAAATGGTTATCAAATTCAAGTAGATTAGTCAAACTGTTCTCAATGCAAACAAATTTGATGATGAACAGTATAAAGTATATCTCCGTAACACTTTAGAGTATTCACACCAAACTTGTATGTATGTCATAGCCATCATGATTTACGCCATCATGCCCTACCTACACTGTTTTGGAACAGCACCACCTACTTTACATTGTAGCAAAGTGTCATTTCTTCAGTGTTGTCACATTAAAAGATATAATCAAATATTTACAAAAATGTGAAAGGTGTACTCACTTTTGTGAGAGATATATATAATGATAATTTTATATATTGTGTATATATATATATATATATATATATATATATATATTATATATATATATATATATATATATATATATAATAAAAATATTCATATATTTTTAAAAAGCAACTTAGCAATAATGCATCAGTTTGCTTTTAGACAGAACTGATAAATGATATCCATGCATAATCTGACAACGTCACACAATGCAGCCTGTGTTCATCTCCTGCCTTCTTCTAGAGGCAGCAGAACAGTCGAAGTGGGGATTGACTCCAGGCCACGGCAGAAGAGAAAGCAAAAGCCAGGAGGCTCAGGGCAAGCTTGCTGAATAAAGCCTGAACTTCAAACAACACACAGCAGTGTTTCAGTGCTGCAGAGAAATAAAAAGGTTGTGTATGAAAGTAGCATTAGGTGGATGTGGAAGCTCAGGCACATTTATTTTTCAAACAACCATAAAACGTCGGCAGTAATAAAGACCCAATAACATCACAACACTAATTTTCCCAGATCAAACATATTCAGAGGTTGGTAGTAACACGCTACATTTACTTCGTTACATTTACTTGCGTAACTTTATTATTTACTTTTAAGAGTAGGTTTAACTGCCCATGCTTATACTCTTACTCAAGTTAATTTTTAATCACAAAAATGTACTTTTACTTCGCTACATTTGGCTCCTCAATTACAGTTAAATGTTACTGCTAATGCATATATGTAGCTTTAATAATTCATTTATATCAAGTATAATGAGATCGTGAGTCTCAGGACACACACACACACACACACACAAACTCACTTTCTATTCTGTTCCATAGTTTGTTCTTTTGCTCTCTTTTGTCTTGTTTAAATGCAATGTTGACAAATTTGTGTTGTTAATGTGAAAATAAAGACAGTCAACTGGTATGTTTTTTGGGGTGTGTGTGTGTGTGATATTTTTTTGAAAATGATGGGTTCTGTGTTATTGTATCCACCACAGGATTGGGATATGCTTTTTCATCTTGAATCCAGGTTCATATACACAGAACAGACAGATTTTCAAGAGACTTATAGTACAGTAGTCTGAGATTCAGGATTTTCCCTTCATTTGAATCAAATCTGAAATAACTAGTAACTTAATACTTGAGTAATCCTCTCACTGGATACTTTATTTCTCTTACTCAAGTAATTATTAATTATTATTACTTTTACTATTACTTGAGTAATTATTTTATAAGTTTTACTTGTACTTGAGTAATAAGTTTGTTTACTCTACCCACCTCTGAATATATTTCATACTCTGATTATACATAATTTAGATGATTTATTTCCCAGTAAAGGCCAATATGCTCACATGGTCGCCAGATCATTATTACTCCTGCCAACATGTGCAGGCATTAAGGGCCAGCATTGGCATAGGTGATTACCTATAATGTGAATGCATGCACTAGGGGGCAGTGTCAAATATAATATATGTCAAATATAATACATGTCATTATATACATATATATATATATATATATATATATATATATATATATATATATATATATATATATATATATATATATATATATATATATATGTGTGTGTGTGTGTGTGTGTGTGTGTGTGTGTGAAATATTATAGAAAGTACAGAGAATGACAAACTAAGAAGAAAATCCTCACATTTTATTGTAACAGAGTGAATGGACAGAATAACTACTGGATTTCGTTTATTATTATGTGGCTATTTGTGGCAACATTAGGCTAAAATTGGTAGAAATTGTATGGTACCACTTTTTTTTTCTGATACCGAAAAGCTAAACTGATGCATATACTCATCCAACAGTTTTCTTTGAACACTCCTAAGCTTTAAAATTTTGGGGTTTTTTGTTGTTTTTTTTTTTTTTAAACTGAAGCACTTCTTCTTCACCCAAGGTTTTCTAAATCTAAGAATTCATTGTCACTTCAGTATTTTAATAAAGCTCTGTAGATGTAAAGATGAGCAATGTATATGGTTTACATGGTTGGTTTTCTGACAATTGACCTTTGAACTGCTATTTTTTTATTTTGCTCTAGTTTTGGTTTGGGCTCAGAATATTTGGATCTTATCCCAACCACAATGCTGTTGGATATTTTTTCACTTTTTTGACCGATCTGTGTTTCCTTGACACAGAGCCCTGCAGAACTGCACGACATGTATGTGAGAATTTAGAGGTATGCATGCCAGCATCTCAGTCAGGATGTGCACTCATCCATAAATTGATGTGCATGCATGCAGAAGAAGAAAACAATTCTAACATTTCCTGAGATGGCATGAAAAATCCACTGTATGACAGTCAAATTATTAAATACATAATAGCAAACAAAAAAATAAATAAAAAGCAAGACATGCAATAGGTCATGAAAGAAAATGGCACTTCGCAGTATAGCTGCTAAATATTCACATATACTCCATCCAGTGATTTGCGTAAAGACCTAAATCTCAACAAAAACTGCTTTCAGTGCTTTACATGCAATGTATTCATGGCAGGGCTGACATTCAGAAATCGTGTTTAACAAAAAAGGCCAATGTGCAAAAATGCATAAACATAGAATAAGGAGCCAAAGCCTGGACTCCTGAACTATGAAAAAGGTAATAATAAGTAATGGTCTTATAAGTCAATTTCCACCATATTTCATACAGTACGTATGACATGTCTGCTGCCAAATATTAAGTATGGTAAGAGCTTTATAATAGTAGGGCAAGCATTCATTAGAATCATTATGTGGCAGGTGACAAGGTGTATCTGAGGGATTTGTTGCATCAACTACGCCACCTAGGGAATGGGAGGCCGGCCCCCAGGACAAGGAACTAAACTAGAATAACCCCTAAGGGTAATTCAAGCACACAGGTTCGTAAACTCAAGGAGCCGGAGACATGCGTTACATCAACGATATTTATTCCAGCAAAACACATTAATTATTACCATTGCACGGTAAAACATGACCATACAATTGACACTCTGACGGAGAGGTCCCACCAACACAGTGACCAGGGGGCTGCTATATAAGCACTGTAGCTATGGGGTTGACTAGCACCTTGCTATTGGGCGAGTGACCTGGTCTCAGGGGAGGGGTAACTAGAACAGGGGAAATGCTTACCACAGCGAGCCGGACTACTGCATGACAGAGGGGAGGGGGTCCAGAAAATACACCATGCGTGAAAGAAGCACTACAATCCAAACAAAAGACACCTCAATGTGCACACAGCAAGGGAAAGTGAAAGCCTCCACCACGAACTCAGTCCTCCGCTCACGTGGGCCACACTGCTCTTGTCCGCCAACGGGAAAGAGGAAACACAAGTACTGATTAACAGAGTGGTTGATCTTACAAGCCAGGTATGCTAGCAATACTACAAATAACTACTTATCTTGAGCAGCAGGTTTGGTGCTCCCGCTCCACACAGATCAATGGTCAAAATGGGACAACCACCCTGGCCACAGCATTGGGATTGTACACCAACATGCATACACACCCACACACACACACACAACATACACAACAAGCAGAGTAGTAACACAAGCAGAGCGGGGTTTATCCCACAACCAACAAATAAAAATACAAAGTGCATGCAGGTTAGGCCAGAGAAACGGCGACACGGCACTGCATAGACCAAGCATGCATTAAAACAAACAAAACAAAAATCCTAGCACCAGCCAGAGCCAGTGGCTAGAAAGATCACAAACTAAACAGATATCCTAATAATTAAACATGACATTACTAAAAAAGGAGACAAAGCAGCAGTCTCTTAGGACGTGGGAACAGCCGATGAGTATAGCCAGCATATAGACCACTCTGTAAAGCACAACAAATGCTCAGAGCTGGTGATCCTATGCTCCACTTACAGGTACGAGGAGGAGAGACAACGCACTCACCACTCTACTGCTGATAGCAAACTGACACCAACAAGTCTCTTGCATTGCGGTCCACTGGGCGTAATGCATGCGAGTTTCCAAAGCAAATACCAACCGCACTGTTGAGCCAGCGGTTTCACCTACACGCACACCAAAGCTACCGGTATCCCACGTCACTAACCAGGAAGTCCTTGCACTGACTGAACGACGTACCAGTCAGTCGAAAACCACTTCCTTAAATACTACTCCAGGACCCCCCTCAAGATGACTCACGGGGAAACCCATTTCACCACAATTAGATATAATTATCAATTTGCATAGTCTTTTAACAGGCAAACAAATATGAGGTACTTTTACAAATCCAGATGCACCCTGTATGGGACACCCAGGTGCCCCATACAAACTGCTATCAAGAGTGGTTTGAAAATCAAGTCAATCACCTTCCATGGCATCCCCAATCACCAGATTTACTGGAAACATCACTGGATCTTTATGATCTGCTTTGGAATGCAGACTGCACAGTGGATATTCACTTCCTTCATCCAAAACAAATTTAATTTTTTTGTTTCATTTGTGTGACATAAAAGGTAAATCGCAGAACACAAGATAGAAAAGAATCCCAGAAGTCACAACATGTTGAAAATTGTGGTGGATGGGTTACAACATCAGTTCTACTCCTGTCACCTAAGAGCAGGAATCAGTTAAGGAAAAAGACCAAGTGATGTTTTTCCAATATTCAACTGTTTAGTATTGGTGAGCCTGTGCCCATTGTAGCCTCAGACTTCTGTTCTTGGCTGACATGAGTGGAACTGGATGTGGATGTTTTCTGCTGTTGAAGCCCATCCACCTCAAGGTTCACCATGTTGTGCTTTCTGAACTTTTCTGTTCACCAGGGATGCAATGAAGATATTTGAGTTTAGCATAGTTTTCCTCTCACCTTGAACCAGTCTTGCCATTCTCCTTTGACCTCTCCTCTCTCATCAACAAGGCATTTTCACCCACAGATTCGCTGCTCACTGGATGTTTTTTGTTTTTCACACCATTCTGTGTAAACTCGAGAGACAGTTGTGTGTAAAAAAACCTAGGTGATGAGCAGTCCAGCATACTCAAACCAGCCCATCTGGCACAAACAGCCATGCCATGGTGAAGGTCAATACATTTTTCAGAGATATCACAAGTGTTTAAAAGTCTAATGCTTTTGCTCCAAAGTGGCAAATAAAAGAGTTTGTTTGATTGTCAGGTGATTATGTATTCTAGTTCTGATGATGCTACAGGAATTCTTGACTGATAGCCAAGGGAGCAAATTGGTTGCAAATTGGTGTTTGAGCTCATGTATGCTGAAGAGGGCAGATAGGACATTCCTCCCAGTGTTGCAGCATGTGCAGCTGTTGTGATGTAGCATGTGCAGCAGTTATAAATATGTAGTTTACCGGCTTCATTTTTCTAGAAGGATACCTTCACCCTCCCTGATTGGTAGTTGTATAATAGGGGAAATGTAGTAGGTAAGAACTGGCAAATGACCAATTTGGGGAGAAAAATGAAGAAAAAAGCCCAATGAAGAAAAAAGTCCAATGCCTTAAACAAATGATAATAATGGATTGAATCTAAGGTGGGTGTGGTGGCTTAGTGGTTAGCATGTTTGTCTCACACTCCTAGGGTTGGGGGATTGATTTCTGCCTCTACCCTGTCTGTGCAGAGCTTGCATGCTTCACAGGTTCCCTCTGGGTACTCTGTTTTCTCTGGTATGTGTGAAAGGTCAAGTATTGCTAGCTGACCATGCATCTACTTTAGTTTTGTATTCTGATTAATGTTTATGGGACTGGAATCAAACATTCAATCCAAATATGAGTTGCATATTCATAATCCAAAAGAGCATGCAATGCTCACTTTCCCCTAACACCTAGTGCCTTTCCTTTTTTACTACAGTGAATTATCCCACTGAGACATTTGGCATTTTTTAAGGAAGTGTTTTTGTTTTCCATCTACGTGATGAGTCGATCAGAGACCAGTTTGCCCCTGATTTTTTGCTTCATAATTTTCTGATGGCTCTGTTGAAGCAGTCTGTGTCCTCCCAGTCTGTGTTACCTCCGCTGGACTCTGGTTCCTCGCCAGTTCAGACCTAATTATACCATCCGTCTGTTGTGTTTCATCAAGTTCTCCTGTGCCAGGAACTGAGACTATGCATTGTTGCAGCGTTGGACATGCTTCAACTCCAAACACTATTTCAGTTATTCCCCACCCCCATAGCCATTTTCTCTCATTCTCTCTCTGTCTCTTTCTATCTCAATACTCTCTCACACCACCACCAAACACAGATAGTATTTCATGTTTGATGTACCATGGCTGTGGGTTGTTTGCTGGCTCGATACAGCCTGGGTCTGTGTTGGACATTCTAAAAGCAGTTCTCCTTTGCCAAGCATTAATGGATATTGGATAGGAAACAAATGGGCTCTACGATATCTCAAAGAAGTGATGAGATTTCAACAGTGAATCTAAGCAAACTCTAAGTGATTGCTCAAGGAGCCTGGCTAAAGGCCTCTCACCATGCAGACAGGATGTTATGGTCAGAAAAGTGCACTTTTTAGCCAAAGTATATTGGAAACCTTACAATGTAGCTGAAATAGAAATTACCTTGTGAAGCAGTATTTTATTGGTCTACAAAACCTCTGGTATACTCTCCACTGATATATTTGCATAATATAAACAGGGTAATGATTCATGTGTGATCTCACAAAATCTTGACTTAAATTTCTCTTTGATATCAAATATTCACAGCATTTATAGCAGTAAACCATCTCATCCACAGAGCTGTATTCCTCATCTACACTCACAACCTAAGAAAACATTCTGGAGTTCTTCTGAAAAGGAAAGATTTTACACTTGATGTAAAGGGATTTTTATATTTTATTTTATTTTATTTTATTTATTTATTTATTGGGGGGGGGGGCTGGGATGTGAAATTGGATTTACATTTGGCATGGGAAAGGGACTGGGATGTGAAGGTAACACATCAAACACATCTTTGTCACACATACCAAAAGCATCAAAACGTAATGATTAGCCCCATATTTCTCACTCAGTATTTTTTGGGAATGGATTCACCAGGGTTTTTTTCTGTTAGCATTTGACTTAGGACTGGGTGGGTCTCGATACATAAGTTGGTGTGAAGTTTGTGTGGCCTTGACAGCATACACACCTCAAGTTATTTTGCAAAACTTATACTGGGCAGAGGCAAACAAAAGGGCATAGTGTGTGTGCCTTCAGTGGAACTGTTCCCTCCTTATCTCAACGCATCCCTCACAGACTTCTCTCAGAATAGCTTCACTCCAAAAAATAACTCATTGGATGAACACAATTTAATTGAGGGCAGGATTTCCATCCAATAAATATTTATAGCCCCACCTCATAAAAAACTGATTCATGCAATGTTATGTAATTGAATCGGTCCAACTTAATATAATCAAATAAAGTTTAAATGAAATGGATACATTTATAAAGTGAAATTTATTTATGCTTGTAGAACTCAAACTGAAACATTTAATTGGAAAATATATTATTAGGTAGAAATTCTTCTAATTTTATTCCCCTTATATAGAGACAAGAAAGACATAACTTTTATTGTATACTTTTATTGGTTAAGATGTTATTATTCAAAACACATGAAAACAAGTATAAAACAGGTATACAGTTGGCAATACAGTTATTTACTGTCAAACAACCATAATATTAGAAAAAGGTAATAATAATAATTAAAAAAAAGTTAATATGCTAAATAAACATTTGCTGTTTGTTGATGGCTTATTGTATTTACACTTTAATGTATTTAACCAAACAAGCTAGTAATTGTGACAGTGAAAGTGCAAATTTATTAACCCTTTTTTTAGTTTAGTTTGGAAATTTGCATTTCTCTGCTTGAAATGATAATGCAATAATATCAATAATAATGCAATAAATAAATAAATAAATGTCCATCAAGAATAAAGTAGCAAATACTGTAGTGCTTGAAAGTTTGTGAACCCTTTAGAATTGTATGTATTTCTGCTTAAATATGAACTAAAACATCATCAGATTTCTTAAAAGTAGATAAAAATAACCCAATTAAACAAAGGATATGAACATATTATATTTGGTCATTCATTTATTGAGGAAAATGATCCAATATTACATATATTGGATTAGCAGTTAATTTGAAGGTGATATTATAGTTAGGTGTCAATGCAATGACTATAATTTATTTAAAGAGCAGGAATCTATCAAAATCTGAGATAGTCCACCATCAAGAGAACAGTGAACAACAATGGTTTGAACGGCAGGGTTGCAAGAAGGAAGCCACTGCCCTACAAAAAAAAAAGACACTGCTGCCCTTCTGCATTTTGCAAGATCACATGGACAAGCCAGAAGGGTACTAAAATAGTGTTTTGTGGACAGATGAGTCCAAAATATATTTTTTTCTTTAAATGAGAATCCTTATTTTTGGTAAAAGGAAAATACTCCATTCTAGCATAAGAACCTTATCCCATCTGTGAAACATGGTGGTAGTATCATGGTTGGGGCCTGTTTTGCTGCATCTGGGCTAGGACAGTTTGCCATCATTGATCATTGGAACAATGAATTCTGAACTATACCAGCAAATTTAAAGGAAAGAGTCAGTACATCTGTCCATGATTTGAATCTCAAGAGAAAGTGGGTCATGCAGCAAGACAACGACTCTAAGCACACAAGTCATTCTACCAAGGAATGGTCAAAGAAGAGTAAAGTTAATGTTTTTGAATGCCCAAGTCAAAGTGCTGACTGTAATAGAAATGTTGTAGAATGACCTGAAGGAAGCAGTTTATGTGAGGAAACCACCAACATCACAGAGATGAAGCTGGTCTGTACTATGGAATGGGCTAAAATTCCTCCAAGCTGTGCAGGACCAATCAACAGTTACCGGAAACGGTTAGTTGCAATTTCCTCAACAATTAAATGGTCAAATATAATATTTGTGTCTCAATTGATTATACAAAGTGCATTCTCTTTATCTATTTTTTTTATGTTTCATTTTTATTGAACATTTCTGCTGAACTTCTGATGAACATTTCTACAGAACATTTCTACATTTCTACTGAACAATTTTTGCTAAACCAGTTCTGCTAAACTTTTCTTTATCTATATTTTTGTGAAAATCTGATTATGTTTTAGGTTTATGTAGAAATCTAGAAAATTCTTAAGGGTTTGCTTTCAAGCACCACTGTACATGTTCAAACTAATTTAAAATATTTATTTGGTACCATTGCCTGATCAATATTAAGCAGGGAGTGGAATAGAGAGAAAACACTTAAAACATGTATTTTTTGCCTTTTATGTGTATTCATCTGTTTTTAATATATTTTATGTTCTGTTCAACTGTTTTTGAATACGTTTAATATTTATTAAGAGATTAACTACTTTATCGTAACTGTGCATATTGATTATATATATACATACAGTATATATATATATATATATATATATATATATATATATATATATATATAATTATTATTATTTGATTTTTTTTAAATAAACTATATTTAGATCTGATATCTCATATTCTGTAGAATTTGACTTATTCAGTCAAATTTGTTCTTTGACTCAAATGTATGCTAACTGGGGTAGTATACAGTAAAAGGTACCACACTGGGTACAAGCACAACTGCAGATATATTATTAATGTTGAGCACCAGTATGTTTTTGTCTATTAGTATGTATGTATTTAGGAGTACAACATAACACATATTACATATACTCCCCATAATAAATATAGAAAATAAAAGAAAAATTAATTATGCAAAATTTCACAGAAGACATAGATGAATAATTTTAACAACTAATGTGTTAAATCTTAATTTTTTGGGTTTGCGAGGTTATAAAATGGTGAGAATACCACAGAACTGGCTAAGATAAAGTGTGCAGCATGGAGGTTGATGATTCAAGTGGCTGTCTAGAAAGCTAGTTTTGCAAGTTAGAAAAAGGTGCTCTGACAAAATACGAGGCATACTTCCTTAGACTCGGACACCTTGCTAACCAGAAATCAATCTGTAGTTGTATGCTAACTCTTCTGAAGTTGAAGTGAGTATTCACTGACAGTGCTAATTTACACATTGTGTGAGTCTGAATTTAAGTGAAGGAACGCTTGGAAAAATTCGTCTTGCTTAACTATTTCAATGCTATTGCATATTTCACTCAACATTATGATAAACACCTTCTTTGAGAGTGAGGTCAATTCTTAATTACAAAAAAACTAATACTTAAAAAACAGTGAATATCCAACAGCAAGAGCATCGGCCGCATCGGTTTTTGCAGAGCCACCATGAGAAAATGCCGATCACAAACTGTAAGTGCGGTGTCTGAGCTTGTCTCGCATTTGCGCAAATGGCGCTTCCTAAATCTAATTAATTTGTGTTAATTAAATTGAAATAAATCTCATAGATGACATTATTTATACATGTTTATGTTAGACTAGTTAAATATACATACGTATTACTCTTAATAATATGTGTTTAAATAAAGGCCCTGAATAATTTTTTTGAGTGTCACTGACCTATCAAAGAACTCATACAGGTTTGCACTGGAGTATGTTCATTGAGGACATGACATTTGGAAGATATGGCTGATGCCGAATAAACATGGCTCAAATTTTATCCTCATCAGAGTCAAAATAGATAGATTACATATAAGCTTGTACTAACATTTAATGCACTGCAGTGGTTGTTTAAAAACTATACTTTGCCTGCCATTCTAATCTATTGCCCTCAGAAAGGTCTACAGACTGCACTAACCACCACATTCTCTATATTGCTTGACCTTTCTCCTGGTGCAGCTCTATTAAATTTGTAGGGCATAAAGGAGTAGTAATACAGTTGCCAGGTTTTATTTTAATAAAATTTATTTTCTGCTTTCCTCTCAGGTCACAATTTTACCCACTTGCAATATAAAATGATAACTGTAAAAGGTATTTAAGTCCTGTGACAGGTTCATCTTTGCCAAATCACTGAGCGTTTACAACTGGCCCTAGTGGCTATCAGGCTTTAGATTACATCACAGTTAAAGTCTTTTATTTATCATTTGCACAGCTGACAAATGGACAACAGCACATTTAAATTCTTGTGGAGCTCCACTAAGAAGTATTGGACATATCCTACATACATATCATTGTTAAGAAGCAATATGAAAAAAAAGAAACAAAAAAAAAACATGATATATACTGTATCACACGGTGGCTTAGTGGTTAGCACATTCACCTCACACCTCCAGGATCTGGTGTTCGATTCCTGCCGGGGCCTTGTGTGTGCGGAGTTTGCATGCTCTCCCTGTGCTGCGAGGGTTTCCTCCGGGTACTCCGGTTTCCTACCCAGTCCAAAGACATGCATGGTAGGCTGATTGGTGTGTCTAAATTGTCCATAAATTGTCCGTGTGATTGTGCCCTTTGATAGACTGGCACCCTGAGGAGTAAGTGGTAGAAGATGGATGGATGGATGTATCTCACAAAATTGAGTACACCCCTCACATTTTTGTAAATATTTGATTATATCTTTTCATGTGACAATACTGAAGAAATGACACTTTGCTACAATGTAAAGTAGTGAGTGTACAGCTTGTATAACAGTGTAAATTTGCTGTCCCCTCAAAATAACTCAACACACGGCCATTAATGTCTAAACCGCTGGCAACAAAAGTGAGTTCACCCCTAAGTGAAAATGTCCAAATTGGGTCCAAAGTGTCAATATTTTGTGGGGCCACCATTATTTCCCAGCACTGCCTTAACCCTCTTGGGCATGGAGTTCACCAGAGCTTCACAGGTTGCCAATGGAGTTGTTTTCCACTCCTCCATGACAACATCACGGAGCTGGTGGATGTTAGAGACCTTGTGCTCCTCCACCTTCCATTTGAGGATGCCCTACAATGCTCAATAGGGTTTAGGTCTGAAGACATGCTTGGCCAGTTCCTCACCTTCACCCTCAGCTTCATTAGCAAGGCAGTGGTCGTCTTGATGGTGTGTTTTGGGTTGTTATCATGCTGGAATACATGCTGGGATCATGCTCTGCTTCAGTATGTCACAGTACATGTTGGCAGTCCTGGTTCCCTCAATGAACTGTAGCTCCCTAGTGGTGGCAGCACTCATGCAGCCCCAGACCATGACACTCCCACCACCATGCTTTACTGTAGGCAAGTCACACTTGTCTTTGTACTTCTCACCTGGTTGCCGACACACACGCTTGACACCATCTGAACCAAATAAGTTTATCTTGGTCTCATCAGACCACAGGACATGGTTCCAGTGATCCTAATTGGGCCCAATTTGGACATTTTCACTTAGGGGTGTACTCACTTTTGTTGCCAGCAGTTTAGACCTCAATGGCCATGTGTTGAATTATTTTGAGGGGACAGCATATTTACACTGCTATACAAGCTGTTTACTCACTACTTTACATTATAGCAAAGTGTCATTTCTCAGTGTTGTCACATGAAAAAATATAATAAAATTTTTACAAAAATGTGAGGGGTGTACTCACTTTTGTTAGATACTGTATATATATATATATATATATATATATATATATATATATATATATATATATATATATATATATATATATACACATATATATATACAGTATCTAACAAAAGTGAGTACACCCCTCACATTTTTGTAAAAATTTTATTATATTTGTGTATCGTGCAAAAAGGTGCCTGTGCAATTACTGTATGCTGTGACTGACTGTTTAAGTGCCTGGTGGATTAGGGAAAGTAACTTTTTTCAGTCTATTTGTGGACCCCTGGATGACTATGGTCTTTGATTATTTTTTGGGGTGTTAATCGTTCAAGAAGAAGATGGTGGATTTCTTGGGAACAGGGACAATGTGGTCTTCATAAAGCAAGTGAGGATCACAGACAGACCAAGTGCCACGCTGAAAATCTCAGTGAGTACCTCTGCTAGCTGGTCAGCACATGATTTTAGGACACTACTATGGATGCGGTCAGGTTCCGGTGCTTTCATGGAGTTGACCTGCTTGATGGTTTATCTCACAGTTACTGGAGTTAGTGGTAGTAGTAGTATAATTTAGACGTAGTGTAGTTGTATTTGGGTCAGCTAGGCATTTCACAGATGTGGATGTGTTGCTTAACTCAAGATGAGTATAAAGTAGAAATTGTTGAGGCCTTTGGGTTGTGAGTGTTTTTGTTCCCTTTGTAATATGTGATAGCATGCAGGCCACTCCACATAAACCAGATGTCATAGCTCTAGTGGTGAGATTCCACACTGTTCCTATAGCTCCTCTTGAATCCTTGAAGGCAGTCTCCTTTTTTTTCTAAATTATCTTGCATTGTGAGTATTTCCCCTATGTGTTTTTAAATTTGTATGGTTGATGAATGATTTTTGAAGACTTTTATTTCAAGACGGCAAAACAAATTACAGTAACAAAAATATATTATAGGTGTTTTTCTATCTATTGAAAACATTTTATGCACTTTTAAAATGTAAGTTAAAATTTAATTGTGAGAATACTGAAATATTCCAATAAAACCATAATTTGCCATTTTCTTACTTATTATTTCCTGCCAACCTCTTTTGACATTCAGCTTCAAACGAGTGCAATTTTCTGCTCACAAAAGCAGTTTCATCCAGAGGTTAAAATGTCAAATAGTTTATGCTAATTTCATCCTCATGATTTCTGTGCTGCCTTATTACCAGTTACGCTTACATTCTCCTATAATTTATGAAGAGATTTTTTTTAGCACATTGCCTTAAGGCCAGTAGCTGAAAGAAACTTTATCAGTGATAAAATGGTTGAAATAAACTTTAATCTGTGTATTATAATGCTACACACAGTCCACTGAAGCACCATTTTAGCTTTTTTCACATCTTTACCACAGGTCTTGTTATTTCCTTTTATATATTACCAATGAGGGCCATCACAGTGGTGTAGCAGTAGCATCGCTGCCTCACAGCTTCAGGGTTCCAGGACTGGGTATGCTAAGTTGCCCCTAGGTGTGAATTTGTGTATGCATGGTGCCCTGTGATGGACTGATGTCCTATTGAGGGTATATTCTTGTCTTACACCCAATGTTCCCAGGAAAGGTTCTACATACCCTGCTGTGCTGACTTGGATAAAGCAGTTACTGGAGTAACTTGATTAACTAATTAATTAAAGTGACCAATGTTACCTGAATGTATAACCATTTATACTTAGTAGTTATTTTATTAGATGTATCTGCCATTTAGGTATTTTTGCAGATGCTTAATTACTGACTGTATCCCATGTTTTTCTATGTACACATTGATACTCCCTTCTACACAATTCATTACTTGAAAAAGATTACTGCTACTGCTACATTATTTGGGTGGTGGACCATTCTGATCCCACCTGTGTCACTATCCTTGTTGTGGCTGGATATGCCTGGTTGGGAGTGACATTACATTGTTTGTTTACTGAGGTATACAGTTTACCCCTAATATTTTCTAGACTAATTCAAGTAGTGTTTGACTCTACAGGAATATCCAGTTTACTTGATCCAATATTGTTGACATGAAGCATGGAATGAGAGGAGTTATCTACAGTATCTCAAAATGTCATTTTTCTTGTTATAGCTAGCTTTGACTTAAAGGTTTTGTATATAAAATATAACAAAACAGGTAACAAAAAGAAGGTCAGTAGTAAAAAGGACAGAAATCATGAAAAACACTTTCCTTCTTTTGCTCTTTGTTACAATCTTAGCCCTTTGCTACCAAACACACGCTAGCTGCCTCTTCGCATAAACTTCTCTTAGATCAAGATATTATTTTTTGGCAAGAGCCTCCGGCAATTGAAAAGAGAGTTTGCCTCTGCCGTGTGCTTACTCAGATTGCTGTCATTTTTATTATCTAAATGTGGCCCTGAGGCATGAACACATTCTGTAAGGGTACCCCATGGACCACTTCTAAAGAAAGACTCCTGGTATTAACTGGACTGAATTAAATCTCCAAATGTTTATAGAGGAAAGGATAGGACCTTTAGGACCATCTCAATCAGGGTTGGATGATGATTGGAGAAGGAAGTAATCAGAATAATTAAGGTGGATTCTCTGCAGTCTCCCTGACATGACAGTGAAATATGATTGGGTTAGTCTCAGTATTAAGGTCCATTTTGTTCTCTATTATGTCATAGAAATAAATTGAAAGAGAACACTGAATGGTTAGTTTGGACAGCTAAATATTTTGTGTATATTTCCTTTCCTGGGAAAGATTTGGAACCCAGGACCAACGGGGGTAACTGATGTCTTTTCTTCTGTTGATAACATAAGATAAAGATGAGTGTAGAAACTCTTCTACTATTCTCATCTCTTCTCAGTGAATGATGAAATTAATGGTATCATATTTTAACACCCACCTCTTTACTTACCTACACCTTTGCAACACCCGAGCTGATTGCCAAAATGAAAATGAAACATTTGTTCTGGGCACTTATACACCACCTTTATGAGACAGAACGTTAATGTGAGCTAGGAGATTGAAGACCTGTGATTGATGGCCAGTAGGGGGAGGCTAACTTTAGCCCTTAATGGTTTAATATATGCTTGTATCACTCTCTCGTGCTCAGGCCAAATGAGCCTATGTGCCGATTTATCAAAGTGCCTGAGCAGCAGCTGAAGATTGGGTGCTTGCCTCCTAATGCCCTTGATAAATGTTCTTTCTTTTAGAGTTTTTTTTTAGACATATATATATATATATATATATATATATATATATATATATATATATATATATATATATATATATATATATATATATATATATTCCCCAAACCTTCTGATGGCTGGATACATTTGGCAAGGAATTTCAGTCAATATATATTCTTTAAACTTGGGAAGCTTTCCTTAACATACAGTGTCTTTTGGCATATCTTCTCATTAAGTAAGAAACTTTGGGGAAAGTGAACAAATGATAAACTGTGGCAGTACATAAATTAGTCAAGAAGTAATGCTGTTCACTCCAGAATAGCCAATTTTGCTATGGCTGAGGGTCTCAGCCGTTGGCGGTTACAGCCAAGGGGGCAAGGCGCTCGCGTCGGAGGCACCTGAAACCATTAAAAAACACACAAAACTGATTAGCAGACATGCACGCATCGGCAAAACTGCATAAAACTGCTGCTCACTTCCGGTGTAAAATTTTAGCAGTGCAGAGATTACAAACAGCAGTTTTGTTATCATTCGACACAAGCGACATTATCTTTACACACAGCATGAAATCGATGTGTTTTCCCGCCCTCTTTTGATTGACAGGATTGCATTTATCGGCCAATACATCAGTGCATCTATACATATATAGTACAAACTTTGTTATAGATTATTATTTTATGTCTTCTGCATTGTTGAGTCAGTACAAAAACATTTTAGATTTCCAACAAAAAAATAAATGTTACAGAAAAATGTTTGTACGTCAGTAAAGAAACCAGAATATTGTGGTAAGAGGCACTTTTCAGCCAATAAAACATTATGATGGCTGCTGGGTCTCCAGAAGAACTGTGGCTGGTTCTGCAAGATGCTCAGTAAAACTTATAGCTCATTTCCTTAAGTCTACCTGAGACTACTTTTATTTATTTATTTATTTATTTTAAAAAAGGGCCATCACACCAAACATTGCCTTTTTTCAATTTATTACTGTTTACTGCTCATTATAGTTTTTTTTTTTAATGGAGAAATATTTAACTTCATTATTTTTGAAGGCATCTTTGCTCTACAGCATTTCTTTGCATGTGCCTAAGACTTGCATAGAACTGTGTATGTAGACCCTATCAAGGTTATTAGGCTCCACTAGAGGGGAGTTACATAAATTACAAGGCTCAGTCTTAAAGACTGCAATTTTCTAAACATACCCACAGAGTTAAGAATGAATTTAACTTGATAATGCTTATTAGTTAATCTAATAACATGGCTTAGTGGTTAGCATGTTCGCCTCACATCTCCAGGGTCCGGGATTCGATTCCCGCTGGGGCCATGTGTGTGCAGAGTTTGCATGTTCTCCCCGTGCTGTGGCGGTTTCCTCCGGGTACTCCGGTTTCCTCCCCCAGTCCAAAGACATGCATGGTAGGCTGATTGGCGTGTCTAAAGTGTCCGTAGTGTATGAATGAGTGTGTGAGTGTGTATGTGATTGTGCCCTACGATGGACTGGCACCCTGTCCAGGGTGTATTCCGCATTGTGCCCGATGGCTCCAGGATCCCCGCGACCCTGAGAAAGGAGTAAGCGGTAGAAGATGGATGGATGGATGAACTCCAAATTATTGAGTAACTGTAGTCAAATTTTGAAATAATTAGGAAATGTATGTATTTACAGTGAAATATGTAAGTCTGGACCTACTAATAACTCCTTTGATTTTAACGGGTTAGTGAAACTGTAAAATATTCTATCAGATGCAAAAATGTCCCACTGCTAGAGCATTTGCCAAAATTCAGACAAATATTGTGACCTGTCCATTAAAGTAGCAGTGTTTATCTGCAGCTCAACACTCTCAGAGCAGCTAACTGACATTCCCCATGATGAAAAATACACATCCACTATTTAAATATGTAAACAGCTTCCATCAGTTTAACTCACTGACTTTAGAATACATGCTGTGTTTAGTATACATGGGCAATCTGTAGGCTTGTACATCATATCAAATAGTTTTGCAAGAGACATCCAAGCCCTTTCTGACCCTTTAACCTCTGGACAGGTCAATTAATGTTGGCTGGATTTAGAAAATGTATGAAATGTCATTAACCTCTAGTGGAAGTAGCAAGTGTTAAGCACAGTCTTGCAGAAACACATCAGATTCAACTCAGCCACTGAAGCTTATGAATTAGCTAGACTCAGGTATATTTTTCACAGCTCTTGACAGTCTTGGTGGCTGAGGAAAGAGGCCATTTACTCAGCAGTGAGAACATTGCCAGAACATTTTGCACATTACTCAATAATGATTAAGTGAAATCAAATATCACATGTCAGCAAATATCCGTCTTTATGCTGAATAAAATGTTTGATGTTTTGTTGATATTTGATGCTTGGTTTTATTCAGGAAGGTGCAAAAGAATATCATATAACAGACTGTCATTTTCTTTCTTCTTCGCTGCAGTGACTGACCACAGCCATTGATTTTGTGCTTCTTATATCTTGGCATGCAGTTTTATTTTTTGCTGCATAATTGTATGTAGTAAGGTGAACAGTCTGATATTTTCCTTTTTGCAATTTACTGAAGTCACCGTTTCTTTTCTGAACACTCTGAAACAATCACACTGTTCACTATATGTTACCATACAAACTATGTAATAAAATAAAAAGCATTTCCCTACTTTTACGTTAAATTCCCCATTGAGACTTTTTTTTTATCTGTTTACAATTTCAATACAGAAAATGTCCTCATGTTTCTTTCTCTCTCTCTCTCTCTCTCTCTCTCTCTCTCTCTCTCTCTCTCTCTCTCTCTCTCTCTCTCTCTCCCTCTCTCTGTTTTTCATGTGTATTATGTGTTTTAGAAGCATATTACTTGTGAACGTCCAATCTCAGGCCATCTTGAATAAAAAAGTGAGACTATGAATCTGCACTAACATACATTTTTATCAAATTATAAATAAAGAAGGAATCTCTGTCATTTAATACATATTAAAAAGCTGATATTACATATAGTCTGAAAACATACATTTAGTTAACCTTTCAATTAGAACAACAAATAATAAATAAGTTTTTAAAAACAGTGAATATAATGTACAGTGCACGTAAGTGCACATTTACAGTGGTGCTTGAAAGTATAACATGTATGTCTTTATTGTTTAATTGTGTTCTCTTTTTCTACTTTTAGGACTGACAATGTTTTAGATCATATTCATGCAGAAATACAGAAAATTCTAAAGGGTTCACAAACTTTCAAGCACTGTACATTATATTTAGGTTTTTTTTTTTTTGTTTTGTTTTTTTATAAACCGATTCATAAAGTATTTTTGTTCTTGTAACTGAAAGGTTAACTCACAGTATATTGTTATATTGTATGTAATCTCAGCTTTTTAATATGTATATAAACAGAGATTTTTTCTCTATTTATGTCTAAGACAGTGCATATTGTGCAGCTCCATAGTCTCACTTTTTCTTTTTAAAGTACCTAAAATCAGACAGTATAATCCCTAAGTGTAATATTTGTTTAACTGGGTTCTCTTTTTCTACTTTTAGGACATGTGTGAAACTGATTATGTTTTAGGTCATATTCATGCAGACATACATACAATTCAAAGCAGTGTACATGTATTATGTACTTAATGGTAAGAAATACCTAATCTAACATTTTGCAAAAAATTAAGACCTTGAGGAAAAGACCTATTCATTATTCAATTGCAGACTGTACTTTTAAATATTATTAATTATAATCTTTCAGGGTTGTACAGCAGTCCTACACATCATCTGTTCTTATGATATGACCATCTTTACTTGCCAACATTCTCAGCTACAGCCAGAGGCATACAGTGTAGCAGAAGTCACTAGCTAGACAGAAGCAAGCTAGATATTTAGCTACTGCCAGAGAGTCTGGCACTTTTTAATCCAAGCCAAGGTGTACCAAACTTTCATAGAAAAGGGCCATTTGACTGATAACACTGGTCGGCAGCCAAAATGCTTCTGAAATAAATGTAGTCAAACTTGACTAATTCTTGATCACTGGGAATGGAAATGATGATTATTTTTTTTTGTTTGGCTCTAGTTTTCAAGATATGCTATTAGGCCAGTTTATTTGTCCCTTGACTTGGGAATGGCAGAGGATAAGTGAGTTATAAAGGGAAATGGGATCTCAATTTAAACCAGAAATGACAGAAATGTTTAGCAGAAATGTTCAGTAGAAATGTTCAGCAGAAACGTTTAGAGAAATGTTTAGTAGAAATGTTTAGCAGAAATGTTCAGTAGAAATGTTCAGCAGAAACGTTTAGAGAAATGTTTAGCAGAAATGTTTAGCAGAAATGTTCAGTAGAAATGTTCAGCAGAAATGTACAGCAGAAATTTTCAGCAGAAATGTTCAATAAAAATTAAACTGGGGAAAAAAACAGAAATGACTTTGACTGGATCTATGAATAAATCTATGATTGGGTTTGAACAGTACTTGTTTTTTAGGTGAAACAATGAATGATGCAATCTGTAAGTGGTATTGCATCATACATGATATGAATTGCATCATGTTTTGCCTAAAAGTCATGGATGATGCAATCATTTGCCTAATTTACTGGCCTGTTGTACCTCTACACATCCGAGGAAACTATTAATCAGCTGATATTTTTGAAAAGGTCATTAATCTAGTTAATGCAATTTCAGTTTTAAAATTTTTAGGAAAAAATAATATTAAACGCCTTATTTAATTCTAACTTAAATAAATAAACCTAGTTAAATAAATAAACTAAAAGCACCTAATAATTGTTGGAATTATACAACTGACTGACAATAACTTGCTAATACTCAATCACCTGCATCTTCTGGCATGGGCCTCCAGTGTTGTTCATGCCCACAATGGCCACCAAATGTCTGCATGAATAAAACAGATGGTTTGTAAAATGAACTCAATGTGACCAAGATCAGCAAAGTGCATCTGGACGATGAGGGCTGCTGGAAGATGCACCCAAGAAATAAACCACTAACCAAGTTCCCTTGGGGTACAGGCTACATTGAGCAAAATCAGAAAACATCACAAAGAATGAAGACCACACATGCATAAACCTTGCAAGATAAATATGTTATATCTTCATACAATATGATGGTATTAAAAAGTAAAATAAAATAATGCAGTGGTGTTAAAATGTTGGTGATGACAAATGTAAAAAAAAAAGTCCCTTTTTTTAGTGACAATATTGCAGCCATTGATAACATCACACACCAGAATGATGAATTTACTTCAGCTTCTGTGGAAAAAAAAAAAAAAAACAGCTGTGGCATGAAAATGGAGCAGACATTAGTGAGCAATCCATTCGGAAGCTCAGGAAAAGAGTGGGTTGGAAGTACATGAAAATTGCGGGGTTACGCATGTAACCCTGTTCCCTGAGAACTGAACGAAATGTTGCATTTAGCATAACAGTATGGGAACGCCTTGCGCATTTGACCGGTATATGAAGCTTGTGTAAAATCATGCCTCTATTTATAGGCCTGCCATGATCAGGTGACGTGGCAATTAAGCGCATCACACGATATATATATGGCACTCGTGAACCACGCCGTCAGCCTCTATTATCTGAAGCGAAAATGCAATTCACAGGCTGGTCCAGGTATGACAGTGCTATGCTATGCAACATCTCGTTCCCTTCTCAGGGAACAGAGTTACATGCGTAACCCAGATGTTCCCTTTCAAAGGGAACTTCGATGTTGCATTTAGCATTTAATAGTATGGGAACGGGAATACCCACTCCGTCATACTGAGGGTACGGCCTGTTCAAAAATACCCAAGCCCAAGGGTCACTGCAAGACACTCGAGCCCGGGGTGGAATGAATATCCAGACTGTAATAATGAATGAATGTGTGTGGCATAGAACACCCTGCAGCCGCACACATATCCTGCAAGGATACTCCTTTGGACAAAGCCTTCGAGGAAGCGACTGCCCTAGTGGAATGAGCTCTTATGCCAAGACACGTAGCGAGACGGTGTGTCATAAGCCCTAGAGATTACTTCCACTATTCCAATTAGAGATGCACTGCTTTGACACAGCATCACCTTTCCGGTCGCTGCCTAAGCAGACCAGTGGCTGCTCCGACTTACGCCACTGGGTGGAGCGGTGGACGTAAATTACAGAGAGTCCTTACTGGACACAGCAGGTGCATCCTCTCTTGTTCCGGTGTGAGGAACAGAGGAGGGCAGAAAGCCTGCAACACCACAGGGTGGGCAGCTGATGTAGGCACATTAGGAATATAATCCGGCTTAGGATACAGGAAGGCATTGGCTAATCCAGGGGTAAAGTCAAGGCAGGAATGGGCAACAGAGAGAGAGCTTGTAGACCTCCCACTTGCTTGAGAAATGTCAGGGCCAGTAAAAGAGCGAACTTTAGAGTCAGAAGCTTCTCAGAGGCTGACTCAGGGCTCAAATGGGGCCCCTGACAGACCTTCCAAGACCACAACATGGTCCCAGGAAGGTATGCGCGGCCTGCAGATGGGCCTCAGTCGTCTGACACCATGCATGAAACTCGAAGTTAGAGGATGTTTCCCCACAGAGGCTCCATGAACTCTGAGGCTCAGAAACTGCGGCCACGTAACCCTGATTGTAGAAGGAGCCACCCTGCTGATAATTGTTCTTGTAAGAACTCCAGGACTGTAGCTATTGCGCAGTGTACCAGAATCAATGAGCTGGTGCCCCTCAGGGGCCAGACCCACAGTTTCTGTAGTTCTGGCCGAGGGTGATAAATCAGCTTGAGACAGTAGATCCACTCTAAGGGCTCAAATGGGGCACTCGACAGACCTTCCAGGACCACAGAAGGTCCAAGGACCTAAATGGCGCCCACATAACCCTGATTGTAGAAGGAGCCCACCGCACTGAGAAATGTTCTTGTAAGAGCTCCAGGACTGTAGCTACTGCGCAGTGTACCGGGTTTACAGTGGATCCCTGCGGACGGGAATCTCCCAAGGGATACTATCTCTCAGAACCATATTCGAGCTGGCCTGAAAGGTGCTACTAGCAGACTGTCTTGGCGAACTCTTGCTAGAGCTTGTGGGAGCACAGTGATGGGGGGGAGCGGCATACAGATGTGACCTCGGCCACATGTGCACCATGGCGTCCAGTCTTAATTATGCGGGAGGAGTATGGGCGAACCACAACGGTGAACACGCCATCCTGCTTGGCCAAATCTCTATGGACTCCACCCCTTTATCTTGCTCAGTGTTGGTATGAATGACACTACGCATGTTGGGGATAGAAACGCTCTCATCGTAGTAGAATAATATAAACCCTAGAAAAGTTGTCCACTGCACCGGGGTAAGTATACTTTTCTGAGATTCAACCTGAGCCCCAAGCTCTTAATGTGGGCGAGAACAACATCTCAATGTTGAACCGCCACTTCCATGGATTGTGCTAGAATTAACCAGTCGTCCAGGTAGTTTGATACACAGATGCCCTGGAGTCACAATGGAGCCAGAGTGACATCCATGAACTTTGTGAAGGTGCAAGGGGATAAAGCTAGTGATATTCCTATGTGGAAATATGCACCTTTTAGATCTATCACCACAAACCAGTTCTGAATCTGAACTTATGGTGCCACTGAGTCTGACAACTCGCTGACCAGAGAACACTGAAAACCTGGGGACCACCTTGGCTAGGTATGTAATGTAATGCCCTACATTAGCACTGGGCACTATCTGCCCTAACAACCTCATTTCCCCTGATATATCCCTCCACGGCTCTTTAATTGCTTAATTGCCACGTCACCTGCTTATGGCAGGCCTATAAGTAGAGGCATGATTTTACACAAGATTCAGATACCGGTCATGTGCACAAGACGTTCACATACTGTTATGCTAAATGCAACGTCGAAGTTCCCTTTGAAAGGGAACACAACACTGTCCAATGATTAGAGACAAAAACAGAAAACATTGAAAGTTCATGTGTGGGGAGCAATATCAAGACTAGGACCGGGACCAATTGAATCTTCAAAGGGACAATGGATCCTTCTTTCTTTGAGGATGCTTTTATAAAAGAAACAGCAGCCCCATATATTAGGAATAACTTCGGAGGATACCACAGTTTTGTTCAGGACAATAAGCCTAAGCACACTGCTGCAAGAAGAGTCATTGCTGAAGACGGTAAATAAACTGGGTTAAGACTCCTGCCGAATACCTGGATATGGATCAAATCGAGATGGCATGCTATAAAGGACTACATTTGGAAGAAGGCTAAACCGACAAAGTCTGACTTGGTTGCTGCCATAAATAAATTCTGATTTGAAGAACTGAAACGGCATGCAATAATTATATCAACAGACTGTTTAAAGTTCTTCCAGCTGTGGTTGAACATCAGGGTGGATCCTGATCCTACACCATTATGTATCCTGTTTGGATTTGCTGAAGAAAAAAAACAATGTTGACTTAATAATTTGGGATTGTAGTTCATTCCTACATTGAAGATTAACTACACAGACTTAATCCATTTGTGTTATTTCATACACTAGCTTTGCTGTTGGAAATATTATTCTAAATTGTGAAAAATTTATATTAATATTTAGAATAAGCAAGTATTTTAAAAAATTTGACAGGTGGTGTACTTAAAAAAAACTTGATTTAACTTTACCTTTGTTAAATAAACTTTGTGTCTTTTGAACAATGCAGAAATGTGTGTGAAATAATAATAATAATAATAATAATAATAATTATTATAATTTTAATAAAATAATATCATGGTGCAGCAAATGTTGACTCCCATGAAGCACAGAGAAATTTACGTAATCGAGTCAGTGTTCCTACACTTTCAAACTATTTAAATATTATAGACCTTTATATTTTGCAATAAACATAATATATGATCAAATCATGTTTTATGTACGAATGAAAATTGTTAATGTAACTCAATTCAATCTCATGGAACCTTGGTACGGATTTGAATTAAATAAATTCACTTGGCTTTTTTCAGTGTGTGGATTTCTGTGTTCACTTTAAACCAGTTTTTTTCCCCCTAATAATAAAGCTAATAGTGTCCAAAGACATGCATAATAGGCTGACTGGCATGTCTAAATTGTCCGTAGTGCATGAATGGGTGTGTGAGTGTGTATGTGATTGTGCCCTGCGATGGATTGGCTCCCTGTCCAGGGTGTACACTGCCTTGTGTCCAATACTCCCTGGGATAGGCTCCAGGTTCTCCGTGACCCTTAAAAGGAGTAAGCGGTAGAAGATGGATGGATAGATGGATGGATGGTTAAAGCTAGGAAAAGAAAAGTAAATTAATCTAAGAAAAGAACAAAAGTTTCCATTGGCATAAAGGAGAAGTTGGAAATCATTCAATGTTACCCCGAGGAACTTTCTACAGTGCAAAGGAGTTTTGGCCCACTCTACTTTACAACATTGCTTCAGTTCATTGATGTTTGAGGGCCTTTGTTTAAGCTCTCTTAAGATCCCACCCAAGCATCTCAATGGGATTGAGGACCGGACTTGGTAACATTGGCCGTTCCAGTAGCTTGTTAGTTTTTTCTTCTTTAGTCTTCAATTTGCTGGTGTGCTGGATCCTGTAGCACAACCCAATTTCAGCCAAACTTAAGCTGCTGGACAGATGGCCTCACATTTGTCTCAAGAAAAGTCTGGTATTATGTGGAGTTCATCTTTGTCTCAATGACTGCAAGCTTCCAATGTCCCATGGCTGCAAATCAATAGCTGCTTTATCCTGGTAATTGTTGAGATTAATCTGGTCTATCCAGGGAACACTAGGTGCATGGTGGAAATACACACTGGATGGGGGATACTCCATGCACCAGCACCATGCACATACTCAAAAATGGGAAGAGAAAATTTATCTCATGGCTAAAATGGCTAAATATTTTTTTTTGTTGTTGTTGTTTTTTTTTACTTATTTCCCTTACTCTTCTGAGTGACAAAAAAGTGGCCCTTTATTGCACTAATTTTGCAATAAATCAATCATGTTACCAGTGAAAAAACATACAATTGTGAAACTGCAATATGAAGCCAGTGTGAAGTGCTTCAAATAGCCAGTGCTCAGTAGAGTATTGTAGAATTATGTGGCAAGACAGGCCCTAATCAGTCCTCGTGTGGTCATTCTTCCATTCTTTTCCACACTCCATCTCCAACAAAATTTAGACCCCCTATTGATTTATAGCAATGTCTGAAGCTGAATGATGCCCCATCTCCACACTGGGCGCTCAAGCAAAGATAGATTTACACTGACCAGAATAATTTTCTAGGACATGTGGGGCTCCCCTAATGCTAACCCACTTAAGACTTCTGTCAGGCTTCACATCTCACTGTGTGTGCTTGTTTGTCGACTGCTGATTGTGTTTGTTATTTTGTTTTCATTTTGATTTATTCTCTTAAAAGTATCAAGCAGCATATTGCAGGGCACACAACTTGAGACCATCATCTCACTCTATAATATATTTGCTCTCAGTGAGCTTTAAACCTTTTGCTTTTATGTTGCATTGGACATGGCATTGGTTTGTTTGCTAATAAAAAAAATAGCACTGCATGTTGAAATTGAGAATGTGCTGGCATGAATGGGGTTAAAAATGTATGTTTGGTTCTTAGAATTTAGCATCATGTCAACTAGCACCAAGCAAGTATATGGTGGCAAGTTATTAAGAGAGTATGTTATATTATTCTGTGCAGTTGTAGTGATGCATATCACATAAATGGTAAACTATATACACCACTGTTGGACAGTATGGTGATGCAGGGTTGGTGCACAGCTCCAAGGTCTTGTCTGTGGGTTATTGTCTGTGTGGGTAATTTTTCTACATATTCTACCTGCCTCCATGTGGGTTTCCTCTAGGTTTCCTCCCCCTTCCCAAAACAAGCCAGTAGTCAGAATGGTATGAATGAGTATGCAAATGTACAGTATGTGTGCCTGGTGCCCTGATATGGACTGGTTTAGCATCTATGATGAATTTCCCTACCTTGTGACCAGTGTTCCCAAGATAGGTTCCAGATCCTCCCTCACCCATAAGCAACTCATCTAATATCAACCTGTCAGGTAATTTTCTGACACTAGTTCAACTGAAAACTTGCTTTCCTGCATGGCACATTACAGCGTGTTCAATACTTTTTTCCTGTGTCATTCCAATTTATTACAGATAACTTTATTTATTAACTTTAATGTTGTGAATTCTTTGTTTCTGGATTTCTTGAGTTAATACTGATGTCTGGTGAAAATTTCATGTGAATAACCTCATTGGAAATATATTTACTGGAAAAAAAAAAAGTTGACGCGAAGAACTACTTATTTTCCCCACTGTACAGACAATTCTAAAGGGTTCACAAACATTCAAGCACCACTGTAATCTACTTGTATTGTTCCCTGCTTGATATATCACTTTGCTTATTTGTAAGTCACTTTGGATAAAAGCGTCTGCCAAGTGAATAAATGTAAATGTAAATATAATCCCAATTATGTCCATTTCAGTTCTAAGCTGTAACACTACAAAATGTGGAAAAGTTCAAAAGTGGTGAATGTGCAAGTCACTATAGTTCTGAAATGCCATTGTTTTTTATATTTAAAAAAAAAACAACAACATTACAGCAAATCTGTCTTTAACCCTTTTGGGCTCAGGTTTCCAGAACAGTGATTTATTTGAAAGTAGTTAATTTTTATGAATCTGGTACATTTTTCTGATTATTTCCTCTTATCATATTATTTGCCATTATCAATGTGTAACCCAGAGGTAAAATAGGTCCTAGGTAAAATTAATACGTCCTGAGTGAAATAAATATGCAATAAATGTTTATGCACAAGTGATTATACATTTTATGTGATAAATATATACAAGTGCGTTATGCTGAAAAGATCACTTGTGAACTAATAAGGAGTTTTTTGTAAACCTTTATCATCCAATATGCAGGCACATTATTATTATTGGGACATTAGCCTGTAAGGTTGAGTGTTACTACATCCTAGCCAATAGAATGGTTAGGCCCGCCTCTCAGCCGTTCACTCTAGCAAGGGAGATGAGAAGTGATGCAGTGGTAACTGAACCATCGTAGCGGTATATTGATACTTACTTTCAGTTACAGGTGTAAACTACTAACAGTGTTGAATACCACAAGAGAGTCTAATTTGGAGGGCATGCTCAAGCAAACGTGCCATTCCATTGCACTAGTGAGTGTATGTTCCGGTAACCTATATGCTAATGCCTGGCATTTTATGCCCATTTACCTCAATGTAAACAGCGCTAGCAACCACCCCCTGTGCTGCTGTAAGCTAAATGTAAGCTAACAGCTAAAGTCTAATATCCCTGTTAACATACTAGAAATGTATTTACAATGAGGGAAAGAAGTATTTGATCCCCTGCTGATTTTGTATGTTTGCCCACTGACAAAGAAATGATCAGTCTATAATTTTAATGGTAGATTTATTTGAACAGTGAGAGACAAAATAACAACAAAAAAATCCAAAAAAACGCATGTCAAAAATGTTATAAATTGATTTGCATTTTAATGAAAATAAGTATTTGGGAAATAAGTATTTGACCTGCTCTCAATCAGAAAGATTTCTGGCTCCCAGATGTCTTTTATACAGGTAACGAGCTGAGATTAGGAGCACTCTTAAAGGGAGTGCTCCTAATCTCAGCCTTTTACCTGTATAAAAGACACCTGTCCACAGAACAATCAATCAATCAGATTTCAAACTCTCCACCATGGCCAAGACCAAAGAGCTCTCCAAGGATGTCAGGGACAAGATTGTAGACCTACACAAGTCTGGAATGGGCTACAAGACCATTGCCAAGCAGCTTGGTGAAAAGGTGACAACAGTTGGTGTGATTATTCACAAATGGAAAGAACACAAAAGAACTGTCAATCTCCCTCGGCCTGGGGCTCCATGCAAGATGTCACCTCGTGGAGTTGCAATAATCATGAGAACTGTGAGGAATCAGCCTAGAACTACACGGGAGGATCTTGTCAATGATCTCAAGGCAGCTGGGACCATAGTCACCAAGAAAACAATTGGTAACACACTACGCCGTGAAGGACTGAAATCCTGCAGCACCCGCAAGGTCCCCCTGCTCAAGAAAGCAAATATACATGCCCATCTGAAGTTTGCCAAAGAACATCTGAATGATTCAGAGGACAACTGGGTGAAAGTGTTGTGGTCAGATGAGACCAATATGGAGCTATTTTGATCCAACCCAACTCGCCGTGTTTGGAGGAGGAGGAATGCTGCCTATGACCCCAAGAACACCATCCCAACCGTCAAATATGGAGGTGAAAACATTATGCTTTGGGGGTGTTTTTCTGTGAAGGGGACAGGACAACTTCACTGCAACAAAGGGACGATAGACGGGGCCATGTACCGTCAAATCTGGGGTGAGAACCTCCTTACCTCAGCCAGGGCATTGAAAATGGGTCGTGGATGGGTATTCCAGCAGGACAATGACCCAAAACACATGGCCAAGGCAACAAATGAGTGGCTCAAGAAGAAGCACATTAAGGTCCTGGAGTGGCCTAGCCAGTCTCCAGACCTTATTCCCATAGAAAATCTGTAGAGGGAGCTGAAGGTTCAAGTTGCCAAACGTCAGTCTCGAAACCTTAATGACTTGGAGAAGATCTGCAAAGAGGAGTGGGACAAAATCCCTCCTGAGATGTGTGCAAACCTGGTGGCCAACTACAAGAAACGTCTGACCTCTGTGATTGCCAACAAGGGTTTTGCCACCAAGTGCTAAGTCATGTTTTGCTGTTTTTCTGGATTTTCTTGTTGTTATTATGTCTCTCACTGTTCAAATAAACCTACCATTAAAATTATAGACTGATCATTTCTTTGTCAGTGGCCAAACGTACAAAATCAGCAGGGGATCAAATACTTTTTTCCCTCACTGTAATGGTAAAATGGGATGTTTCATGGTATTCTGAACTGCTTCCGCTAGTGAGTGGAGTAGGTCCATTGAGTTATATGTTTTGTAACTGTGTTTTACGTTAAGTGTTAAATTGTGTGTTTTAACCGTTGCACCCTTGAGACCTAGCGGCCTGTTGAGACACTAATATTAGTGAATGCTAACAGAGAGCTGGTTTTCATGCACTTCATTCATGTTTTTAGGGCTATTAAGTAGATTTTGAATGTGTTTATTGAGTTTAGTGATACTAGCCTTAGCCTATGAACGCAATGTCAATAGTGTTAGCTGTGAGGTAATTTTATGTTGACCTATTCCATATAGGTCAGGTTTTATTGTTGGATTCAGATGTTGAGTAATCGCGGTTTCTGGTGGAGTCCGAACCGGCGGTGGAGATTCTGGAGAACCTTGGAGAAACTGTTCCAGTACTGGATGGCGAGACAACACAACTTGATATAGAGCCTGGTTATAGCTAGGAGGTTGCGATCTAGAGACACTGAGCCAGAGAGCCTTGATATTTCCCCTTGGCCCAAGGGGTCAGGTAGAACTGTGTGCACATTGACACTTGCTTTCCCTGGAGGAAAACACCCACCTTGCATTAACCCAATATTGGTGCAATCGATGGACTGTGAACTTTTATTTTAACAGACCTGGGTCTAGTCTAATTTGAGTGCATTCACAACTGTACTGATCTTTTATTACTTTGATACTTTTCTTTTTTTGTATATTTTGGATCCCACTTTTCCATTTTATTACTTTGCCATTGCACTTGTTCTTATTGTACATTGCATTTAATATATGCAGTTAAAATTATATCTGTGCCTTGTTTTATTTCACTGTCATAATCCAACTTCTGGCTTCAGCGAGTGAACCTATGATCTTCTGATCTGGACCAATTCTGAAAATCTAGATACACTGACTACTCATTACTGTTATGCAAATCTGTAGTTACCAATAACAGTGGCCAGTCTTTGAGTAGCTGGTTACAAATGCACTGAAATTTTCATATTGTAATGGAAGGTACACCTAGCTGGACCATTAAAGGATGCATCTCTTTAAAAGCCATTAGACTATATGAAAGGATAACCAATGTTTAATATTTCATGATATCATGCACTTACTGTAATATTTCTTAATGCATTTTCTGAGATATAGTTTAACCTGAAAAAAAAAAAGATTTTTATTGACCAGATTATTGCTTCCATACAAATGTCTCTGAGAGGGGATACTAATTGAAGTAATATAAATTATGGATTGGTGACACATTTGAATCGTTCTCAACTTTGAAGATCATCAATTTAAAAATCAATAAATATATATACAGTGAGGGAAAGAAGTATTTGATCCCCTGCTGATTTTGTACGTTTGGCCACTGACAAAGAAATGATCAGTCTATAATTTTAATGGTAGATTTATTTGAACAGTGAGAGACAAAATAACAACAAAAAAATCCAGAAAAACGCATTTCAAAAATGTTATAAATTGATTTGGATTTTAATGAGGGAAATATGTATTTGACCCCTCTGCAAAACCTGACTTAGTACTTGGTGGCAAAACCCGTCTTGGCAATCAGAGGTCAGACGTTTCTTGTAGGCCACTCCAGGACATTAATGTGCTTCTTCTTGAGCCACACCTTTGTTGCCTTGGCCGTGTGTTTTGGGTCATTGTCATGCTGGAATACCCACCCACGACCCATCTTCAATGCCCTGGCTGAGGGAAGGAGGTTCTCACCCAAGATTTGATGGTACATGGCCCCGTCCATCGTCCCTTTGTTGCAGTGAAGTTGTCCTGTACCCTTATCAGCAAAACACCCCCCAAAGCATAATGTTTCCACCTCCATGTTTGACAGTGGGGATGGTGTTCTTGGGGTCATAGGCAGCATTCCTCCTCCTCCAAACATGCCGAGTTGAGTTGATGCCAAAGAGCTCCATTTTGGTCTCATCTGACCACAACACTTTCACCCAGTTGTCCTCTGAATCATTCAGATGTTCACTGGCAAACTCCAGACGGGCATGGATATGTGCTTTCTTGAGCAGGGGGACCTTGCGGGTGCTGCAGGATTTCAGTCCTTCACGGCGGAGTGTGTTACCAATTGTTTTCTTGGTGACTATGGTCCCAGCTGCCTTGAGATCATTGACAAGATCCTCCCGTGTAGTTCTAGGCTGATTCCTCACTTTTCTCATGATTATTGCAACTCAACGAGGTGAGATCTTGCATGGAGTCCCTGGTCGAGGGAGATTGACAGTTCTTTTGTGTTTATTCCATTTGCGAATAAACGCACCAACTGTTGTCACCTTCTCACCAAGCTGCTTGGCAATGGTCTTGTAGCCCATTCCAGACTTGTGTAGGTCTACAATCTTGTCCCTGACATCCTTGGAGAACTCTTTGGACTTGGCCATGGAGGAGAGTTCAGAATCTGATTGATTGATTGCTTCTGTGGACAGGTGTCTTTTATACAGGTAACAAGCTGAGATTAGGAGTACTCCCTTTAAGAGTGTGCTCCTAATCTCAGCTCGTTACCTGTATAAAAGACACCTGGGAGACAGAAATATTTCTGATTGAGAGGGGGTCAAATGCTTATTTCCCTCACTGTAATTATATATATATATATATATATATATATATATATATATATATATATATATATATATATATATATATATATATATATATATATATATATATATATATATATATATATATATATATATATATGTATATATATGAAAAGTAGTGAGTGTACAGCTTCCATAACAGTGTAAATTTGCTGTTCCCTCAAAATAACTCAAATCCAGATATTAATGTCTAAACCACTGGGTACAAAAGTGAATTCACCCCTAAATGAAAATGTCCAAATTGTGGCACCATTATTTTCCAGCACTGCTTTAACCCTCTTGTGCATGGAGTTCACCAGAGCTTCGCAAGTTGCCACTGGAATCCTCTTCCACTCCTCCATCACAACATCACGGAGCTGGTGGATGTTAGAGACCTTGTGCTCCTCCACCTTCCATTTGAGGATGCCCACAGATGCTCAATAGTGTTTAGGTCTGGAGACATGCTTGGCCAATCCATCACCTTCACCCTCAGCTTCATTAGCAAGGCAATGGTCATCTTGGAGGTGTGTTTGGGTCGTTATCTTGCTGGAATACTGCCCTGCAGCCATCCTGTGCTTCAGTATGTCACAGTACATGTTGGCATTCCTGGTTCCCTCAATCAACTGTAGCTCCCCAGTGGCGGCAGCACTCATGCAGCCCCAGACCATGGCACTCCCACCACCATGCTTGACTGTAGGCAAGACACACTTGTCTTTGTACTCCTCACCTGGTTCCCGACACACACGCTTGACACCATCTGAACCAAATAAGTTTTTCTTGGTCTCCTCAGACCACAGGACATGGTTCCAGTAATTCACGTGCTTAGTCTGCTTGTCTTCAGCAAACTGTTTGCGGGCTTTCTTGAGCATCATCTTTAGAAGAGGCTTCCTTCTGGGATGACAGCCATGCAGACCAATTTGATGCACTGTGCTGTGTATGGTCAGAGCACTGACAGGCTCACCCCCCACCCCTACAACCTCTGCAGCAATGCTGACAACATTTGTGCATCTATTTCCCAAAGACAACCTCTGGATATGACGCTGAGCACGTGCACTGAACTTCTTTGGTCGACCATGGTGAGGCCTGTACAGAGTGAAACCTGTCCTGTAAAAGCACTGTATGGCCTTGGCCACCGTGCTGTAGCTCAATGTCAGGGCAATCTTCTTATAGCCTAGGCCATCTTTATGTAGAGCAACAATTATTTTTTACATATCCTCAGAGAGTTCTGCCATGAGGTGTTGTGTTGAACTTCTAGTGACCAGTATGAGGGAGTGTGAGAGCATTGACACCAAATTTAACACACCTGCTCCCCATTCACACCTGAGACCTTATAACACTACCAAGTCACATGACTTGAGTGAGGGAAAATGGCTAATTGGGTCCTATTTGAACATTTTCACTTAGAGGTATACTCACTTTTGTTGTCAGCAGTTTAGACGTTAATGGCCGTGTGTTGAATTATTCTGAGCGGACAGCAAATTTACACTGTTACACAAGCTGTACGCTCACTACTTTATATTGTAGGAAAGTGTAATTTCTTCAATCTTGTCACATGAAAAGATATAATCAAATATTTACAGTAATGTAAATGTGAGGGATGTACTCACTTTTGTGAGATATTGTGTGTATGTATTCATATATATATATATATATATATATATATATATATATATATATATATATATATATATATATATATACGAGTAAATATTTAATGAATCCAAACAATCTGCAGAAGAGTTTAGCACTGTCCAATCTTTGAACTTCAGGGTAATATATATATATTTTTTTTAATAAATAAAAAATAACGAAATTTATATAAACAAGTAAACCTAGCCAGCTTATAAATGCTTTAGTCAAAATGTCTTGGTTGGATTCTTTAACCACCACCCCCTAAAAAAAAGGCGGAAATGACTTAAGTGAACCCCTTAAGGTTGAGCGAGACACTGTAGCCCCAGTGTCTTTCTACTTTCATTTCCTTACCCATATTTCTTGGTGCCTTTTTTTTCTGCAAGGGCTACAGTGATTTATGTGTCCTCATTTCTCACCAGAATTGTGGAGCAGATATTGTCTATGCACACTGTCTGCATCCAGTAAACTTCATTCAAACTAATCAACCTGTTTTTCCCGAAGTTAAACACACATTTAAGACATGTTATTGTTGACTGACAAACTAACAAAACCATATAACCAGTATAACAAAACAACCTGTTCTAAAGTCAATAGATTAACAAAGAGAGACTAAGAAAAAATTAAATAAGGCCAATAGGATGCAGTTTAGGACACAGCATGAAAATCATGTTGCCTGTGTCCTAAACTGCATCCTGTTGGCCTTATTTAGTTTTTTTTCTTCTTTACAGTTCCAGAATCCCTCCTGAGCACAGGTTATACATGGTCTCTCTATGTCCCTAAGTGTTTTATATAATTTCAGTGATTTTTACAGGTACACCAGTGCTCAACCTAAACTTTAATAATGGTATGTCTGTTCAACCTGTGTCATCCAGGTAGAGTATTTCTTAACTGCTGATCTCACATAAAACAATCTCTAGAGTTTACACAGCATAGTGCACAAATAAATAATTAAATAAAATCCAGTGAGCAACAGTTCTGCAGAAACACCTCGTTGATGAAAGACCTTGTTGGTCAGAGGACAATTGCCAGATTAGTTCGAGCTGACATTGAAACCGTGTTTATACTCGACAATTCTGCAATAGTGCGAGGGAGCATGCAGTAAAAATGACGTCATCATGTAGTGGCCGGTTGAGAGCACTAGAATTCATTTTGCATGGCAGTGTGCACGCCATTTTTTGTAACTTTCCACATGCCTTCGCATAGTGAAGTTGAGGCGAATCTTGCGATTGTACAGACATCTCTGCATCAGGTGTGTTACAACCTGCTATTTTGGCATGGGAAGTTTATGTGTGCTGTGAAATTTTGTGTGCAGGTCCGAACTCCTTCCCAGACTATCCAGCCTGCCCTAGCCTGCCTGAATCCCGAGCTGGTTACAGGTGCTTTTTGAAGCTTTCAAAAGGACCAACAATAGACTTTTTTTTCTCCAACCCTTTCTAACTAAAGTACTTTTTAAATGTTGTGTGCAAAGTTTGTTACACTAAGAATTAATATACAGAGATTTTTTTTTAAATAGTGATTTTGATATGCTTCGTACATACATCGTACATACTGTTGAAAGAAACGTTTTTTTGGGTGGTATACCATATTTTCAGTGTCTTCACAAATATACACAGTCATTACACTACACCATCAGATGATGATTAAACCTGATTGATACAGAGTGATCATTCTGTAATAACTTTCTTTTTGTCTCATAAAAAGACATTTGCATTGATGGGTGAACATAATCACCTGATTTTGTAAATGTCAGAAATTACATTTACAGCAAGCACCCACTTTTTGCTTATGTCTACAGTAATTACTAGCATTTACAAAATGATGAGCCTACAATAGATAATACATCTATTTAATGAAAGTAAAGGTCTATGTTTAATAAAAATGTTAATGAAATGAATAAATTTGAAAAAAAATGTTGTTCAATTTACTTCTATACATGTTCTCATATTTTAAGGTGGTGATATTTTAAGGTAAGGTGGACAGACATTCCTTTTGATAAAAACAAACACAACAATTCAGCATTTGTGTTTGTAAGCGTTGCTATGGTTGTTCTGACAAACTACTTCTCTCAGCTCCTTCCTGTTGATTTATAGGACAATTACACCGAGTCACTCCCCTTTTATTTCAAATAATATTATAACAGTGAGTGCATCAAATACAAACGCCTTGTCCCTTTGGTGAGGTGTGCGCAGTCAGCAGAGATTCACTTTGCGGAGGAAGGTGAAAGTATAAATAAGGCTTCAGGTTACAATACCTCAAATACACTCTTTACAACTGTGGTGAGCAGAAAAGCATCTAAGAATTCACAACACACTAATCCTTGAGGAACATGGGTTACAACAGCAGGTTTAGACACTTCATAGACAAGACCACTTCAGGTTTCATTCCTGTTAGCTAAGGAGAGAAGTCTGAGGCTACAGGGTCAGGGAAACTGTAGAATTGAAGAAAACATTAAATTTTTCTTCCAACAACCTTGCCACGGGTAACAACACTGAAATTTTTCCCTATTCTGATGTGTTATGTGAACAGTAGTTATGCTTCTAAAGTATATCTACATGGTTTCATGCATTGCACCACTGCTACATGACTAAAACTAAAAAGTCATTTCACTCATTTTTCAAACCTTTTTAGTGTTTCTTGCTTTCTTATGTCCCAGGTGGACTATTAGTTGTGCAGAGAGTGGAGAATTAGTAGTGCACATGGATTCTGGATTAAGGCTGGATCTAAATAGCCAGTAAAACTGCCAATTTTCTCAGTGGGATACTGATGGTTCTTAATGCAATACAAATTGTTCCTCAGGGAGCAGAAATCAAATGCTCAATCAGATGACACTGAAGTAAGGACTGAGAGCTGCATCAGAGAGTCTCTGAGAAGTGATAATAATATCTATAATGGTTAGTCTAATTTCAGAAAAATTATCTACTCAATCTGTCCACTACTATGCCTTAGAGTGCTATCACCAGTGATGGCTGGTTGTGATATTATACAGGAGAGCTAAAGTTTCATATTGATCAATAGCTTGACAAAAAATTATTACAGTTGAGAAATGTGTTATTATCACAAGCCCACACTGATGGCCTAATAAGAAAGATGTTGGACAAGCATGCATCTTTCTTATGACACTTGAAGGCAGATAGGCATCTGCATTCAAGATCTCTATTTTTTTTTATGTCCGTAATGCATTACGCCTTGAACTCAGTAAGAAAAACTGCAGCCATATCATTCATAAAACACTAAACTTGTGGTTCTGTCATCTGTCCTATTCTGTAATTTGCACTTTGATTGGATAATGTGCACTTAGTCTATCAACTTTTAGTTTCTCCTCCAACGGAGAAAAGGATGACAAGAAATCCACCACGTCTGAGTTCATATATTATGTACAAGTGAGTGTACTTCACATACATCTTCTCAGTCACTGCTGATGAAGTGTTATGGATGCATCAGTGACATGTGTTGAAAAATATTAAAAATATCTAAGGGGCCTTTCACTTAGTGTAATCACATGACATGACTGTCACTGAGAAGTTGCATGAATCTATTATTTAGTGCAAGCAAGAAATATATCAGTTCTAGCCTCTGTAGGGAAAATTAGCTGTTTAGATTGAGCTGTTGTGTTCCCCACCATTATACATTTATTAATTATGCATTAGATATTACCTCCGTTGCCACCAGCAATAATGTTCTAAATATAGGGAAACATTATTTTAAGAACAAAGTAGCAAGATTGGCAGTTCAAGGCAGTGTAATTATAAAGCAATAAAATACATATATTTAAGAACAGACAAGAATTTATTAAACTATTCTACTACTCAGAAACTAATCTAACTCTTAAACACACGACACACACACACACATACATAAACAGAGGTGATAATGGCTTTCACAGAATGAATGAAGTTCTCTGTTCCTAGTGCTGAATGCTATTTCACAAACTATGACCTGAATGAACCATCAACTTATTAATTGACTTTCGCTTCTTTTAGAAGGACTTTAAACTTAATATTATATACACCAATTTAGCTATCTGGGGGTTTGACTTCAAGTTGTGTTGAAGGGATTCCTGTGATGGTAATTCATCAGTGGTCTGGTAACCGTTTGAATGTCGTTGTGGAAGACCAAACAGAATGATGAACAGAATGGAGTATGGTAGGTGAGCTGGTGGTGGCTCTTGGCTGAGACCCCAAAGATGGTGCTTGGGCTGAACCCTCTGTTTGCTCTGGAGACACTCTGCCAACTCTGTCCCTACTTTGATGTTTGGTTCTTTTTCTATGAGATGATCTGAGCTTTCTGTTCTGGTTGGGAGGGTCCATTGTCATATGGTTCTACTTTGTGGGTTATATATGCTGCTTGTGTGTTCAGATCTTGCACTTCACTTCTTCAAACCATTCTGTGTATTTTTCTTATGACAATGAGATGTAATGTACTTAGTTATACTGATTTTGTTTTATCTTTGAAAGACAGGGGGTTTAGTCCTGCTAACTCATTTATATCAGTTGATCATTCCTGTAATTATTCTCCAATTTCACAACTAACCTTTTGTTTCCTAAGTGTTTATTACCAGCTCTCTCTTCAAGTGACATTGCTCAAATAAGCTAACATTTTGGACAGTGCATGTGGTTTCACAATCCTGCATATTCCCTGCGAGGGAACAGCGATAATTATGATGCACATTTTACATCTTATACTGCATCTTATGGCACTTCCTCTCTACTAGTCCACCCCAGTAATTATCTTGAAATCTTGCAACTAACCTTTTGTTTCCTTTTCATTTATTATTGGCTTGTCTCACCCCATAATTGACTACACCCAGGTACACTGACATTTAGACAGTGCATATGGATTCACAATCCTGCTCATTACACATATTAGTTCCTAAGAAGGAGGAGCAGGTGACTAATGATTATTATGATGTGCAGTTTGAACCTGTTCATGACACTGTCATAGGCAATGGACCCAGGGGACTCCAATAAGGAGCATGGTTATTATATTTGCACAGTAGCAGATGGTGAAGAAGCTGCAGTTTCTGTCCAAGGGTCAATATTACTGTGTGAGATCATTTGCTTTGATGAGGAATTAATTATTAATGTGCACAGATGATTAAATTGGGGTTCAGAGGAATTGCCAGGGATTACGAATTTCCATCAATGGATGTCATGTATCTCTCTGAGCAGAACCCATGACTTGTGTGAACCACTGATTTAGATTTCATCACACCTGCTTCAATTACACATAATGAGTAGTTGTAATTATAATATATATATATATATATATATATATATATATATATATATATATATATATATATATATATATATACATACATACATATATAAACACACACACACACACACACACACACACACACACACATATATATATATATATATATATATATATATATATATATATATATATATATATATATATATATATATATATATATATATATATATATATATATATTCTTACAAAAATGAGTACACCCCTCACATTTTTGTAAATATTTGATAATGACTTTTCATGTCATAACACTGAAGAAATGACACTTTGCTACAATATAAAGTAGTGAGTGTACAGCTTGTGTAACTGTGTAAATTTGTCGTCCCCTCAAAAAACTCAACAGACAGCCATTAATGTCTAAACTGCTTGGAACAAAAGTGAGTTCACCCCTAAGTAAAAATGTCAAAATTGGGGCCATAGTGTCACTATTTTGTGTGGCCACCATTATTTTCCAGCACTGCCTTACCGGAGCTTCACAGGTTGCCACTGGAGTCCTCTTCCACTCCTCCATGATGACATCATGGAGCTGGTGGATGTTAGAGACCTTGTGCTCCTCCACCTTCCATTTGAGGATGCCCCACAGATGCTCAATAGGGTTTAGGTCTGGAGACATGCTTGGCCAGTCCATCACCTTCACGCTCAGCTTCATTAGCAAGGCAGTGGTCGTCTTGGAGGTGTGTTTGGGGTCGTTACCTTGCTGAAATACTGCCCTGCAGCCATGCTGTGCTTTAGTATGTCACAGTACATATTGACATTCATGGTTCCCTCAATGAACTGTAGCTCCTCAGTGCCAGAAGCACAAATGCAGCCCCAGACCATGACACTCCCACCACCATGCTTGACTGAAAGCAAGACAAATTTGTCTTTGTACCCCTCACCTGGCTGCAGAGAAATTGGTTCCAGTAATCCATATCCTTAGTCTGCATGTCTTCAGCAAACTGTTTGTGGGCTTTCTTGTGCATCATCTTTAGAAGAGGCTTCCTTCTGGGATGACGGCTATGCAGACCAATTTGATGCGGTGTGCGGCGTATGATCTGAGAACTGACAGGCTGACCCCCCACCCCTTCAACCACTACAGCAATACTATATATATATATATATATATATATATATATATATATATATATATATATATATATATATATATTATATATATATATATATATATATATATATATATATATATATATATATATATATATATATATATATGTATGGGTTTTTTTTCTGCAGTCCTGGAAAAAGCCAGACAAAACTCTACCAAACGAGACAACATCAGTAAGTGTAAGCACTTAGTATTCAAAAAGATATGCAAATGAATCCACATTCAATTTTAGAAAGAAAGAAACATTAAGCAAATAATGCACATTTAAATTAGCTATGCTTGTTTTAGACATGAGACGGTGCATCATGTGTTTTAGACTTTCAGAGTGGATTACAATTTTGAATGTATACAGCTATGGATATATGCCAATGAAAAAAAATACTCTAATAAACCGAGCCTCATTAGGTTCAGTGTCCTGAGCCCACAAAAAAAGAACAGAAAAATTAAAAACCTGGGGTGGTATGTTTTCTCAGTCAGCTTGCATACATCAAAAAAATTATCAGCAAATTAACAAATTATAGTATAAACGAAACAGGAGAATTATCAGGAAAAAAAAACTTGATATAGGCATGCAAATGGTTTTGTGCAGTAAACATGATTAGAAATGTCAAATTTGCAATTTTTTCCCCTTTAAAGGAATAGCCTATTAAAAGCCATACTGAGTCGATACACTTAACTAAAAGCCAATTTCTGATTTTTGCATTTTGGTTCCAACATTCTCCTGCTTCCATCTCCTTCTCTCTTTCATACCTCTTGTTTTTGTCGAGCTGAAAAGGAGCCTGCGGGCTTGTGTTTGATGTTGTAAAAGGTGTTCACAGAGTGCTGAGTTTGCACTGAATCTAAAGATAGTTGGAATCAGTGGTGGAGGCAGGCAACCCAGCAGAGCTTGATCATGAGAACACTTCTGAACTCAGCCGGCTTCAATTTGGGCCATGAGAAAGCCTTCAGCGAGAGAGAGAGAGAGAGAGAGAGAGAGAGAGTATGAGATAATGATTTGCTTATCACATAACTTATATAACTTAAAGACAACTTCCAAACACATCTGCACTCACTGCATATTCAAAGATTGTCATATAATTGCAGAATAAACATCAGTTCACAGCTAAAATTATCTTAGGGAAAGCAACCCAAGACAGCTGAGAACAGAGCAAGAGAAATGTGTAGTGGAGTATGAGGTAACACATAGGCCAACTTCCCTTAGTCATTCATTACAATGGGTAAGACCCAGGAATGTAACTGTGATGTGCGGCAAAAAGTTGTTGAGCTTCACAAAATGGGAAGTGGCTATAAGAAAATAGCAAAAGCATTGAAATTGCCTATTTGCACCATCAGGGCAGTAATTAGAAGTTCCAAGTTTTGTTGTACACAGAGAGGTAACCAAATGGAAAATACCTCATGCCCACGGTTAAATATGATAGTGGCTCTTTAATGTTTTGAGGCTATTTTCTGCCAGAGGTCCTGGACATTTTGCTGGGATACATAGCATCATGGACTCTATCAAATATCAGCAGATATTAAATGAAAACCAGACTACCTCTCTCAGTGTCACGTCTTGAGATGTAACGATGATAGGACGGATGCAAATGCAGTAGAACAGTTTTTATTAAAGAGAGACACAGGTACTGTAGATAAATCCAAATCATAATCCAAAACATGCAATCGGCAAACAGGCATAAACAAGGCAAAGCAGGAATCAAGGTCGTGGTCATGGAAAACAGGATCCAGAAACAAAAAATGAAACATAAGCTATGACTACTAACTGGGAGGGGAAACACCAACGTGACTTAAACAGACGAATCTAAACATGAAACATGACATGGACAATAACTAAGACTATTATTCTGACAAGGAATCTAAACTAATCTAAGCTTCTAATCTATGCTACTATGTCTTATCTAATATTCTGCCCCATGTGCTGGGAGTCACGTGGTATATATGCAAACATGATCAGCGCATTAAATTGCTGACGGCTGAAACGAATCTAGCCACACGCTAAACAACCAATGACAGAACAGGGAGGAGACATAACAGAAACATAACAAAATGCATGTGTTCAATGTACACAATGTTACGATTGTCAACAAAGGAAAAGCAGGTGCTCGCATGGTTGGATCTTCCAGCTGGACAATGATCCAAAACATACATCAAAATCAACACAAAAATGGTTTACTGACCACAAAATCAAGGTTCTGCTATGGCCATCCCAGTCCCCTGACTAGAAACCCATAGAAAATCTGTGGGGTGAACTGAAGAAGAGAGTCCACCAGCATGGACCTCAAAATTTTAAGGATCTGGAGAGATTCTGTATGAAGGAATGGTCTCAGATCCCTTGCCATGTATTCTCCAACCTCAGCAGACATTATAGGAGAAGACTCAGAGCTGTTATCTTGACAAAGGGAGGTAGCACAAAATATGGACTAAAAGGGTAGCAATAACTGTGCCACACATGATTAACAAAGTTGTTTTTTTGTTGTTGTTTTTTTTTTTTTGATAAACCTGTGTTTTGTTTGCAATTGATTGATATCCATGAGAGCAGAGTATTTTTGTGGATTTTTTTTTAAACAAAAGATCAAAAGGTTAAACAATAAAGTTTAAAATAAATGTGTCACAGCCTTTTTTTGCTCATATTTACAAAAGGTGCCAATACATTCAATGTATTATTCAGAGTGAAATCAGTGTACATTACTCAGTAATTCCGAGGACCCCTTTTTGGATCCAGATTGTCAGGCAAAAACACGAATGCAGAGTATTACTGGAATTATCAAAGCTGACAAGTTGAAAGTGCAAAAGAAACTTAGATGCAGGCACAAGGACAGGCGATCAGCAAACAGACTATACTAAGCAACGAGAAAATCACAGTAATCAAAAGAAAGCAGGGTGCTTATACACATATACACAGATAAAAAATGCTCAGTAATGTCACTAGTGAAATCCAAGAGCACGAATTCACAAAGTTCGAAGGAATGTCTGGACTATTTATAGATGTGTGTGATTAGGAACAAGAGAAACTAATCAAAAGTGAATGGGGAAATGGATAATGTGATGTGGTATATAGCTCATCATTGCACTGAGGATCTTGGGAAATATAATTTGCGTTTTCAGATGGTGAAATCTTAAATTTCTTACTCTTGTAACTTCATATATTTCTTATTCTTGTAACTTCATATATTTCTATAGACACACAATGGCTTAGAGGTTAGCACATTTGCCTCAGGCTGACAGGGTTGGGGGTTCAATTAACGATGCTGCCCTATGTGTATGGAGTTTGCATGTTCTACCCGTGCTGTGGGAGTTTCCTCCGGGTACTTTTTATATTCAACCCCTAGTCCAAAGACATGCATTGTAGGCTGATTGGCATGTCCAAAGTGTCTGTAGTGTGTGAATGTGTATGTGATTGTGTCCTGAGGTGGATTGACAGCCTGTCCAGTGTGTACCCCAGCTTGTGCCCAATGCTTATTGGGATAAGTTTCAGGTTCCCCTCGACCATGAAGGATAACCGTTATAGAAGATGGATGGGATTTCTTAGTCTTGTAACTTCAAATTTTTATTGCTATTATATCTAATTTTATTGCTTCTGAATAATATTATTTAAGATGAATAACTGAATAATAAGGTAGGGCTTTAAGTGGTTAATGTTTCCCATTCTAATTAGACATGAAATACTGTAAAATTTTCAAAGCAAACATATAATTATTTAATCCTGTCTGCCAGAGGGGATAGTACAGAAGGGAAGAAAGCACTAAATCAAAGCCATCAAAAAGCCTGTTTGTAGGATGTCTAGTGTATTTCACAGAACACAAACTTATATATACAGTATATACTCATATTTGTAAATTCACCTATAGGAATGCATTATCATAGGTTTGACAGATACTATCAAGGTATTATAATGTATATGATAAATCTTGTGTGCAAAATAAATACTTTTTACTTTGGTGAACACTTTCATACACACCAGTATGCACACAAAGAAGGCAGAGTTAAGCAATTTTAAGTTACAAGCTCTCTTCCATGCAGAGCCAAGCAAAAAACAGAATTAGTGAGACAGAAGGGAAATTCTGCTGGAGTAAGCCACTGGGCTAAGATCAAAATGGAAAGGAGTTTACCTTAACTGCAGAAATGTGTTGGTGAAAGTTATAAGCTCCACATATACATCATGACAGCTTAAAATATTTCAAAAGAAAATATTTTCTTTTTCCCAGCAACACTATCCTTTGGGCTTATCTCTTAGCATAACCCCACCCTCCTCACAGTATGCATAGCATAGACTTTATGCTGGTCACTACAGTCATGCTAATAGTGTTCAGCTACAGCCCTGAAAAAGTTACCACAGTGTGGTTATTTTCCCAACTCTAACACTCCTCATTCAATAATTTCATTTTTATGAAATTATTAGGATTGGTTATGTGGCGTTCCTTATCTGTAGTTACTGCTAGCACTTATCATTTCTATACCACACTTAACATCACATGTGCATGTAAAGATTAGCTGAACCCAAGATTTTAAACATGTCAAAAATATTCCCAAAAGCTGGATAATTTGATTAAAATGGGACAGTGGAGACTTGTTCTCAGTGAAAGCCTTCGTCTTATCTGTGCTGTCAGGGACTTCATGGTTAATAAAGTATACTTTTGAAATTAGGACACTTTGCTCTATTAGCCCCCCCCCCCATCCTTTAGTGCCACTCAAATGTGGCAGCCAATTAGTTTTAAGAAGTAGTCACCATGACTGTTATTAATCCAAGCCACTAACGGTGTGCGTGAGATGGAAAGCAAGGACCTAATGATAGTAATCAACAATAATTAAAGGAAAATGATCACTCACTCATTTAGACAAGTCATTAAGATGAGTTTTGTAGCCTCCTGGGTGACCTTTAACAACTAGACTAATAGATAGAGAGGTATAATTAAATCTGCAGTAGCAGAGAAACTGTCTAAAGTGTGACTGAGTAAATATGCATTGAATAACATAGCATATACAGTAAGGAGACACTTAACCTGCATTAAAGTAAAGGTGAAACATCAGTACAAGCTTTACAATTATGTCTACAGTATAACAGAGCCTGAAATCTGATGTTTTATTAAATTGTATTATGAAGTAATGTAAAAACATATAAACATTTTAAGTTCATATACAGTGGTCCAAATGCACAATAATACATGTAACCTGGCATATGTTTTAGATATTTAGTTTCACTAATGTTTCGATAATTTGAACAGATTAATTTCTGATTTTAATAAGAAAACAATGTACCAAGTCAGAAGAAGTCATGTTTGAGTACCCTATGATACATTATAATCCAATTAATAATTTAATGGAATAGAATTTCTCAGTGAAATGGCTGCTTTTTGTATGCCTGTCAACTCCTATTATTCATTGCCTAGAGCAATTTGTACTAAAGTCAGTTTATTCTTGACTATAATATTTTGTTTCAGATGTAATTGAACCTGTTATGTGTGTTATGAAATTTGCATTGTGAGCAAATGCCGCATAATTCTCTTCCTCAAACCCCCCTTTTTTTCTCATGTCGAATACTTACTGGGCTTTAAAAACCAAGCCACCGTATGCTAATGTGACACTGTCAGAGGTGACAGGCATTCATATTAAATGCTTAGAAAGTAATACTTTGTAAATAACATAACACAAATCCTTTACTGTTTTTTTTTTTTATGAGCAGTGAAAATAATCCTAATAGTAATGCTCCCTTAGTTCAATGAATAATAAAATCCTTTCATTTATGGTGATAGAAAATATTTAATGAATTGTAGAATAATGAAATAATTCAGATTATATGAGAACCAGGAAAGCTGTTTTTTTTTAAAAACTTTTTGTCCTAGAAAAAAAAAAGAATTAAATTATATATATATATATATATATATATATATATATATATATATATATATATATATATATATATATATATATATATATATGCCGTTATATTTAATTTGCTCTGGTAGCAAGTGAAATATTCTCAGTTGGATTCTTAAGTTCTTAATAAAATAAAATTCCAGCATCCAAATCATGCTCCAACCTCCTAGAGGACTTGGCTCTGAATCTCTTTGTGGTTAGCACCTACTGCTGGTCAAGGTGAGGAGAGAGTTGCTGAATGAGCAGGAGGGGATGAAAATGGAAAAGCAGTCAGTAGTGCACTCAGGAAAAAGGAAAGAGCACAAATAATAGAGATCCTCCTGCTAATAGCAGCCTTGGAGTATGCTTAAGGTAAAACAGCCATAGCAGTCCTAACAAGCTCACAATAAATCTACTTCAAAGTTAGTGAAAGGAAACATGCAGATCAATCATGTGTTGCTGGTGGGAGACTGCTGTGTGTTAAATCTTTCAGCAAAAGAACTCGTGGAAGGTGCTCACCTGAGGAAATAGAACAGCAAGAAGGTGGAGGCAAAAAGAGACCACTGACCTCAGAAGAGGCAGGGAGAAATGTCAGAGTGAAGGATACCAGTCCATCCGCTGGAGGAACTGACTCTGAAATTGAAGATGATCAGAAATACCTCCACCCATACCACAAGGCAACTACCTAAAGTTACTAAACCTACCTATGGGAAGAATCCAATATGACCCTCATTATGTGGAGCACTTATGAACACAAAGAGCAAACATGCCAGAAGATCTTTATATTAATATTGATAAGATTCGGCATGAGAAGAATTCACCAAAATGCCTAGGAATATCTAGGGTTACTTCCTTGCTATCCTGGAAAACCATGAATAAGAAAACCAAAATGGAGTATGCTCCCCAGTGGTGTGTCAGGCAAACTACAGCTCATTTCTGAGCTCAAATATTTGAGTATGTTTGTTTTAGATGCTGAAACTCTAGGTTAATTATCTTTGGCCACAAGGATCATAAATTGTTTACTGAAGACAGATAATACATAGAAAATGCTTACAAACAAATGCAAAGTAGTCAGGATTAGAACCAGTACTCTCCAGGCATCACACAAACATCCCATTGCCAGAAATTACTTGCTGACCCAGAGAAAAACCTTATATGAGGCTAAGAGAAGAGAAGAAAGTGCCACCAGGGAAAAAAACAAAAGTGGCATCATACACACTGACAGCCAGCATATAATATGAGCCTCTTCATAGATGGGACCAACTCTTATCAACCAACTGTTGTTTTCACTAATAATTAGCACATTAATTAGTGCTTGCATCTTGTATCAATGTATTCATGGGTAAGTCATACACTTATCACATTTCTTGCATGAGGCTCAAATATTCTAAAGTATACTCTTTAGACAAGATTTAAACATTTAATGTCTACCAAGAAATCTTGAATAAATATCCATGCTGAATAGCCCAAATATGTATGTTAGACCAGAAGGCATGTACAGAGGATAAGTAGGATCCTCACGTCTATATAAAAGATGGTATATAAAATATATTTCCTGCATAACTTAATTTAAATTGGAATATTTCTACCTTATAATTATTCCTAAAGCAGGACTTTATACAAAATACCTTATGGCCGTGTGTGTTTGTGTGTGTGTGTGTGTGTGTGTGTGTGTGTGTGTGTGTGTGTGTGTGTGTGTGTGTGTGTGTATATATATATATATGAATGTCAAAGAGGTTTTGCATGTTCATTATCTTTTAACTCCAAGGTTACCCAGTCATCACTGATGTTGTTGTTGACAACTGTAATGCTAAGCTGACTCAAGTCACAGAAGCATGAAGTGATGAGGCTTTTAGTAGGATAAGGATACCTGTATTTCCCACACAAATCAATGAAAACTGCCAATTCTCATTGAATAGGATGCGGGAGATCTGAGAGAAATTCTTATAGCGCCAGATAGCTGATTGTTTGATTTTGAGTGAATGTACTGCTGTTTAGTTTACATTCCTTTGTTGTATTACCAGAGGAGATTTGGGGTTGTAATCAATTTTGTTAATTAGGAAGTGCAAAAGTCGTTTCCAAAGAAAGAAAATTAAATGCTGGGTTGTTGTGTTTTGAATGCTGGGAAACTTATCTATTTGGAGGTTTCACACTTCAAAGTCACACACAATATATTCTATGGAAATATTCTCAAAAACACTAGCTTAAAAGAGCTTTTAATTTGAATCATTTATCAAACTCTGAAGATCAACACCATAATGATCATCGTGGTGTGATGAGGGAACATAGTGCTGAAATATTTATTCATTTGGGGTTTTTTAACGATTAAATACCATAACGTAAATTTTAAGACTAACGTTCACTGTGATTACTACCTAAAATAAGGAGGTCCTCCATTTGTTTTTTTCTATAAAAAAAAATTCTTTTTTTTTTTTTCTGCCCCTTTTTTTTTTCCCTTTTTTTTAAATTTTTTTTAGGAATAAAGTTAATTTAGCTGAAATTGGCCTTTAAGCAAAATTAACTGCTCAGGTAGGTAAATTTGTCTTTTGAGTCCAATGTCCTCTCAAACATATCCACCCAGTACCAATTAGTCTAATATAAAAAAAAAAAAAAAAAAAAAAAAAAAAAAACTATAAAAATAAAATTACCTAATTAAAAAAAAAAAAAAAAAAAAAAAAAAAAAAAAAAAAAAAAAAAAAAAAAAAAAAAAAAAAAAAACAAAAAAAAAAAAAACCCCCCCCCCAAAAAAAAAAACAAAAAAAAAAAAAAAAAAAAATGAACTGGAATGCTACCAGCACCCCATCCTTCTTCCACATCATACCCCCCTCACTAATCTCTTAAAAAAAAATTTTTTGAACAAAAACAAAATAACCCAACAACAACACCTAAAAAAAAAAATCTTTTAAAAAAAAAAAAAAAAATCTAAAAATACTGGTAAGCCTTCCCAGAAGAGTGGAGCTTTTTATAACAGCAAATGGGCACTAAATCTGGAATGGAATGTGTCGGTGAAATGGAAAGGTGTCTATGAAGTTTTGGCCAAATAATGCATCATTTTAATACTAGCAACCTGGTGACAATTCTTTGTTCAATTTTCAATTCAATTCAATTTTATTTGCACATTTTACAATGCACATTGTCTCAAAGCATCTTTGCAGCGTTACTCTGTTCCATTTAGGGAATCCTGTTCCATTTAATAAAATACCTAGTTCTTTTTTTTTTTATTAATGCAGGGATATTTTGTGATGCCTTAATAAAAGTAATAAAATGGCAATAGGCCATAACACTTTAATTGAAAATAATAAATAATATATAAAATATTATATTTTGGAACTAATTTCATCAACATTGCTTATACCATCCATGAAGCATATTTAGTACAGAAAGTGTGAAAGCTCTTGAAACAAGTGTATATGAAAAGTTATGAGAATCACTGTATTAAGGGGTGGGCAGTGAGGTGTAAAAACCCCTTAACACTTCAGGCTCACCAGCTGATGGGACCCATTATACTTTAAAATGAACTTTAATGTTCTTCTAGAACAGCAGGCTATTTCAGATGGGTTGCTGAAATATGAGTGAGGAAGAAAAGCAGGGGTGGGATTGTACCAAAGTTATATAAAATGTGGGCATATTAGCAACAAAATATATAATCGTATGTATGTGAGTATATATTTTAAGATATTAAGAATGTATGTTGGTTAATAGAAGCATTTCAGATTTAAAGATGTATATTATCACTGCAGTTTAAATTTTGATAAGTGGCATATTATTTTTTCCACACTATAGTAAAATCAAAGAAAGACATAAAACATGTTTAGTTCGCATGTTATTTTTATTTATTTATTTATTTATTTTTCATTAAAGGGAGTAGTCCCTGATACTGATACAAAATGTCAAAATATGTCTTTTGTGTACTTTTCTGCTTACAACCTTCAGAATCTTGAAAGTTAAAATCTGACTAGCTCTCTGCACATCAGTTTATAAGAAAGAAAATAAATTGTGAACAATGAAACCTAATGAGCTTTTTCAAAGGAATGTAAAGTCACAGCATTAAAAAAAAACACCTATATCACAACATCCTTACTTATTAAAGTTTTTTAAGTGGTTTGTGCTGTGTAAACACAAGTAATCTTGCATGTTTGCCAATAGGCTGAAGGAAAAGTCTAGGGTTTGCCATCTACCATATCAGTTCAATTGCCTCTTTCTGTAAAAGAAGGCATTTATTGGTCATATTTATATACAAAAAATACCAGAGACTCTGTTGAATAATAGATATCCAGTGAGAATTATTAAGATGTAACAAAGACTAAAAATAGCAATTTACAATCTTAAAGAGAATTGAATGCAAGAAAATACCCAGGAGATTCAGAGAGGTCTAGAATTTGAAGGGTGTGTTAAGTGACTTCTCATTGCTGAGGCAGCTGTTGTTATGGCTGAAGAAGCTGAGCTGATTTTGCAGTATGTCTGATGAGTTTATAATGAAACTCAAGTCCAGGACCTGCAAAATGCATCAGCTAGTTCTGCTGACCATTAAAATGACACAGGCCAGTGTTCACATTACCCTCACCCACTCCAATCCCCAGCCCCTACACACACACACACACACACACACACACACACACACACACACACACACTAAAATAATCTCACTTGCAGTGACAGATGCAGTATTATACATATTATCTCATCAACACTAATGACAGTAATAATAAGAATGATGAGTATGATGCTGATCATATGTGATGTGATGTCTTTTGTACTTTTTATGATATGGTATTCAGATATGCTTTATAATTAGAATGCCATTACAGGATCATTTCTGTATTTCAGCTGCCAAACTGTATGAAAATTGTCACATATCTGCTTGACACATATTGTATCTACTATGAAAATGAATAATCATCCAGGTGCCACCAGGAGTTTTTATTTATTTATTTAAAAAAAAAAAAATATATATATATATATATATATATATATATATATATATATATATATATATATATATATATACTATGACATGGATAAAGCTTGTCTTGAATAGCTCATTGACACCATTGCAGAGTTTAAGAACCACTAAGAGAATTTGTGCAAGGGTCAGAGTAGACTCAGAATAGACCCCATTATATCAGACACTTTATTCACCAGTCTTCAGTGTTGATCCCACAACAGAGCTGTGAATTCTCTTCATCTCACTGTCTCTAAGGACATGTCCGAGAGGCACTTGGCACTGATGAGCATATTAACCTCTAAGCAAGTCCGCTCATGGAGCTTATTAGGCTGGACACCTGCATGCTTCCATGGCCAACTTCAACATTATTTAATCCCTCACTCCTCTACCTCTCTGTGTTCTCCCTCTATCCTCTCACTCTCCTTCTGTGAGACAGTCATTATGTTATGACTTACACTTAACGGTACAGAGGAGATACTGGTGCTGACGGGGCTACAGGAATTGTCTTGAATAATAATAATAGTAATAGAAAGATGCCGGCTAGGTCTGAAGAGGCATCCTACTGAGAGCAGGAAAAGAGAAGAAAAAGTAAGAGATTAGAGAGAAAAAAGAGAGAGATGGTAAACTGAGCTCTCCCCTCCGGACATCCGTCTGTTAATGAAGGTCAGAAGGGGGCTATGGCAAAAGTGTAAGAGCAAAGGCCTTGTTCATGGCAGGCCTGCTGGGTGTCAGGGCATGATGGAGCCATCTGAACAGCCCCATCCACAGGTTTCTCTTGTTGTGAGGGCCACATCTCAATGGTAACAGCATGAATAATGCAGTGGGGCCTAATGACCTATGAATACAACCCACGTGCACCACATTTCAATATGGATGATGGTTCATTGTTAAAAAAAAAAAAAAAAGCCCATTCCGGCAAATTCAGTATAGTTTAACTTCAATAAAACAATACTATCAAGTAATAAATAGGAAGTTTGTTTAATAATCGTTTAAAACACAAGATGTGGATATGAGCAATCACATTATGTGCCAATGTCATATTGAAATTGAATGCCATATTGTACATTGAAATATTTTCCACTGAGGTCCTGAAAAAAAAAAAAAAAAAAAAGATTTTCATCATACATTAATCCAATATAAAGAAGAAGTCTATATTTGAATTTTCTTCCTTTGAAGTAGCTTACAGTAATGCATCTTAAATGGCAGTTACAGAGAATCATTTAGAAACAGTAAACAGTATGAATTAATAACATTTACAATTGAGTTCATAGCAACACACATGTGGTGTATTAGATTTAGTATTATCTGTTCCATATTTTCAGTTTCACTGTATGGTAATTTGTGACCGTGACAGTGGGTGTGTCATGACCTCTCTGTGTGGTGTGTGCGTATGCATGTGTGTTCTCTCTCTCTCTGTGTATGTGTGTGTGTGTGGGTATTAGCATGTGTAACATGCGACTCGTGAAGCACTGTAGATACTTTATCCAAAAATATTCTCTCACATAAAATCTCAGGTCTACATAAAAAATCTCAGGTTCACATAATATCTCTGGGAGTCTAAAGCAGTGTTGTAAAAGTGTTTCGCTGAAGAAAAATCCATGATATATTGGCATCTTTGATCATTTTGAATGTACCTTTAGTTGCCAAAATGAAAATTATTAATGACAACTGATTTGCTGCACACTTGCAGCCTTTTATATTTGACAGTTTTTTTTAAGTATTTTTTTTATTTTTATTATTTAATTAAATTTTGTTATTGGCAAACTATTTTATTTAATAGATTTATTGAGCACAAATGGAGCTCAGAACAGAATAAATTTGATTAAACATGGATTGAACAATGTAAAATTTTCTCAAATGTTTATTAATAATATTACATTAAGGAGGCATTTCTATTCAATGGCTTAACCATGAATTTAGCTTTTGTATGGGCAGGGGGTGGGGGTGGGGGGGTTGTTCAGCTATTTGAGCTTTTATACCTGATACTGTTCCTTAAATTCCTTACATTGTATTCCTTAAGATAAAATGTTATCCATAGCTTAATATCATAGCCTATTGACAACAGCTTTTTTTGTGGTGAACAAATAAAAGGGCAGGGTTAGGGTTAACTTTAACCCTAAACTTTAATTGACCTCACATCTCCCAGTGGCTCCTTAAAGTTATTGAAGTCCACGATCTAATAACAAGCACCAAATGAAAATCATCTCAAAGCAAGATGACCTTGAGTAGATCATAAAATGAAAACTAAAGTAGTAACTAAAAGTAGTTAACACATAAGTAACACACTATTCTGTTCATTATGTTCTAGGAGCACCAGCAGATTCTGCTGACAAGTTCATTAAAAAGTTTAATGAACATGTTCCTTACTTTTTTGAAGTGACATATAAATTAAGTCAGTTTCTTTACAGTTCTTTTGTTAATAAAGATTTTACACAAGATGATTGTTAAAATACCAACCTATTATGACATGGGCATTGCACATATATCAGTGTTTTGTTTTTGTTTTTTTGTAGATTTTTGTGGAACCTAACATTTTGAGAAAATGATGAGTTGAACAATGTTCAGTTATTACTAGGAGACAGCTGTTACAAAGCACACACCCGTGTTCAAATAATGTACAAATACGTAGGATAGTTAGGCAGCTACGTTGGTTGGTACAAACGCTGGTTTACGGCTTCAGCCCAAATTTTTATATATATTTATTGATTGATTGATTGACAGTGTGTTTATGTTCATTCTTGATATCCTCTGACTCACTGTGACTAGCCTAAAAATCGATCAAAATAGGAAGGTTAAAGTCTGTGCCCTTCGCACACCACATTATTTTATGTTTCAACTGTCGACTGTGGCCTAAAAATCTGTAGATACAAACAGCCTAGCACAGAATCTGGGATGTGACATGGGCAAAAATAAATATAGTGTAACCAGATATATTATATGATATAGTGGTTCCATTCTTAGTTTAAGAGAACATAAATGTAACATACCACCTAAACTTCCTCAAAATCATTACTTGAATGCAATGACATATTATAATTCTAACAAAACATATCCGCATGAGGGTTATCTACGGTATATCACATAAACTAACACCAGAGACTTTTCTAAGCACAAAAAGAATTGTCTCTGATGGACATTAGGAATCTCATTACAGCTGATCTGCCATTTGTAGTTCTGAAGTACAGTAGCATCCATTATCAGCTTGCTAATGGGTCCCTTAGTGATGCAGCTCCAGGCAGGTGGATTTAATTGCTTCTTCCAACATGCCCAGGGGAATTTGGAAAGATCACTGCAGCTCACGTTTCGATTCTTCCATGAGCTTGTGTCGTCCTCGGGGTATATTATTTACCTTTGTCACAGAATTGAATAATAGTAAACCCTTAGTTCTTAAGGATTTAATTTTTCATGCATTAAGGAAATAATGGTCTCAGACCATTGGACTTCTGTCACCATTATTCATATATACAGTGCCTTGCAAAAGTATTCGGCCCCCTTGAACTTTTCAACCTTTTGCCACATATCAAACATAAAGATATAAAATTAAAATTTTTTGTGAAGAATCACCAACAAGTAGGACACAATTGTGAAGTGGAACGAAATCTATTGGATATTTTAAACGTTTTTAGGAAATAAAAAACTGAAAAGTGGTGCGTGCAAAATTATTCGGCCCCTTTACTTTCAGTGCAGTAAACTCACTCCAGAAGTTCAGCGAGGATCTCTGAATGATCCAATGTTGTCCTAAATGACTGACGGTGATAAATAGAATCCACTTGTGTGTAATCAAGTCTCTGTATAAATGCACCTGCCCTGTGATAGTCTCAGGTTTCTGTTGAAAGCGCAGAGAGCATCATGAAGACCAAGGAACACACCAGGCAGGTCCGTAATACTGTTGTGGAGAAGTTTAAAGCCGGATTTGGATACAAAAAGATTTCCCAAGTTTTAAACATCCCAAGGAGCACTGTGCAAGCGATCATTTTGAAATGGAAGGAGACCACTGCAAATCTACCAAGACCTGGCCGTCCCTCTAAACTTTCAGCTCAGACAAGGAGAAGACTGATCAGAGATGCAGCCAAGAGGCCCATGATCACTCTGGATGAACTGCAGAGAACTACAGCTGAGGTGGGAGAGTCTGTCCATAGGACAACAATCAGTCGTACACTGCACAAATCTGGCCTTTATGGAAGAGTGGCAAGAAGAAAGCCATTTCTCAAAGATATCCATAAAAAAGTCTCGTCTAAAGTTTGCCACAAGCCACCTGGGAGACACACCAAACATGTGGAAGAAGGTGCTCTGGTCAGATGAAACCAAAATCAAACTTTTTGCCCACAATGCAAAACGATATGTTTGGCGTAAAAGCAACACAGCTCATCACCCTCAACACACCATCCCCACTGTCAAACATGGTGGTGGCAGCATCATGGTTTGGGCCTGCTTTTCTTCAGCAGGGACAGGGAAGATTGGTTAAAACTGAGGGGAAGATGGATGCAGCCAAATACAGGACCATTCTGGATGAAAACCTGTTGGAGTCTGCAAAAGACCTGAAACTGGGACAGAGATTTATCTTCCAACAAGACAATGATCCCAAACATACAGCAAAATCTACAAAGGAATGATTCACAAATAAACGTATCCAGGTGTTAGAATGGCCAAGTCAAAGTCCAGACCTGAATCCAATTGAGAATCTGTGGAAAGAGCTGAAAACTGCTGTTCACAAACGCTCTCCATCCAACCTCACTGAGCTCGAGCTGTTTTGCAAGGAAGAATGGGGCAAGAATTTCAGTCTCTCGATGTGCCAAACTGATAGAGACATACCCCAAGCGACTTGCAGATGTAATCGCAGCAAAAGGTGGCTCTACAAAGTATTAACGCAAGGGAGCTGAATAATTTTGCACGCCCCACTTTTCATTTTTTTATTAGTTAAAAAAGTTTCAAAAATCCAATAGATTTCATTCCACTTCACAATTTTCCCACTTGTTGGTGATTCTTCACAAAAAAAATTATATCTTTATGTTTGAAGCCTGAAATGTGGCAAAAGGTTGAAAAGTTCAAGGGGGCCGAATAATTTTGCAAGGCACTGTAAACCAGTATATATATATAAACACTATTTCTTAATTCTTTCAGACCCTCTCTCACAATCCCCATGCTGTTTTTTGGCAGATTTGTATTCTCACCCTTTATAGTCCCAAATAGACTGAATAAACAATATTATCAAATGGTAAAGTAAGGGTGAAGTAAGCATTGGACTTGTGAGAATGACTACTAATATTGCAGCCCTTTACTTCCTCATTCAGTCTATTTAAGAAAATAATACATAGCTACAAAAAGATGATTAAAGAAGAAATAAAATACAGCTTGCAAAGTAATCAACCAACTGGAATTTATGGTTTGGCTAAATAACAAATGTTAAATACACATTTAACAGACTTTCTGTCAGTATTTTTAGTGCAAACTCATGCTCTCTTACAGTGAATTTTCAAATTCAAAATGAATTACTGGTCAGCGTGTATTTCAAACAAAATCAAAAACTGAAAAATGCTGATTGCTAAAGTATTCAACCCCCCAGGTTCCAGAAACTCCAGATGAAAGTTATTTTCTTAACAAAGACACAATTGATTTATAATTGGTCATCATTTGTGAAATATGAAAACACCACAGTTGAACTGTCATGAGAGGGAAGAGAATGTCACTCTGGAGGGAAAGAGTGAAAATGAAGACTAAGAAGCATGTAAGTACGTTAAAGATACAGTTCTCAAATTACATAACTTAGGAAAAGGGTTTAAAATTATATCCAATATCTAACATGTTGGACATCCCAGTAAACACTGTTGGATCACCAATGAGGGTGTGGAAACTGCATCACACACCCCAAACACTACAAAGAAAAGTCACCCTGAAGGTGAAAAGTCACACTTTTCATCCTCATAACAAGAAGCCTTTCTTGGTAAATTCAAAGGGTGAAGGAAGAACCTTCTTTAGTCTACTTTAATAAACCCTAAAGCCTGGATAAACTTCACCTTTCAGCAGGACAATGGTCCCAAACACAAAGCCAAAGCAGCATAAGATTGATTAAAAACAAAAAGCTGAATGTTCTGCAGTGACCAGGTCAAAGTCCAGATCTAAATCCTATTGAGAATCTGTGGCAGTGTTTGAAAATTGTAGTCAACAAACAGCATCCAAAAAACCTGAAGAACCTGGAGCAAATCCTCCAGACTGAATTGGTTGTGTGAATACTTATGCAAGCGGCATTTTTCAGGGTTGTTTTTTTTCTAACAATAATTTAAATATCAAAATGTACTTTAAGATCACATTTTTTTTTTGCTAAATAAATAAATAAATGAAATACTGGCTAGAACAATCTCAATTCTCAAAATCTCAATATCATTTGTAATCCAGACAAAGCTGATGACTTTTGAGGAGGTTGTCTCAGATATGATCTTTAATATGTCTCTGTTAAAAAATGTTTAAATGTTTAAAAATGTGTAAAAAAAAAATGTAAAAATGGTTAAATGTAAAAAGAAATTATTAAAATGCATTATAACAATAATAATAATAATAATAATAATAATAATAATAATAATAATATTGCTGTTGTTGTTTGTTTGTTTGTGTTTTTTACTATTGTTATTTACCATATTTAAAATTCATATTTATTTTTAACAATCAGATTTTGCCAACAAGTGGTTGTGTTTACATAATTTAACATCCTAAACTAAAAGACATGGTGTATTATTCCAAATATCCTACATCAACTTATCATAGTCATAGCATTGGCTTTATTTAGTGTTGTTTTCTGTGTAGTTACTGAATAATAAGCTGTAGCCTTATTTGTATAAGTGTAGAGCATAATAATGTGATGATGGCAAAATGGTGTCTACATAAGTTCATCAATAATTAGATTTTTTTTTTTTTTCTGTAAGTACATGATGTACACACTTCAACTCTGTCACCAGGTTTAGAAACGGCACAACCGCGGGGGCGGATGACAGTAAAGCAAGGCGGGGCTGTGAATCTATAGGCAGTGTGAAACGTAAGACAGGCAAGGGTCAGGCGATTGAACTAAGAGGATAAAGTGGGCGAGACAGAGACGTAGTCGAAAACCCGTAAGCAAGGGTCGAGATAAACTAGGACGTAAATACAAGTATAACGGCTTGGTATCGCAGAGAAACAAGGTCGCTAAGCGTATACTTCGCAATGAGTCCGAGGCGAGTGATTCTCTAAATACTAGTGCAGGGTGGGTGTGTGTGTGTGTGTGTGTGAGCGTGTGTGATTGGCAACAGGTGTCTCAGATCAGAACTCCGGGGACATTGAGCGCATGCGTGCGTGCGAGGTGTGTGTTGCATTCTGGGATCTGGAGTTCTGATCTGACGGAGCAGTGACAAACTCACTCTGCAACCTAAACAATAAACCTAATGAAGTAGAGGACATTTTTGAAGAGGAGGAATTAAATGGCAAACAGCTGTGTATAATTAGTGTGCACATAAACACACTTGGTGGTGCATTACTTTTAGTATATTATGTATAAATAATTTCTGTAACCTTACACTATCTAAAGCATTTTTCTCTACTGCAGTTCTCTCTTTCTGGACCATCCTAATGACAAGCATTGCTCAATCAGAAGTCCAGATGAATCCCAGATGTTATTTCTATGTCATCCAATTACCGATTTCATTTCACAAACTGCATTGCAAAATGATCAAATAAGTATCCAATTTCATATTGGTTAGTGGAGTTGAAGCGGGATATTTTTTTATACTATACAAAAAAAACAACAAATTTCTGTAGCCAAAAGAGACAGACAACAAATAGCGTTCTATGTTCTTTGAAAACATAAAGTGGAGAAAGTGACGTAAAAAAGTTGTTAAATTATTAACTATTGTTGTTATTACTACAATTTCCTATAATTATATTAAGGTATTTTAATGTTTTTTTGACAGTTTGACAGAGTCAGAGAGACAGCTTGATGCAGTTTTGTTAACAATTTGTTCAGGAACTTATGGCCAAATGTTATGTGGACACCTGACCACCACAGTCATATGTGGTTCTTCCCCAAACAGGTTACAAACACACAAATGTATAGATTGTCTTTGTATGCTGTAAGATTATAATTTCACTTAACTGGAACTAAGAATCCCAAACATGCCAATGCCCTTGTGCACAATGCGAGCTCCATGAGTTGACAAGGTTGGTGTGAAACTAGACTGGCCTGCACAGAGCTCTGACCTTAACCCCACTGAATACTTTTAGCATGAATTGGAATGCTGACTGCACCACAGTTAATATATTTATCTGCTTTTTTTCTCCTACTATCATATATATAATCTATTATCACATACTGTAATATATATGCAATGAATGTACAACAAAACACAAATGGCTATAAGCACCTTGCAAAAGCACATACAAACTTAAGCCCAAGAAAATTATTAGTAGTGCATGTTTATTTATATTTACATTGCCTGCCATATGCAGAAATGTAGGTTTAAAAATAAATAAATAAATAAAAATTTGTTACAAATCTGGGCATTAAGTGAGTTTTATGATTATGGAAAAATTGGTGTATGTATGATAACAAAATCCACATCTAACACAGTAATTCAAGATAATAGCTCTCTTTATTAAAAAAGAAACTGCAACAAGCAACCAGTATAAACTGGCCAAAAACTGAAAAATGCAATTAAAACTTTAGGGAAATAACCTTTCATCTGTGCATTCCTTTGTTCTTCTGTGGTTGTTTTGAGAGCTTGTCTCGCTCTCTTGAAACAAAGAAATTGTTGGTGCTGATAGAGTGTGATTTGTTTTTGATGTTCACCAACAAATAAACCAGCTGTTAACATGTGCAGACAGACAAGGCATAGCGAGGGAACTGCTTACCATTCGTAATCGTAATTAGCTCATGAATAATCATGTTTGTAAAACTTGCTACTTTTCTGACTAAAAAGAATTAAAGTTAGCTGCTTCTTATTGCTCTTCATTCTAATAATCATAAACTGAGACAGAACAGATGAGATTTGACTGAAGAATCTTAAAAAACTGTGTCTTTCTGTCTGTCTATTTACTGTTTTTATTAAAGCATTAAATGAAAGCATCCACTTTCTCAAATACCACTCTACCCGTTCTTATGATTTTCCCTGAAAGTTAACCATGCAAAAGGTCGACAGCAAATCTCACAGCCCTTTATAGATGGAAAGATGGGGTGCATGACCCACGTCTTTATCTCGTCCATTCTCCTTTGAGTCCCCATTGTGGGGAGGATGGTTCAATCAAACAACATTGTGTCCAAGCACAAAGGAGGAAAAGACAGAGGCTGGTGGGTGAGTGTGGAGCTGGCCTGAGATAAGGAGTGACAGTGTGATGGCTTGACAGTATGACCAGGTAATGTCACCTTCCCCAAGCTGCACTCGGTCGTTACAGCCAAGCTGAGATTCGTTAACACATTCATTCTGTTTGACAATAACTCTGTTTTTAATCACTTCAACAGATGTACCTCCTATTATGTGCTGTGCAGCCATTCGACTCTGCCTTGATGAACACTGTGAACATTCTGTTAACAAGCCAATATGATCCACAGAGGAAATAGGAAATTCTATTCCTTCTTCTTCTTCTTTTTTTTTTTTTTTTACTTGACTTTAAAAACACACATAATATTGAGTGTCACCATTTGGGAATAATGTGGAAATGATGGATATATGTGAAGACAGTTTAATCTTGAGTAATAATATCAAGGTTGATTTAAGCATTTGGCCTTTTGTCTGGTCAGAAGCAAGTTTTGTAAATCATGTCTTTTGTGTGAAAGAAAATGAGGCATGACTTAAGAGTGTAAAATCAGCATGTTGTTTATTTGGGATGATCTAATAATAATTATCAATATTCCAGGTGGGGTTCAGAGAACAGGCAGGCAGACAACAACAAACTAGAGTGATCCGTAATCAGAAATGAGAATATAGACACTGGTCTATAGACAGAAGTAGGACTAAAACGGAAAAGGAATTAATGGACACTGTAAATTAATGTTGTTTCTCAATTCACATACTTATACTATGCACTAAATGTATGTACTCTATTCATGAAGAAAACATACATACTTTTGAGTGAGTGGTAAAATCACAAAGTCAACAGTCATAAAACTCCTCCTCCCTTGTGCAAGTTGTGGGCGGTATTAGCTGAAAATATAGTAGGTGAATTGGGATGCAGCATAAGGCTCAGAAATGCTCACCATAATGATAATGACTGGGCGAGAAGACAAAGGAAAATGAGGATAAAAAAACAGACTAATCATGGACTTTACAAAGAACACCTGGACACAATCAGGAAACACGCCAAAGGCAGGACAGGGGTGGAGACAATGCTTGAATCAATACAAAGGAAAGATCTAAAACAAAACATGAGAACAGCACTCATCACGCTTTGAACTGCCCACAACAATGAATGGGGGAAATGTGTGAGAGTAATGTTCCTACCTCATCTGTAGATAATGTGTTCTGTATGTGTATTTCAAATAATTTTTGTTTAAACAACAACAACATAATTTGCATTATGTCTTTGAAGGACTGATTCTTTTTCAAACAGTGTTTCTATTTACTTGTTTGTTTGCATGTTTTTAACAAAAATGCTACGATACATGAAGTCTGACAAAGACATAATTTTTATTATTGGCCAGATTCAGTTGTGAAGAGTCAAAGTTTTAAAAATTAAAAGTGTTTCTTGCCTTGCTGTAGCCAAATGAGACAGACAGCAAATACAGGAATAGAAAGTTGTTAAATTTGTTATTACAACAATTCACTCTAAGGCATTTGTTTTGACAGACTGAGTTTGTATTTGTATTGGTTCGAGTAACTGCAATATATTTAAATATATTTAGAATAGGTTTGTCTTTACTGTTAATCAGAAAATAGAGGACTTGGATAGTGAAATTGCATACAACAGTATGTCCAAATTATCTACAGACTTAGGAGTTGATTGTTCTGTTTTTTAGAACCACTGTTTGGATATTTGTAATCACAATGTTTTACTCAAAATGTATTTACAGCTTTTAGTTTGTAATTACACACCAAAAAAATCTATGGAATGTCAAGGATATTATTAAAGTATGACATTATAAAATAATTAATCTACACTGGAGAGGCCACAAAAAGCTTTGTAGTTGATAGCAATCTGTTTGATCAAATCACACCTGAATTTATTTTGGGTTTGAAGACAAGTCACTTGGGGGACTAGGGGGGTAGGGACTTGACACTGTTAATAACCTCAAAGAGAGAGTTACACAAGAAAAGAAAAAAAAACTAGCAACCTCAAAGGTGTGAACTTCTCACAGTAAATTTCAATATGTGCTAACCAGAAATTCAACATGAACACCTGTGTAGAGTAACTCTGATTGCAACCAACCTTCCTGTGTATATATTGAACTTTGATAAGGCTGATAGTGAATAATCCAGTCACTGATTTCTCCTTTCATTTATACAGCTTCAGCATGGGGCTTCCAGCCACTTGTTTACGTCCTATAGATTTATAAAAAGTGGACGAGTTGAGTAAAGTCAAAGATTTTGTATTCTGTTCGTTTGAAGGGAGTTAGTAAACAAAGCTAAGAGTATCTCCAGCTAGGGCTGGATGTAATCTTGTACCAGCAGCACTTGAAACATGCATTTATTAAGAGTTGTTATAAATCTGACAAGTCGAATGGGGCCCTTGATGATTAATGTTGTATTATTTTTGTACCTCCAACTTCAGCTCCCTCTGAAAAATTGGTCCTGCAGGATTCAGTATTTACTAAAAAGTAAAAAAATAAAAAGATTAAAAGAAGGAAACAGAGCAATGTGTTTGTTTTGTATATAGCTGGGCATGGCACAATGAGGTGGTGATTGTGCAAGAAAGTGTTTTTTTTTTAGTTGTTGGTTTTTTTGTTTTTTGTTTTTTATGTACCTGTCAAGGATAATTTAGGTCACATATTAGTGTAAAATAGGAGTGGGGGGAAAAAGGACTACACTGCTGAGAATTGCATCATCACTTTCTTAAACCACTAGCATCAATTAGATTCTTATTGGATGACTAAACATAACAGCAATTCTTAGGCTAGATACACAATGACAATTATGTGCACAAATGGTTTGGCCTAGTATTATTCTTTTCTTTCTTCCGGCAAAAGATAGAACACATTATTCAAACAGCATAATTCAAACATTTCATGCTGCAAATTGTCACTATAGATCAGGTTCCTCTAGATGGCTTATGTTCTTTAACACTGTTTAGATCATGCTCATCTATCTCTGTCTCTCACCTAATAAACTTCTAAATTTGTTTCTACCTACAATAAACATTCTGCGTCATTCAGTGCCCTTGCTCTTCCTCTCTCCCATTTTTATCTTGGTTTAGAAGCTGGCACATGTCACGTTTCTCCCTCAATTTTTTTCCTGCATGTTGCTGTGTTTGTTTTTCAGATGTATGAGGAAAGAAGATTTGGAATGAGTTCAGTCAGGTCGCCTTGCATCCTTGTCCCTCCTGGGAAGCCTTTGGTGTCCTTCATCTCTTAATGTAGTTCTTTTTCTCCTCATCTCTGCACAGATGGAGAGAAAATAGCCCTCTCACAGGCCGCCCTGCTCTTCCATTAAAAGAGAAAAGGAAGGAGGTGATGGAGACAGGGAAAACAAATTGCTCAGATAAATGTTGCTACAAGGCAATGGATGTCTATCCTAACTATAGGGCTAGTGCAGTGAATTGTGGAGGAAAGTGCCGATAAACATACATAAACACCATCCGCTTTTGCCTTAGGAATCTACAATAGATGCAAAGGAAGGTAAAATGTTTTAATTCATTAAATTCTGTGTCAACAAGCAAGTCAATTTTAAAACTTCAGGTCTGGCCAAAGATCAGTTCTGGGTTTATTTTTGACAGACTCAGCAGAAATTTCAACTTGGAATTTTATCTCATGAAAAAAATGCATGCAAATGTAAACAAGTGAAGATGTGGGAGTTGAGATTGGTTTATTTGATTTCATGCAAATGAAGAAGTAAACATTGTGATTCTGCCTCTAACCTTAGCCTTCCGTTCTGGGGGGTGGGGTGGGTATTGGATAATATCTATCTATCTATCTATCTATCTATCTATCTATCTATCTATCTATCTATCTATCTATCTATCTATCTATCTATCTATCTATCTATCTATCTATCTATCTATCTATCTATCTATCTATCTATCTATCTATCACATGCCACTAATCCTGTTGCAAAGGGAACACATACAGTAGTCAGCTCTTGCACAACTGTCAAGTTAACTTTATATAGCACTTTTTACAATACAGAACAACTGTGAACTTGGGATTAGGGTACATATATTCACAGAACAGTGAATATGATAATACAATTCAAGTGGAAGCACCAAATATCAGCTTGCGTATCTCACAACCAGCAACAAATTGTTGGCACACCAAGTTCTTGTCTAAGAGGTCCAACTTGTGTTGGTGGACTTAACAAACTGTCACATGATTTTGTCTCTTTTGCGACATTCTTGAGCGTAGCTAGCTCCATTCTACTTCTACACTGGATCCACACTGGTAGTTATGTCTAAACATGGGTAAGTGAACTGCAAGCAACTGGCTGTTGATCTTAGGATGCTCACCACACACTGAATCAATTTGTCCAGTGAGCAGATTGTTCTCTAGTTTCTGCAGTATACCTTCGTGCTGAAAACGTTCATTGAGCTCTGCCTCAAAAACATCTAACTCCGCCCAAAAAAACTAATCTCTATAATGCTCTTTTGACGTTTTTGGCATGTATGTGCTTGCTTCTACCCTAAAACGCTATGTGGTTGTCTTAGTTTTGGGACTTTGATAGCCTCTAAGTTTAGAGAATTCACAATCACAGTTGATTGCTCAAAAAGACTTTGAAAGGCTTCTTCAATTCTTTTGTCTTTCAAAACAGACTGAACAAAACAAACAGCAGTTTTCATGCCAGAGATAGTTTATGTTTTTCTTTGGAGAGAACTATTCAAACATTCCAATTTTCCAATCACAGCTCTTGCCAACACAAGACCCATTAAGGTCTTGCCTTCGAGAAACTGTTGGTGCAAGCCATTGGATTGGTGGCAGCTACACTTGGAGCTTTGCTGTTTGATATTTCCTCTAAGGAAGTGAGTACAGAACCTTACTGCTTGAGAACAGAGGACATTGCTTGGTGTCGTACTGTGCATTATGTTTGACTGAGAGGCTTTAGAGTGCTTGAGATTCTATGATCTGCCATAGCAATCTAGTTAAACTTTTCAGTAACAGTTTCTATGAAGCCCTTGATTATAATGAATTATAGCCCCGTTTTTAATTATTTATAAGCAAGTATTACTGCTCTATAAACACATTTATAATGACACATAAAGACCTTTAATTTGTTATAGTAACAATTATAGCTACATTTATATTATTGTTGCAATTACTTATAATTGATTCACTTGCTTTTTCAGTGCCCATTCTCATGACAAATAATTAACTGTACTTGAAGCTTTCGAAAAATTAAAAATAAAACAGTTCATTATAAGCATGGGCTTCATAGAAAGAGTTACCAACATTTCTTTGAATTTACCAGACAGGCTACACATATTTCCTAGCTGATGCACCCAGTCAAGAGAATCTCTCAGCAGTTTTGAAGCTGTGCATGCCTTTTGAGTAACTAGGTTTACACAATGAGCTCCACAGTGCACATATCAATATAAAGGCTGTTTCTTTCTAATTACAACCTGTGCTGAGTATTTGCCAGACATATTGGCTGCACTGTCATGGGCTGCACCATAAACAACAATGAATTCCTCATGAGGAATCAAGTCATGGTCAACATAACGAAGACAAACAGAGTCTTGCTCTGTGCCTGATACATCTTGTGTTCCATCAACAATTAAGGCAAACTGAGTGACTGGAAGGGATTGAATTGTATTTTATCCCTCTGATGATGTCATGGCATATTGTGCTAAGTATGTCATTTTGAATAGGAGGATTTATATAATTATGTGTTTGTGCTAGCCACTTGTGAAGGGCTGGATCATCTGTTGCCTTGCATTTAGATGGGGAAAATTTCCACTCTCTTCATCATGACCTCTCAATGCAATATCTTGTCGAGCCAAATACTGAACACATCATACAATTTTTAGCATTGCATTTCTTGCTACCTCCCATTGTCTAGAAACAACTGAGCAGAGTTGTGAAGCTATGTTGTTTGTTTCCTGAGCCTATACAGTTGTTGCATGGCAGTGGGAGTGTCTTTAGCATGGGCTGTAAACCTTTCGACTGCCTTTATCCTGTTCCTAAAGCCAGTACTCACAAAGGCAGGATCTAACTTAGAAGCAAGCATTGTTTTCTTTGAGAGGACTTTTGCACAATAAAAGCATAAAACCCCTTTTATAGTGGCACAGTAGTGCAGCCAGGGGAACATTTGAAACCATTTATGCCGAAAGCGTAACCCATAGTTTGCTCTAGTCTTAGGTTCACCCTGAAACTGACACGACAAGAAACACTTCTATATGACCCTATATGACCCTCACTATGATATGTACACATTACACAATTTTAGCCAGTTGTATTGACACCTTTAACATCTCCAATTGGTCCTTTCAGTAATGTTTGTTTACCTTTACCTGATCAGATGTTTTTCTTCTCCTTCTTTTGATTGGTCTAATCTCCTGCTACTTTCACATCAAATTTGATATAAGAACAAATCCACTAAGACATACAACTAAAACTAGCAAAATATCAAACCATGTTAGCTACTGTCTATTCTAATCAGTAATTTTTTTTTATTTGGCTATTTATTACACATTTTTGTTTATACTATTTCTTATTTGACCAAATAAACCTCAAAAATGAATAAAAAATACTCTTATAATATATTGTGTATTACCAAACATTGTGTATTATCAACATTTCTGTACCTGTGCCTATTTTCTTACCTACTCATTTGAAACGACAGTGTGTCTGCAGTCCTCCCCCTATTCCTCAGTGACTACGTTTACATGAACAGCCGTAATCTAATTATTGACCTTATTCTGAATAAGACAATATTGTGATTAAGGTGTTTACATGAGTCACTTTTAGGATATTCCTTTCATATTCCCGTTTTACATGTTATAGATCATAGATCGATTAATGGCACACGTCATTACATCCCCACTGCAAGCCATCCAATGTTCCCTCCAGAATTTCACATATCACCATACAGTTCATCTTTGTTATGGTAACGTATACAGTTTTGGGTGATTTTATTTTTCATTTTACGAAAGTTTCAACTGCAGTCAATTATTTGTCATGGTACACGTGCTAATAGACAAATAAACTGCGTACTTACCTACTCTGTAGTAGCTGATATACGTGTATTACGCCTACTATATAGTAGGTAAGTACGCAGTTTTGGACGCAGTCGTGCTCTCTTGTTTGCCGTAAAACGGTTGAACACTGTGTGTGTGTACATTTCCTGTCACAAAATGCAGTGAAAACCCTCACACGACTTAAATAGTGTGATTAAGGTGTTCACATGTCTGTAATGCACTTCGATAATGCGGCTAAAACAGGAATATTCCACATGTCTTAATTCAATTTGTGTTTTTACTTCGAGTATGACTTTAGTCGGATTAAGGTCATCAATGATCGCTGTTTATATGGTATCTTCTTAATCAGAGTATTGTCTTAATGGGGTTAATATTGGACTATTGTTGTCCATGTAAATGTACTGTCATATAGATAAGTCAGAAAAACAAGCCCAACAACACTGGAGTCTGTACAACATTTAAGACATTAAAGTATAGCCTAACCTTACGTAAAGCTGCTTTTGAAATATTGTGAAAATCATGATACCTATACTTTTTTCCTCAGTTTTTATTGTTTGAATGGCATCATCTTTACCTGATCAACTGTTCCTCCTCTCCCTCTTCCGGCTGCTCTTCCTGCTTATATGTTCACCTTGAATCTGATATGAAAACATGTTCAAAGCTTATAGACCGAATAACTTTATTAAATTTATTCATCATTTTAACAAATTCTAATATCATAGCTGTGAAAATATTTTATTTATTTATTTTTTTAAAGAAAGTATAGGTTAAACATGAACTTATAATCATCAGTAGGTGACAGCGAGTTGCTGTGTTAATGAGTGAGTAACTTGAACCGTACATTCAGCTGATTGATCCAAAAACCGATTAAACAAACACCACTAGTGTTGTTCGGAGAAACATCAGTTCTGTCCTGGCTTTGTTTGGAACTATTTCTTATGTGAAATAACAAAAACAGAAAATAGTGTGTATTGTATGTCACTCATTATGTTTGGAAAAACAAAGGGAACTATTTAAAAAATTAACTAGCCTAACAGACGGCTGTTTCACTAACCAGTTTATCTAATCATTTATATGTGTATATATATATATATATATATATATATATATATATATATATATATATATATATATATATATATATATATATATATATATATATATATATATATATATATATATAACTATATATAGATATATAGTTATGGCTGAACTGCAATGAAACTAGTTCTCTAGCTACACTATACGTGGAGTGTCGTTGGCTAGATTGCACGTTCATATAATACCTTCTCTGGCTAGTCAGTATATATTTTGTTATCTTTGCTGTCCCTCTTTGACCAGCAATGCAAATACTCTGCTGGGCAGTGCTTCTCTTCATTATCAGAGCTGCTGGCTGTGCTCCCCCCATCAAACAGCTATCATAAAGTGTTCGGTCAGCGCTGTGTTGGTGAAAGTTTGCAAAGGAAAATTGAGAGTTACCAGTTTGTGCAGTGATTTATTATGACAAACTCACATTCAATTCTGAACAAAAAAAGTATAGTATAAAATAAATCAATTCAAAATATACAAAATAAATAAATTCTACATACTTTTCATGTGATCATGATATAAATATTGGGTTGGGGGGGTGTAATTGCTAGATTTGAATACTGGGGCAAACCACCCCCCACCCACACAAACTACACCCCTGTATCTTGCATTGTAGTTTCTCAAGCATAGGATCTTGTCTTTTTCTTGCTAAACCCCAATGCTCCAACAGTTGTTGTTACTTTTGTCAGCCATTTTAATTTCCATGTCCTTATGTTGGTCTTATTGGTGGTTATTTCTCAGTCAGTGATTGTGGGCATATGCCATAGTAACGATGCTTGTTCATGCATGTGTTTTGTCTTTGCCATGACTGACATGAGAATCAAAGCATGAGTTTATTTTGTGCTTTTCCAGCCTCTTCGGTTTTGCTCCCTCTCTCTTCTCTCTCTCTCTCTCTCTCTCTCTCTCTCTTTCTCTCTATCTATCTATCTATCTATCTATCTATCTATCTATCTATCTATCTATCTATCTATCTATCTATCTATTACTCATCTACAGCCTAATGATAGCAACATGTTCAGTAACCATATTACTTTATATTATAATATTATCCAGTAATGTATACAGATATATTTAAAAACACCCTTAAAATTAACATGTGCTCTTTTCCTATTTCTTTCTTTAACAATTCATTCTCAAATCATATCACTATTCCATACTTATGCTCACCATCTGTCTATCAATCCATCTCTCCTCTCCTCTTCCCCGCAGCCTGCCTGAGTGAGATGCTTTCAGCTGAGACAGTGAATAAAGCATAACTTCAGCACCATGGCCGAGCCTGAGCCTCTTCCGTCATCCAGAAAGCCCTGCTGACACAATCCAGCACAGTGTCAGTGCTACCTTAAAGCCTTCCCCCACACACACACACACATGCTTACATACTAAAAACAACAAAGGGTTTTGCCTGACTCATTCATCTTCTCATGCCTTTTCTCTCACACATGTGATGCATCTGTCTACCAACTGTGCTCTCCCACACGCATATAGATACACATTGCCAGCCCACACTCCAGCAGCCAGGGTGCACTTTTGCCCTGAATAATTTAACGGTCTCAGCAAATCTCACAGCAATTTACACCTGCCCAGACATATCCTAACTCACTTTCACACAAGTGTGTGAATATATATATATATATATATATATATATATATATATATATATATATATATATATATATATATATATATATATATATGAAAGGATATGTTACCTGAATAGGTCAATGAACACATTTTACGATGCACACTCACTTCTAAGTTATTTTTGTACACGATAAATTTGTTGGTTAGGTATCTTGTAAGCAGAACATACTATAGGTACTGTAACCCTGTAACATGGCATTGTAACTTAGCAACTGGATAATGATTAGGACCACACGAAACACTCTACAATAAGGGTTTGCCCATCGTTGGGAGATCGCAAGTTTGAATCCACCATTTTTGTGTGGGAAAGATGCCATTAGTCTCTTCCCGCCAATAAGACCAATACTGAACAATGGTGGGGTCTGTGAATTCATGTATGCAGAATATGACAGTTAATACATCTGAGTGTGTTGAGCTGCTCTGTGGCATGAGTAGCAGTTCAAAAAGATGTGGTGGTTGGCTTCACATAGTCTAGCTTTCACCTTCCTGGTTGCTAGCAATATAGGGAGAGGTTGCTATTGGGTTGAAATTGGCAAAATGACCAAAATTAAATGTGTAAATTTATGTCAATTTGTAATTAAAATATGGAATTACATGTTTGCAATAAATTTTTAATTATATGCATAATCCTTAATTAATAGCTCCATCACTTTTATCAAATAGGAAGTGTTGTTTCTTTTAAAGCAAGCAGAAGAGACAACTAGTGCATCTTTTTTTTTTCTTAATGTAATCTGTATATTTTTGAACTGGAGGGTGAACAAAGAAAATTAAACAATGAAGTGTTTATTTCTGCTTTTCATTCGTTAAAACAATTTTACAAGTTGGTTGGTTGGATATGCTTTTGTCTTTAAGTCAGCTTAGTTAAACTGTTTTTACAGAATCATTATTAAGCATTCTACTTGTTACATTTTCCCCTTCATGTTTAGGTGTTAATAAGGGACAAGTTGAAAAAGAGTCCATCCATCCACAGGCTCATGGGGAACCTGGAGCCTATATCAAAGGGATCATGGGGCACAAGGTGAGGCCACAGGTCAGGGTGCCAATCCATCACAGGGCACAATCACATACACATTCAAACACAGATTCATACACTATGGAAACGCCAATCAGCCTACCATGCACGTCTTTAGACTGAGGGTGGAAACCGGAGTATCCTGAAGAAACCCGCGCAGCACTGAGAGAACACACACAGGGCAGGGGTGGGAATTGAACCACCAACCCTGGAGGTGTGAGGCAAACATGCAAATCATTAAGCCACTGTGTGCCCTTGAAATAGAGACAATCAAGCTCTGAGTGAAGTTCAGATGCCTCAAATGAAGCGTTCTAAAAAATTTGTCCCTCTAGTAAAACTCCCTCAGTCACATCAAAACAGGAACAGACCTTTCCTTAAACACCAATTCCTTGCTGTTTAATACCTACCCTGTTGTTTGATAGACAGCTAAGATACACCTACTGTTCTGAAACACAGTAGTGTGCTAATTAGAGCTGTATCACTCAGTTAAATATAAAGGAATGGGTATTATCTCAAAATGCACTTTTGTTTGATGTCCTTCAATCTCATTGCTGCTTCCATCATGTAACTAATATCAGATGCAGATAGACTGTTGGTTTCCAGCATACATGAAACAACCTGAGGAGAACAGCAAAAGATGCTGGATTCCCCCTTCTTACCAAATAAGACACCAGTTAAGGTATTATGTTTTGCAAGACAAAAATGGTTCACTAAAACAATTTTAAAGACTTAACTTGCTTGAGACCCTCTTGCTCCTCTGGATATTAAAATTGCAGAGAATGGACATGCGGGTGGGTTTTTAGTGGGAAAACCTGTAGGCGTAGCATCATTTACATTTGTTTCACTGTACTTCAGAGCCAAGTTTTTTGAAAGACTATTTCCAAATGTGTATTCTAATTAGAGATCACAACAATTTCTATTGTCACCCCATGCACAGTCATATGTTTATGTTATGATAAAATATTTTTTTTCCAGGATCGCACAAATAAAATCCTTACACTGTACACAGTACAAGTATAAATACAGTGACACAATACAGCAAAACAATCACACAGTACACATTAACTACACCGAACAACTAGAGTGGTATAAGGTCAAGAAAAACACTATTAAACAGGTCTAGGAAGAAATTAATCTTAGAAGAAATTTGTAAGAATTTCAACAAAATGTGTTTGGGTTACATTGGATTTCATATAAAGGAAATAATATGAAAACATAAAGTACTGTGCAAACATCCTAGGCACACATAAATAAAATGTAAAAAAAATAAATACAGCAAAGAAAGCTTCAGAAATAACAATTGTCAAGCTTTGTACATTAAAGATACAGTGAGGGAAAAAAGTATTTGATCCCCTGCTGATTTTTTACGTTTGCCCACTAACAAATAAATGATCAGTCTATAATTTTAATGGTAGGTTAAAATTGACCCCTCCGCAAAACATGACTCAGTACCTGGTAATGACTTAGTAATGGTAATGACTTATTGTCAAATACATATTTCCCTCATTAAAATGCAAATCAATTTATAACATTTTTGACGTGTTTTTCTGGATTGTTTTGTTGTTATTCTGTCTCTCACTGTTCAAATAAACCTACCATTAAAATAATAGACTGATCATTTCTTTGTCAGTGGGCAAACATACAAAATCAGCAGGGGATCAAATACTTTTTTCCCTCCCTGTATATTAACAATAGCAATAAATGGCACTAAAAGTCATTATTTTCTATATCCTTTGTCTTAAAATACACATCAGTAATCTCAGGTTCACTTTACACAATTTTATAAGGACATTGGCTGATAATCTTTTCTCAATATCTTGAAGAATCTTCTTTGGAGAATGGTAAACTTTCCTCTGTGTGTGTGTGTGTGTGTGTGTGTGTGTGTGTGTTTTGTTTGTTTGTTTTTCTCTAGCTAATACAAACAACCAGCATTAATTTATAATTAACTTTAACCAGCATTAACTTTTCATAAAATATATTTATTTTAAGTCCTCTATTACAGAACATGTTACCTTCTTTACTGACATACAAACTTTTTTCTGTGACATTTAATTTTTGGTTGGAAAAGCAATGTTTGGAAACCTCAAATGTTTTTTAACTGACCCAATAATACAGAAGTCATCAAATAAACATCTAAGACAAAAATTTGAAAAAAAATACAGTGAATGTTAATCCTAATCTTAATTTTGTAAATTATCATGACATTTGACATGTCTATGTCAAAGTAGTATAGGACATAATGACATGTTTGTGTGGTTTTGATTGTCCTTGGATAGCTCATGTACAGTATGAATGTAATTCTGATCCTTTGATGGACTGGCATCCCATTCACTGTGTATATCTGCTTTGTTCACAGTATCCAGATCCACTGCAAACCTGGCAGGATAAAGCTGCTGCTTCAGATGAATCAGTGAATGCAATTCAGACTGTTCTTTAACAACAGTTGTGCACTTTTTCTTAATATGTATTCTTTGTTTAATTAAATATTCTTTTAAATTTAAGATAAAATTTGTTAAATATTTTTCTGTAAAAAAAAATGTGTATATGTGACATAATGTGCTAATGTGCATATTAATAATGTACATAAGACAAATATTTCTGCATACTACATGCACTCTCCTTTAGGGTTGACCAGCAATACTGATCCTACTCCTTGCATCCTGAATGAGAATAACAAACTTACCTTAAATATTCAGACTATATTTAATCTGTGTTACTTATCCAGTGTGAGGCCTGGAATAATAAGAGCTTGGAGAGCAGAAGCCAGCTAGTGCTACACATGCAAGACCTTTTTTTTTTTTTTTTATTTATTTATTTTTTTTTTTATTAAAAGCATCCACACTGAGAACATAATCAAATGCTTCCTTTTCATGTTAATGTTGCTGAAATTACAGTGCCTTGCGAAAGTATTCGGCCCCCTTGAACTTTTCAACCTTTTTAAAGCTTTGGAAATCTTTTGTATGCAAATCCGGCTTTAAACTTCTCCACAACAGTATTACGGACCTGCCTGGTGTGTTCCTTGGTCTTCATGATGCTCTCTGCGCTTTCAACAGAACCCTGAGACTATCACAGAGCAGGTGCATTTATACAGAGACTTGATTACACACAGGTGGATTCTATTTATCACCATCAGTCATTTAGGACAACATTGGATCATTCAGAGATCCTCGCTGAACTTCTGGAGTGAGTTTGCTGCACTGAAAGTAAAGGACCCGAATAATTTTGCACGCCCCTCTTTTCATTTTTTTATTAGTTAAAAAAGTTTCAAAAATCCAATAGATTTCGTTCCACTTCACAATTGTGTCCCACTTGTTGGTGATTCTTCACAAAAAATTAAAATTTTATATCTTTATGTTTGAAGCCTGAAATGTGGCAAAAGTTTGAAAAGTTCAAGGGGGCTGAATACTTTCACAAGGCACTGTAAGTCTAAGAAATTGGATTCTCCTAGGTACTCAAATTCTGAAAAGTTTGATGATTATTGGTTCAATGAAGAAACAATAAACCAAAAAAAAAGTACATGTCTCTTCTCAGATTGCGTCCACACCCTTGAGTTGAGTGCAGCATATAGTTTTAATACGATGATTCTGGTTGTATGTGTACTGTGCAAATGTTTCCATGGATCTCTTGAGTATGTCTAGCTGTTCCACTCTGTTTCAGGTACAAGCAGGTTTGTGTGTTTGGAAATGCAAATGACCTAAAGCGTCTGTGCTCTTATGCATAATGTATGTAGCCAAAAAGAAACCCAGCATGGCTTACTTAGTTTCCCTTTGACCTTGCTCTTTAGGCCTGCAATGCTGACTCAATTTGATATGCTTTCTGCTGACACACAACATATACTTGTTTATTGTAATTTTTATTTATTGCAATTACTGTATATGCAGAGTGTAGTTTCTGCTGATCTACAAAAATTGTCAAATATAGTAAGGCTAAACAAATAAGTGTATTCTTACACATACATCATTAAATATGCTTTCAGTTCCATAATTATTGGCACCCTTCAACAAAGCAATTTTTAAATAATATTCCACACAATGAATTACATTTTAGTCACTCAAACAAGCTAACAATCACTGTAATAAGAACTTTTTGTCCCAACATAATTGCTCTCAAAAGCTGTTTTTTTTTTCATTTGACCAAAATCACTTTTTCAGAAATACAATTAAGCACAGTCAGTGTCATGATAACAATAATTAAAATAATAATAATAATAAGAAAATATTTGATGTCTGGAACAGTTGGAAATTTGCCTGAAAGTTCATGCATGTTCCTACTAATCCACCATCAGCATGTTTGGCAGATAACTGGGGAATGCAAGTACAAGGAACACAATGTTAAACCTGTTTTGTGTTTGTTAAAGTAAATGTGTAGTATGCCTTCACCTTCAATCTAAAAAATCATTAACTGTAGGCTAGGGGTTAAATTTCGGTCTCCGCCCTGTGTGCGTGGAGTTTGCATGTTCTCCCCATGCCTCGGGGGTTTTCACTCCCTAGCAATGAGCAAAAGACCAATAAAAATAACAAGCATTTTCCTACACAATTATAACATTTACAGTGATATCCCTTTGATGGATAAATTATGCTACAATGTCGAATATGTTTGAATTATGTACATTGTGCATATCTGGCAACGTTAGCTTTTGTATTACAATACAGTGTGAATTCTGCTTAACATCAAGTATTATATTCTAATTATATGGTTTCATTAAGGGTAGCTACCAAAAACATGTTTTCTAATTGTGTATTTGTTGGTTTTCTGATTGGTTTTTGTTTGTTTTTAACTTAGGCATTATTGGCACTCTTCATAAAAAAAGAATGTACATTAATCTAAAAATGTAAAATATATATTTTTAATTAACACTTTTAAAACCCATCCATCCATTTTCTGTACTGCTTATACTACGAAAGGTTACAGGGAGCCTGGAACTTACCCAGGGACTGGGGGAGGAAACCGGAGCACACGGAGGAAACATGTATTCATATGCCATTATTAATTGATATCCTGACAGGTGGCATTAGTATGTTCAACTGTTGCAGGAAAACCATCTGTTAATCTGATTAACAGTATATGCTGAGAGTCACAATTCCATTAACACACACTCACTGTACTTAAACTATTATTTGAAAAATGTAATAAAATATTTCTTCAACACATAGTTCAAAAGACTATTGTGTCACATGAATTAGTTGTGTATAGTAGTCTTTTTTCCATGTGATACTAAGTGACTACAGTATACAGATGACTGAATAGTAATCAATATTTTCAAAAATCTACTTGAATATTTTACTTTTCATGAATCAGGAAACCTTACTTGTATGTTTACTGGTTTACTGGTTGAAAAATTGTAATTAGCTTGAAAAAGAAGGAAGAAAGAAAGACTGATTAAGTGGGTAAAAAGAAAAAAAAAAGATTTCAGAAGTGGAGATTTAGACAGATTGGCAGAGGCTGACATATTGCCAACATACTGCCGAGTTCTATACTGAAAATCAATAGCAAAAATGCAAATTAATCATGGCTCTTTCTCTATGGGAAGCTTTAGTGTGAATATGTATTTATGTCAGTGGCATTTGTAATTTGAGCTTCAGAGTTAAGATATATTGTATTGTAGAGGTCACATCACAGTGGGTAGGAGGGTTAGACCAGTCTGAAGCATCATTAGCATATGGAAGCCTGTTGGGAACAGAGAGACGAGCAAGTGGAAGCGCACAAAGTCAAAAACACAGTCAGGTGGTTTATAGTACTCAAGCAGGATAAAAAGCAGATGTTAATATGGGAGTGCATTTTTATGCAGCTGTATCCTTCAGCAACATGGTTTGGTGCATTGATTTGGTGCCAATCAAGTCCTGTAACACTGATGTATATATGAATGAGTGCAGCACAATAATCATGGACTCTTAATAGATTTTAAAATGTATATACAGTATCTAACCGAAGCTCTGGTGAACTTCATGCCCAAGAGCGCTGGAAAATAATGGTGGCCACACAAAATGTTGACATTTTGGGCACAATTTGGACATTTTCACTTAGGGGTGTACTCACTTTTGTTTCACTTAGGGGTGTACTCACCAGTGGTTTAGACATTAATGGCTATGTATTGAGTTATTTTGAGGGGACAGTAAATTTACACTGTTACACAAGCTGTACACTCACTATTTTACATTGTAGCAAAGTGTCATTTCTACAGTGTTGTCACATTAAAAGATATAATCAAATATTTACAAAAATGTGAGGGGTGTACTCACTTTTGTGAGATACTGTACATATATATAATATATTTTAGCTCCCCCATCTAATATCATAAGCAGCCTTCACAGATGTATAAAGATAGCAATTATCACCAGTGCAGACTCTCTTCAGTCTCTCCAAAAACTATATTTCTGCTTCTAAACAATCTGGATGACACATGCTAAGTGGATGTAATCATGAGCAATTAGAGCAGACTAACCTTCATGAAACTAGGAGATTAACCCTTCAGGGCTATTAGATTACTAGAGTAGGAAATTCCTCCATGTGCTGCAGTCAGAAGTGTGCTCAGCATCAAGTAATTGTCTGGTAAAATAAATAGAGACTTTATTGGTATAGAAAGATTTATTATTTCTTCATGAGTTTGAATTTCACATCTCAAATGTGGCCTTGCACTGTTAAAAAAAAAAAAAAAAAAGCCAGCTCTCAACATTGTGCAAGGGGATTTCATAATCAAAGCATGGAGTCAAAGGCAAGAGATAAAAGGAAAAGGGCTGTGAGGCCTGTCTGACAAGAGTGCCAAATCTCTTCTACCTCTTCCCTTTGCAGCATTCTTTTTTTTCCCAGAAGGGAGAGAGAAGAGAGAGAGAGAGAGAGAGAGAGAGAGAGATAAAATCATGCTGTGAATTTCACCACTTATTAATGAAGAAAGAAAGGCATCTCTAAGGAGGGATGGCACATGGTGATGATCAGTGAGCACTCAGGCAACACACTTCACAGTGCCTCTAATTGAAATGTCCCTTTCAGGTCTCCAATGGGGGTTCTGTTTTACACACACCATGACCCACCTCCCAACTACTTAAACACACAAACACACACACATACACACACACACACTCACACACACACACACACACACACACACACACACGCACACACACTCACACACACACACACACACACACACACACACACACCAACCACGACACACCACACACAGGCGGTCTTGAAGGAACGTCTGTAAGTCCTGCATAAACACTATTATTATTGGTTCATAATTGGTCATCTGTTATGTGAAAATTACAAAAAAACTGCATTATTAATTGTAATAATGTGTAATTAATGCTTTGTTAACACCATGTTATGTAAATTATTGAGCATGAATTAATCATCTAACTTCACATCTTATTATAATATATATGTTATTCCTGTAGATCTTAGGCAGCATCGAGTGATGTGCAGTTTATCAATTTAAGAGCTTATAATTTACACAATTTAGACAGGTGGTCTTCAAGGAACATTTGTAAAAAAAAAAAAAAAAAAAAAAATCACCATGGATATGTAAGTTTGGTAGTAATTAGCATACTTGTGCCAAAACTCTTTGGCAGCTGTTTGGTAAAGATTATTGAAATTGTCCTCAGCATGGGAATGATATGAATTTGCACATTAAACCATGGAGATTCTTGCCACAAGTAGCAGCATATGAATTGATACTCCTCAAAATATGCTCTGCTCCAAACATTACAGGCATTTTTCTCAGAATACATGCTAGTTATGACACACTTCGAATGTTTGGTGCAAATGTGTTAATGAATGAATCACCCTCTCCATCTACATCAAGTCTCTCCATCCTCCAACTTTTTCTGCCTGCCAGCTCTTAACTTTCTGCAGACATCTGTAGTGTTTCTTGCCAGATGTCAAATGCTTTTGTGATGTGTGGGTTTTAGCATTCATGCCACATGAATAAGCAAGCTTATGCATATTTTGTAACCATACAGACTCAATATTTAAATCCTAAAAAAAAGCTTGAGAATTATGTAGACCATATAATGCCAGGTATCATGGCTACTGCAATTACATTCAAACTCGAGCTCTCAAGATAAACTCAATTTGAACAAATTTAAATGAACATTTTATAACACTGATAATACATTTCTAACATTGTAATAATGCAATACAGCATTAACAACTTAAAAAATAAGAATAATTAGTTACTCAGTATTTAAACATTAACACATTTTTTAAAAGTTCTTAAGTCATTCTCGTAATATGGTGTTAAACCTGTCCCATTAATAATTGGTTATTATAAGTGGTTGGAAAATTTGATTACATTTTATTTTGAAGAACACATATTAGGGGTTAAATAAGGTTTTCTTCTTTGTTCAGTAAAGCCCAAATTAGGCACTTGTAAATGATCAATTCACTATGAATTCGTCTTTATTCATAAATATTATTATTGGTTCATAACTGGTAGTGGTTAGCACTTTTGAAACCAGAGGACATCTGGGTGAAAGTGTTGTGGGCTCTTTGGCATCAACTCAACTCGTCGTGTTTGGAGGAGGAGGAATGCTGCCTATGACCCCAAGAACACCATTCCCACCGTCAAACATGGAGGTGGAAACCTTATGCTTTGGGGGTGTTTTTCTGCTAAGGGGACAGGACAACTTCACCGCATCAAAGGGACGATGGAGCCATGTACCATCAAATCTTGGGTGAGAACCTCCTTCCCTCAGCCAGGGCATTGAAAATTAAAAGTAATTACTAAGTCATTACCAAGTACTAAGTCATGTTTTGTAGAGGGGTCAAATACATATTTCCCTCATTAAAATGCAAATCAATTTATACCCCAATTCTGAAAAAGTTGGGACAGTATGGAAAATGCTAATAAAAACAAAGAGGAGTGACTTGTAAATGTACTTTGTCTTGTATTCCCCCCCCCAAAAAAAAACTTATAAAGAGAAGGTATTTGAAGTCTTATGTAATCAACTACAGTGAGGGAAAGAAGTATTTGATCCCCTGCTGATTTTGTACATTTGGCCACTGACAAAGAAATGATCAGTCTATAATTTTAAAGGTAGATTTATTTGAACAGTGAGAGACAGAATAACAACAAAAAAATCCAGAAAAACGCACATCAAAAATGTTATAAATTGATTTGCATTTTAATGAGGGAAATAGGTATTTGACCCCCTCTCAATCAGAAAGATTTCTGGCTCCCAGATGTCTATTATACAGGTAACGAGCTGAGATTAGGAGCACACTCTTAAAGGGAGTACTCCTAATCTCAGCTTGTTACCAGTATAAAAGACACCTGTCCACAGAAGCAATCAATCAATCAGATTCCAAATTCTCCACCATGGCCAAGACCAAAGAGCTCTCCAAGGATGTCAGGGACAAGATTGTAGACCTACACAAGTCTGGAATGGGCTACAAGACCACTGCCAAGCAGCTTGGTGAGAAGGTGACAACAGTTGGTGAGATTATTCGCAAATGGAAGAAACACAAAAGAACTGTCAATCTCCCTCGGCCTAGGGCTCCATGCAAGATCTCACCTTGTGGAGTTGCAATGATCATGAGAACTGTGAGGAATCAGCCCAGAACTACACGGGAGGATCTTGTCAATGATCTCAAGGCAGCTGGGACCATAGTCACCAAGAAAACAATTGGTAACACACTACGCCGTGAAGGACTGAAATCCTGCAGCACCCGCAAGGTCCCCCTGCTCAAGAAAGCACATATACATGCCCATCTGAAGTTTACCAATGAACATCTGAATGATTCAGAGGACAACTGGGTGAAAGTGTTGTGGTCAGATGAGACCAAAATGGAGCTATTTGGCATCAACCCAACTCGCCGTGTTTGGAGGAGGAGGAATGCTGCCTCTGACCCCAAGAACACCATTCCCACATGGAAGTGGAAACATTATGCTTTGGGGGTGTTTTTCTGCTAAGGGGACAGGACAATTTCACCGCAACAAAGGGACGATGGACGGAGCCATGTACCATCAAATCTTGGGTGAGAACCTCCTTCCCTCAGCCAGGGCATTGAAAATGGGTCGTGGATAGGTATTCCAGCATGACAATGACCCAAATCACACGGCCAAGGCAACAAAGGAGTGACTCAAGAAGAACCTCCAGACCTTAATCCCATAGAAAATCTGTAGAGGGAGCTGAAGGTTCGAGTTGCCAAACATCAGTCTCGAAACCTTAATGACTTGGAGAAGATCTGCAAAGAGGAGTAGGACAAAATCCCTCCTGAGATGTGTGCAAACCTGGTGGCCAACTACAAGAACCATCTGACCTCTGTGATTGCCAACAAGGGTTTTGCCACCAAGTACTAAGTCATGTTTTGCAGATGGGTCAAATACATATTTCCCTCATTAAAATGCAAATCAATTTATAACATTTTTGACATGCATTTTTCTGGATTTTCTTTTTGTTATTCTTTCTCTCACTGTTCAAATAAACCTACCATTAAAATTATAGACTGATCATTTCTTTGTCAGTGGCCAAACGTACAAAATCAGCAGGGGATCAAATACTTTTTTCCCTCACTGTACATAGTTTTTTTAGGTAAACATTCATTTTGAAATTGATGCATTCAACACATTCCAAAAAGGTTTGGATAGGGAAATTTAGGACCAATAGCGACATGACAAGTAAAATAAGAAGGTGTTGTGAAATAAGAAGGTGTTGTGAAACAGTTGAGGCAATCGACTAATAACATTATATAAGGAGCCTCCAAAAAAGGCCTAGTACTTCAAGAGCAAGAATGGGTTGAATAATCGAATAAACGAATAATCCAACACGTTGAGAACAACATTCCCCAAAGAGTAATTAAGTAAGATTTTGAGCATTTCATCTTGTACAATGCACAATATAATTAAAAGATTGAAGGAATCTTGGCAAATCTTGGTGCATAAAGGGCAAGGCCAAAAACCACTTCTGATTGTGTATGATCTCTGATCCCTCAGACATCACTGTCATGAGCCTGTAATAGATATCCTGACATTGGCTGTGGAATACTTTGGTAAACATTTGTCAGACCTAACCATTCGCCGCTGCATCCACAGAAGCAAGTTAAAGCTTTACTATGCAAAGCAGAAGCCATACATCAACATTGTCCAGAAGTGCCACCGACTTCTCTGGCTCGGTCTCATCTGAGATGAACATTAGCACATTAGAATTGTGTTTTGTGTTCTGACGAGTCAACATTTCCTCGTCTTCTCCAAGCCAAAGAGGAAAAAGACCATCCAAGCTGTTATCAGCGTCAGGTCCAAAAGCTACCGTCTGACAAGGTATGGGGGTGTGTCAGTGTCACTTTGTACATCTGTGAAGGCACCATTAATGCAGAAAGATATTTACGCATTTTTGGAGCAACATATGCTGCCAACCAGACGTCATCTTTTTTCCAGGGATGTCCCTGCATTTTCCAGCATTCAACCACATTCTGCCCAGATTACAAGTGTGTGGTTGCGTAAGCAGAGAGTGCCGGTGGTAGCATGGCCTGCCTGCAGTCCTGATCTCTAATTGAGAATGTGTGGAATATTATGAAGCGTAAAATAAGGCAACAAAGGCCCCATACAGTTGCGCAGCTGAAGAAATGCATAATGTATTAACGGGGGAAAATTTTGCTTGCTAAACTTAACCAACTGGTGTCTTCAGTGCCCAGATAATTAATAAATGTTATTAAAAGAAAAGGTGATATTACACATTGGTAAAGAGTCGACTGTCACAACTTTTTGGAGTGTGTTGCAAAAAAGTGTGTCATCCGATTTGAAATGAGTGTATATTTTCAAAAATAAATTAAATCAAATCATGTGTTAATAATGTGTTTTCAATATAGAACAGGATAAATTGAATTTTCAAATGACTGATTTTGTTTGTTTTGTGTTTTTTTGTTTTGTTTTGTTTTTTGTTTGTTTCTTTTTGCAATTTCAATATTGTTCATACTTTTTGAGAATTGGGGTTGTACCTGTAGATTTTAGGCAGAATAAAGTGACCTGCATTGTATCACTTTAAAAGCTTATAAAAACAGAATAATTCATTATGAATTCATAATTCATAAACATTTCCCATATTCCTAAATAGAAGTTTAATAATCATTAATTAGAAGCTATAAAACACTAAACAATTTGAAGGGAATTCTCTTATATCATGTACTCTCTTATATTATGAACTGCTATTAAGACACCTTAGATACGGGGAGTACTGGATTATAGTTTCTGTTTGTGTGTCTCTGTGCTATCAAATACCTATGATGAATGCATTCACTTAATTACCTCTTCTGAATAAGCTTATCAACTGCCATCTTTATTATAGCTGACACATGTATTTTCTATATCTTCAAAAGACTTATTTTTGTTGTGTGCTGTGTGTTTTGTCTAAATCTGTCTAGCAGCTGCACAAGTAGAAACCCGCCTACGCGATGCCGTTAGCTATGTGTATAAATACTCCTGTTCTAGATGAAATATATGGGATGTATCTGTGAACAGCATTGTCAGTGTGTTCATTTAGACTCTCGAGGCCTGAATACTCTGTGGTCAATCACACTTTCCCACTCATAGCGCAGAACTAAGAGTTAAGAGAAATAAAAGACTCAAAAGGCTGACGGAGGACTGAATGACATAATCTGAGATTCCTTTATCTCTAACAAAGTTCTTATGTGTTAATTTGTGTCCCATATTCTAAAGGCAAACTCATTTAACCTTTTAGTGAAAAAAAGGCTAAATGACAATAGGCCAGTATATGCATTAACACAGAAGCCACCAAAGCCAAAAACAAAACAATTGTTACACTGCAGAGTGTTAAATAAACAGCATTTGAATTTTAATTTAAAGAATTAATTTAATTGTATCTGAATACTAAAATATGGGAAATCTGTAGAAGTCACTACAAACTAGAGGTGTAACACCACTAAGTATATACTAACCAGTTGTAAATTTAGATGTTTAATTCATAATTAATAATTTGTATAATGAGAACATTTAATAATCTTCCACAATTAATAATGCATTTATTAGTCATGTTCCCCAAACAGATCCCCAGTTATGAACCTATTAAAGTGCTTATGAATAGTGTCTGATTAATAGTGAAGAAACCATTTACAAGTGTCTAATTTGGGCTTTATTCAACAAAGAACACATCCTAAATTAACATCATTGTAGAATTTTAAAGCTTCATAAGCAATAAAAAATTGTTTGACTATCTTATTTTGTTTATTCTTTTCTAATTTCCTTTGAAATGGCCAACCAAGTGCTTGAAAATAGCTTGTCTTTCAAGAAGATAGTACCAGTTTAGAGGCTTCTGGAAGCACTTACAAAATAAAAAAATGTTTATTTTAATGTCAAAAGGCTGAATATAAGTATTTGGGCTATTAATTATGTAAATTAGCTCAATAATATAACTTTTAATAATATGAATAATTTTAAATATATATTTGACAGAATATATATGATAGATAAGACAAATATATATTTGTCTTGCATTACATGCCACTGGTTTTGGCTATTTAAAAAATATAAATATATTTTTTGAATTCACAAACAGTTGTGGATAAGTGCCTCCTGGTCCAAAGCTCAGAAGAATAAGTGGCCATTTCAACCAGCACCAGTATAGTTATTAATTTATTTTTAAATTATTTTGTTGTTGTTGTTGTTGTTGTTGTGGATAATGTTGTTGTTGTTGTTGTTGTTGTTGTTGTGGATAATTCAGACAAGTCATGTGAGTTCCACCTTTCAATATTGCTCTAAAATAGATTTTAAAAAAAATAAGAAATAATAAAAGCATTTAATAGAATAATTTATTGATGCTATGTGATAAATGATACTGTTGGAAAATACATTTGTTCCAGTTTTCCTTAATTGGAAATTTGTCACTGGTATTACTGTCACTGGTGTAATGGCCTGTGCTTATAACATCAGTGACAATTAATAACTTCAGTGACTTACTAAGAAATGGCACCAAATTAAATATCAAGAATATTAATTATTCATTCAAAATGGCCCACTTGCTAAAGTGCGTATGCATATTATTGGATCATTAATGAACAAAAGTTATTCGAAATATAAAAATGTTTATAAATGACACTTCATGTAGTTGCTCATGTGTGTGTACTCATGATTACAACACACATGCAGTGCCCTCTACTAATATTGGCACCCTTGGTAAATATGAAAAATTGTCTTTATTGCAGTGCCCTCCCTTTTATTTAAAAAAAATACTTTGCTCTCATGGATATCAAACAATTGCAAACAAAACACAGGTTTATCAAATAAAAAGATTGTTGTTAAATATAGGTGTGAAATAAATTATTGGCATCCTTTTTAGTCAATAGTTTGTGCTACCTCCCTTTGCCAAGATAACAGCTCTGAATCTTCTCCTATAATGCCTGATGAGGTTGAAGAATACATGGCAAGGGATTTGAGGCCATTCCTCCATACAGAATCTCTCCAGATCATTCACATTTTGATGTCCACACTGGTGAACTTTCCTCTTCAAAACACCGCACAGATTTTCTATGGGTTTCAGTTCAGGGGACTAGGATGGCCATGGCAGGACCTTGATTTTGTGGTCAGTAAACCATTTTTGTGTTGATTTTGATGTATGTTTTGGATCATTGACCTGCTGGAAGATCCAACCATGACCCATTTTAAGCTTTCTTTCATAGTCAGTCAGGTTTTCATTTAATATCTGTTGATATTTGATAGAGTCCATGATGCCATATATACTAACAGAATGTCCAGGTCCTCTGACAGAAAAACAACCCAAAAACAAGATCCACCACCATATTTAAGCGTGGGCATAAGTATTTTTTCATATAAACACTGTCATATAAACCTTTTCCAGATGGCTAAGTACCGGAAGTGTTTTTTTTTTGTTTGTTTTTTGTGCACCAAAACCACTTCCAGTGTTTATTGCCAAAAAGCTCTATTTTGGTTTCATCTGACCATAGAACTGGATCCCATTTGTAGTTCCAGTAGTGTCTGGCCAACTGAAGACCCTTTACTTTGTTTTAAGTTGAGAGTAGAGGCTTTTTTTCTTGAAACCCTTCCAAACAACTTGTGGTGATGGAAGTGACTTTGGATTGAAGTTTTGGAGACTTTCTGACCACAACACGCAAATAACTTCAACTATTCTCCATCTGTGATCCTTGGAGATTTTTTGGCCACTTGAACCATCCTCTTCACAGTGCATTGAGACAATTTACACATATCGTCCAATTTCAGGTTGATTTACAACATTTCCAGTTGATTAGAACTTCTTTATTATTGCCCTGATGGGCATAATGCCTTTGGGGCATTGTCAATGCTTGTGCTATATTCTTATATTAACTTCCCATTTTGTGAAGCTCAAAAACCTTTTGCCACACATCACAGCTATGTTCCTTGGTCTTACCCATTGTTATGAATGACTAATTGAATTTGGCCTATGTGTTACCTCATATGTATACCCCTATGAAACAGGAAGTCATGGTTGAACAATGGGAATATACTTCAAAGAATTTTTTTTTTAAAAAAAAATTTTAAAAAAAAAAAAAAAAAAAAAAAAAATTTTTTTTTTTTTTTTTTTAAACCTAATAACTGGTTGGGCCACCCTTAGCAGCAACAACTGCAACCAAGCGTTTGCGATAACGTGCAATGAGGCTTTTACAGCGTCCTGGAGGAATTTTGGCCCACTGATCTTTGCAGAATTGTCCTAATTCAGTTACATTAGAGGGTTTTCGAGCATGAACGGCCTTTTTAAGGTCATACCACAACATCTCAATAGGATTCAGGTCAGGACTTTGGCTAGGCCACCCAAAGTCTTCAATTTGTTTTTCTTCAGCCATTCGGTGGTGGACTTGCTGGTGTGTTTAGGATCATTGTCCTGCTGCAGAACCAAAGTTTCGTTTCAGCTTGAGTACGAACAGATGGTTGGACATTCTCCTTCAGGATCTCTTGGTAGACAGCAGAATTCATAGTTCCTTTTATCACGGCAAGTCTTCCAGGTCCTGAAGCAGCAAACAGCCCCAGACCATCACACTACCACCACCATATTTTACTGTTGGTATAATGTTCTTTTATGAAATGCAGTGTTCCTTCTACGCCAGATATACTTGGACACACACCTTCCAAAGAGTTCCACTTTTGTCTCATCGGTCCACAGAATGTTGTCCCAAAAGTCTTGGGGATCATCAAGATGTGTTGTGGAGAAATTGAGACGAGCTTTGATGTTCTTTTTGCTCAGCAGTGGTTTTCTCCTTGGAACTCTGCCATGCAGGCCATTTTTGCCCAGTCTTTTCCTGATGGTGGAGGCATGAACGCTGACCTTAACTGAGGCAAGTGAGGCCTGCAGTTCTTTGGATGTTGTTGTGGGGTCTTTTGTGACCTCTTGGATGAGTCGTCGCTGCACTCTTGGGGTAATTTGGGGCGGGCCGGCCACTCCTGGGAAGGTTCACCACTGTTCCATGTCTTCGCCATTTGTGGATAATGGCTCTCACTGTGGTTCGTGGATTCCCAAAGCTTTGGAAATGGCTTTATAACCCTTTCCAGACTGATAGATCTCAATTACTTTCTTTCTCAATTGTTCCTGAATTTCTTTGGGTCTCGGCATGATGTGTAGCTTTTAAGGATCTTCTGGTGGACCTTACTGTGTCAAGCAGCTCCTATTTAAGTGATGCCTTGATTGTGAACAGGTGTGGCAATAATCAGGCCTGGGTGTGGCTAGAGAAATTGAACTCAGGTGTGGACAACCACAGTTATAGTATGTTTTAACAAGGGGGGCAATCACTTTTTCACACAGGGCCATGATGGTTTGGATTTTTTTTCACCTTTAATAATAAACACCTTCATTTACAAATTGCATTTTGTGTTTACTTGTGTTGTCCTTGACTATTGTTTAAATTGGTTTGATGTTCCGAAACACTTAAGTGTGACAAACATGCAAAGGAACAGGAAATGAGGAAGGGGGCAAACACTTTTTCACACCACTGTATATACAGACTTCAAACATGATCATGTTTAAATCAACAAATGAGTGTGATGTGTTTGGATTTCATACAATTATATACAAATGAAGTCTATACAATAGTATTAACGCATAACCATACACTGTCCATCCTCTCATACAAAAGATTTTTGTTATATTCTGTTAAGAATTGTTAAAAATTTTAAATAAAAATTTAAAAGTTACAAATGTATTATATTAATAAGCATATTTGAAATGGTGAAATCAAGGCTCATGATCCCTTTACAGGTTAAAATTCCATTTGGTTGAATCTATCACTCTGACGCAATTCATAAATATAAGTGGGTGCTGACCTTTCAACTGTTGATTTCGCAAATGAGGAGGCTGCAGCACGACTCAACTATGAGTCACAACAGTGGTTCAGCGCACTGAGGGTAAACACACTTTGCTCTGATTAACTCCCATTATGGACGTTTTGAAGAGATAAATCCACCACGCTAACATTTTCATTACCCATGTTTTTATCTCCCCATGTAGATAGTGTTAGGTTATATTAGTATCTAGGATATTGGGTGTGGGTGTAATGGTAGTGTAGTGTATAGTGTTGCCACTTCACATCTCCATGGTCTCTGGTTTGATCCTGAACTTGGTCACTCTGGGTCTGTGTGTAGTTTCAGGATGTGGCTCTGATGGTAGAGCATGTTGTCCACTAATCGTAGGGTTGGGCGTTCGATTCCTGGTCCACATGACTCCACATGCCGAAGTGTCCTTGGGCAAGACACTGAACCCCAAGTTGCTCCCGATGGCAAGTTAGCACCTTGCATGGCAGCTCTGCTACCATTGTGTGTGTGTGTGTGTGTGTGTGTGTGTGTGTGTGTGTGTGTGTGTGTGTGTGTGTGTGAATGGGTGAATGAGACACAGTGTAAAGCGCTTTGGAACCGCTAAGGTTAAAAAAGCACTTTATAAGTGCAGACCATTTACCATTCATGTTGCATCTCATCACAACTGGCAAATGTTTAATAGGTAAAAAATGTCTGTAAAGGCACAGCAAATACTTTTACTGTTACAAACAACACATACACATTTACTGAAGATGGAAAAACCAATGAACAGTGATAAGTGTGGAACCTTGGACCTGCATGACAGTTTCAGAAAGAAAACATCAGCAAGCAGCCCACAAAAGAAGAAATTAGTGTCTTAAGCAGCCAATCAGGAGACAGGCCAATGAACCACATCGTCAGTTTAGAAGAAAAAGACAGAGAATGTGGAGAAATGGAACATAATGGGATAATGGTAAATAACAGATGTTGTTGTTCAGCTAGGAGTGACACTAATGATGGCCTATTATACTTATAGGCAAGAAAGAAACTTGGGATCATGCAGAAACAAGTTTTTTTTCTTCTTCATTGTCTTTTTTTTTACTCCTATTTGCAACATTGTACTTTATCCCCTAAACAATTGACTACAAATGTAAAGATACTTAGAAGAGATACAAGCTTAGTTGTACTTGCATTTACCACACTGCCAAATATGACCTATTAGACTATTATATATACTGTATATCCAAAGGTTTGTGGAAACCTGACCATCACACCCATATGTGCATGTTGAACATCGCATTCCAGATGTAGTACCCCTTTTGCTGCTGTAACAGCCTCCACTCTTCTGGAAAGGCTTTCTGCCCTTCCAGCCACAAGAGCATTAGTGAGGTCAGACACTGATGTTGCGAGAAACCCAGGCTCACATTTGTTTTTCCAGTTCCCAAAAATCCCAAAAGTGTTCAGTAGAGTTAAAGTTAGGGTTCTCTGCAGGTCACTCTGGTTCTTCCACACCAACATTGGCAAACCATGTCTCCATGGACCTTGCATTGTGCACAAGGGGCATTTTCATGCTGGGACAGGTTTTGGCCCCAGTGAAGGTAGAGCATAATGCTACAGAATACAAATTCATCCTATACAATTGTGTGGTTCCAACTTTGTAGCAACAGTTACAGGGGAAAAACTACATTTGGGTTTGATTCTCACTTGTCCACAAAATTTTGGCCGTATAGTGTATAATACAACTGAATACATGAGGAAACAAAAGAAAATTAATGAACAGCATGTGTAAATAAATGAATCAGTTATTTATTTTATTTTATTTTCATTCCTCCAAGATCTGACTTTATAGAAAAATTATGAAACTCTTCATAAGCACTTAGTGGCCTGGTCGACCACTGCTGGTGTTCAGTCAATTTCACACAGCAACCATACATATACAGTGTAGCATATTTAGTGTGACACCTGAGCACATGCCAAGGCAATATTCCTGTTGTGCTGTTTGTAGTTGCAATGTGAAATAGTCATGCACACAGCTGGGGCTTAAAATGTAAGCTCTAAAAAATGAAATATATCAACTGGAGCGTTTTGTTATTCCCAGTTCATGCCAATGTTCCCAGTATCATTTCAGTGAATGTGGATGATTGGCTTGGATGGCAGTTTTAAACGTGTTCTTAAAATATACTATTCACTTAATAGTATTTATTAAGAGAAATACGATTAAGAGAACTCATATTCAGCAGCATAAATTCTCATCTATTATCCAAGAGCATAATTATATAACTTATTCCAAAGGGATTATGGTTTGTTAAGCCAAAGTGTTCTTTTTTATAGTGAATATTGCAATACAGTACAGCTATACACAGTAACCATACACAGTAAAATGTCTTCAACTAAAATGCTGACAGCAGGCTTACTTCATAAAATATGTGCATATTCTACAAATAAGATGCCACACTATCACACAGTGAAAATCATTACGTTGAATACGTTGAATATATGTATGTCCATTAAATATGTATGTGCTGGTAGTGCAAATAAACTATTGAGTTATTTACTAATGTAATTAGGAATTACATGGAAAGATGTTACTCTGATAGAACATTTTGAGATCATTTTTAACAGACCAGATTTAGGAGGAGAGTGAGGATCTAATAAAGAACCACTTTATTATCATTGTTATCAAGGCAAACAATGTTAATATAGTCCATAACTCAAAAAGGTGAGGCATGCAAAGATCAAAACATGATCAGATATCACATCCAAGGGATAATCCACATAGTATGCCAGTAAACAGGGATCTAAGGATCTAAACACAGTAACGGCAGGCATCAATAAATAGTAACGTCATCCTTGATACTGAAAGACAACACACTTTATTTGAAACATTGTATGCTTGATTCATTCTGCTGTAATCTAATGGCATCTGAAGCTTTGTTTTGGCAACAGTGTGAGCTTGTGGATTCAGAAGAACCACAAACCTATGTGTGCATTTCAAGAGTACCTTAGTAGATTGCGGAATATAGAAAAATATTGTGGAAATGGAATCAACAAAGAAAAGAGAGTGTTAGTGTCCTGTTCTCTGTTTTTTTAGAACTACCTGTACGTGTGGCATTTGTGTGCATCGGTAGAGTGACAGCCTTGACAACATGACTAGGATGCAGTTAGCTCAGGTCTTTACAGATAAGCTTAAGCAGAAGAGCCAGCACTCACCAATGCCTTAGTATAAGTGACAGAAGACTTATAGCTCTCCTATGATACTGGAGTATTACAGTTGTCCATATGTTTGTCCACATGTTGAGCTGCGAGCAATATATCTGAACCCTACTGCAATGTACTACAGAGTAATGTAGCTGGGTATAGAACTGCCTCAACCAATTAATGCACAAGTTACCTGAATACATTACCAAACAGTATGTGAGCAGCCCCAACCCATGCTACAATATTATATTAATAATGTGTAAAAGCTTAGCCTTGAGCAGATCATAACACATAAAATTGATCGCATTAATAATTAAAATATATTTTCTCCACTTTTCCCAGCCTTCTCAGTGCTCTGTGAGCAAGTAATTTCAAAGCAGGAGAAATGATTAACATCAGAAAAGAAATCAACTTAGTTTTGGCATTGTGCATCTCTGTAGTTTTACAACGAGCTTTGTTAATCTTCCTCTTTTCATCCATTAGTGACAGTTTCTGTCCACAGGTCTTCTGATGGTTGGTTGTTGGACTGTTTCTCAACCCAGCATTGACACTGAGCTGTTTAAAAACCTCTGATACACTCACTTCAGCACTGAACACACTAACATGCCACCATGATGTCACAGTCACCGCTGTGCTGAAAATGGTCCACCACCCAAATAATATCTGTTCAGATGTGGTTCTGTGGTGGTTCGACATTGGTGGATAGAGTTGAGCTCCGACAAATTGTGCTGAGCAACAGATAGCTACAGTGTTACAGTGACTGAACGCCTATATGATGAGTCAACTATTTTTCCCTATATATGTGACCTCCAATTATTCATTATGTTAGCTTCCACTATTATGCCAATGACTAAGTTGAACAGTATGTCTCAGCAAAAGCAGATGCCAGACATCAGCTTAATAATATTAGGGACTATGTAAAGGACAATAGACAGTGATGCTGAGTAACTTTCATCTACTTAATTCTGACAAGAGAGAATTTCTTCCAACAGGACCAGAGGTAGGCATTTTAAAACATATTCAGTGGAAAGTTCTTGGTGTTGACCCTAGTCATTGATATTATTATAGATAATAATTAGTCATAGATATTATTACTACGATAGACTATTTTTATCGGATAAATATTGCTAAGCTAAGAAATTTAATGTCTAATGATGTAGAAAATCTAGTTCGTACTGTATTTACGTCTAGGTTGGATTATTGTAACGGCATGCTGCATAGATGTTCCAGTAAATTCATGAATATGCTCACTACATTGGTTCCCATGAACTGATGGGACAGCATTGATTATAAAAAAAAAAAACATTAATGACCTATAAAGTACTGAATGATCTCACCCTACAATACCTAAGCACACTTTTGGTCTATTATGATCCGCCACACCTGCTTCTATCAAAAAGTGCAGGTTCTTTATCATATTGTAATGATTTATAATCCTACTATGTGTTTTCACCCAGAAAAAAGATGGGTTCCATGTTGAATCTTGTTTATCTCAAGGTTTCTTTTTCCTGTCCCGCTTGGCTTACACATTTATGTAATGCTGCTGTGTAGCAATGTATATAGTTAAAGTGTTGTACAAATAAAACTGAATTGCATTGAAATGGCATGTGTGTGTGTGTGTGTGTGTGTGTGTGTGTGTGTGTGTGTGTGTGTGTGTTTGTGTGTGTTTGTGTGTGTACATGCATCAGGGCAGTGACCCATTTTAGGCACTTATAACCATATTCAAGAAAAAGCACACTTCATTCGTACTGACACCATTTGACTGTAGAGCACTCAATGCACATTTTAGGCAGGAGTTATGTGCAGTAGTGTATGTGTGTGTGTGTGTGTGTGTGTGTGTGTGTATGTCTATGCGTGAATCCTCCAGCTGCCCTACTGACAGATGTGTATTTCTGCTGACAGCGCTGATCTACAGCAAGTCAGCCTACAACAAGTGAGTGGCTTCACACTAAGCTATTACTTAATTCATTGACATTTGCTGTAATTGCCTGGGGGCCGTTTGCTGTAGAAGTATGAGGTACTAAAAGGATTAGATTAGAAAAATAGAATTACCATTTCAGATTTAAGGGGTAATCTGGAAGATGCTTCGAGATGGCAGAACAGAAAAAAGTGCATTCTGGAAAGGTCTAGCTGGTGTGCGAAGCAAAAAGCTGATTTTCTCAGGAAATGTTAATGCATTAAAGTTAACTCATTGAAAGGAGGCATAGAGCGACAGGGATGTGAGGAGAGGTGTGCGGCTAGCCGTTATGGATGGCTCCCCATTTTTCTCCCCTGTTTCTACTTGGCTGGCGCTTTATCATGGCAGCTTGGTGCAGTTCCGGCAGAAATGGCCTGTCAGGGCTGCTTGGATGTGTCGATTCAGAGATAATGACATATTGAAGGCTATGAACCACATTCGTGTCACCCTTCTGGTAATTGGTTCCTCCACCAGTTTATTGTCTCCTGCAGCAGTGCACATCACTTATAAAAAAAGGCAGGAGACATTGTGTGTGTGTGTGTGTGTGTGTGTGTGTGTGTGTGTGTGTGTGTGTGTGTGTGTGTGTGTGTGTGTGTGTGTGTGTGTGTGTGTGTGTGTGTGTGTGTGTGTGTGTGTGTGTGTGTGTGTGTGTGTGTGTGTGTTTGTGTGTGTGTGTGTGTGTGCATGCGTGCCTCATAGGGTTTCCATACGGATATGCCATTCATTCAGTCCCACTTTTTCCTTTTAACATTTGCTAGCTGTATATTGTATTCAAACATAAGGGTGAAGATCCTCATTCTTTCTTCTATGGTGATCCTGATAGACTCATTTATAGATGAACATACCCATAATATAAGTTCATGTTGACACAAATATGTCTGTCATTGGTTCATGAATAAATTGGTTAAAATACTTGGGAATTGTTATTATTATTATTATTATTATTATTATTATTATTATTATTAGTATTATTATTATTATCCATCCATCCATCTTCAACCGCTTATTCCTGCTTCAGGGTCGCAGGGAACCTGGAGCCTATTCCAGGAAGCATCGGGCACAAGGCAGGGTACACCCTGGACAGGGTGCCAGTCCATCACAGGGCACAATCACATACACACTCACACACCCATTCATACACTATGGACAATTTACCAAGCTGCCAATCAACCTACCATGCATGTCTTTGGACTGGGGGAGGAAACAAGAGTACCCAGAGGAAACCCTTGCAGCACGGGGAGAACATGCAAACTCTGCACACACATGGACCCGGCGGGAATCGAACCCCGGACCTGTGAGGCAAACGTGCTAACCACTAAGCCACCCCTATTAATATTATTTTATATATAATAATAATAATAATAATAATAATAATAATAATAATAATAATAATAGTAGTAGTAGTAGTAGTATTCATATACATCACAGATGCTGGAAGGTGAATAAATTTCCTGTGAATAAATTCTATTTGTTAAACTCCAGTTTTGTTTCTCAAGATCTTGAAAAAGCACATTCAGATTCGCATTTACTGTGTGCAATGATTAAATGTCACTGAGCACACCAAACAGCCACAGCTGTGTCTTCCTTTTAACAGAGGAGCTCTGATGGGTTTTTGTACTGTAGATGACCTTGCAGTCTTCGCAAAAGGTTAAGGTTCACACTCACTTGATTTAGTGAAAATGGAGATTCTCACAGATAATTAATCAAGCCTGATAGTAATTTTTCATACACAAATGATAGTCATGAATCAAGCCAGTCTGTGGAAACACCTTTTTGACCTTAGCTGATTCTTGCACATGTTTATGAGCCATGTACTACAATGGCAACTACACAAGAGAGCTTTAACTGTGTACCTGCCCTTTGTGAAGAAAATATTTTTATCTTCCTTTAGTGTTAGCTTTAGCTTTAGAAATCACCTGGCCACAGTGTAGTATTCGGTGTATACTAAATTATCTCTTGAAACAATCTAACATTTTAGCTGAGCTTTACATGGAATCAACTGTATAAATAATATTGCACAATATTGTATACTATACAAAAGTCCCTTTGAATGAGCTGTTACTATAGAAAGAATAATGCAATAGAACTAGCAACATAACCCTGTGATTTGAATTATAACAAGAACTACTGTCAGAGCTGTTATTAAAAAAATTATCAAAACATTCTGACCAGTAATATTTGACAATTCAACAGCACTGTAGTGTAATTAGAATTAATCTTCAACTCATTACATATAACTGAGAAAAAACATTGACTTCAACCTACCCATTGTATTTATTTTATTACAGTGAAACTAGAGGAGAAGCATTTTACATGGTTAAGGACCATATTGTAATGTTCACTTTTCAAAAAGCAATTAATGCTGGAATGTGTAAAGGTTATGGCTCAACCGCTTAGTGGTGCATAATAGCATTCACTGTGTCATGCATTGAGGCCACAATGTGTCATTGAGTGCTGCTGGCAGTCACTGACTTATCTGGCCTCCATTCCACCTGATTTATCCTCGCATTTTCAGAAATGCGGTTGACAGAGATGTTTGAGCCATGTCCTCAGGTTAAGCTCTTTTTCCACGACTAAACTTGTGCTGTCAGCAACTCTGTAATTCAAATTCAGAGGAAGTGGCTTAGGCTTAAAAACAAGGAGGCAGAAGTAGACTTTTTTTTTCACTCACTTTCAGTAATCACTTTATCCTGGTCAGGGTTGCTGTGGCTCTGTGATATGTACAGTACATTTATAACAGTTATATATACATACAGGTGTATATATATAATATATATCATTTACATTTACATTTATTCACTTGGCAGACGATAATAATGTTTATATAGTGATTATAATAACCGTTTGTATAAAGTATAAAAATATAATTTTAAAGATGTCAGTTTTCCTTTCAGCTGTGTAATTAATTAAAAGTGAATTTTGTTTCAAAAATCATAATAAACACAATTTAGCCATTATCAATATTATTTAAGATGAATTTAGTCAAGTTCATATTATTTGGTTTTGTGATTGCAAAATGATTTGCACAGACATGTTGTTGGTTTTTTGACTTGAACAGAACGTGTGTGTAAAGCTGATGAACAAAGTAGTTTGGATTGTTATGGTTTATTTTGACAGGATTGGCTACAGTGAAATAAATTGCTAAAGATAATTACTATGCAAATCAGAGCTTCACTACTTAAATCCTACTTGCTAACTATAAGCCCAGTTCCAAAAAAAAAAAGTTGGGACATTATGTAAAATGCTATTAAAAACAAATAGGAGTGATTTGTAAATGTACTTTGACTTGTAATTAAACAAACAAAACAAAAAAACGTATAAAGACAAGGTATTTGATGTTTTGGTGCATATTTTTTAAGGTAAACATTTAAATTAAATTCATGCAAACAACATGTTCCAAAAAAAGTATGGGACAGGGGCAATTTAGCAATGGGACAGGTGATAAGAAGGTGAAACAGCTGAGGCAATCATCATAGTAGGAGCCTTCAAAAAAGGCCTAGTACTTCAAGAGCAAGGATGGGTTGAGGCTCGCCAATCTGCCAACAGAGGCATCAGCAAATAATCCAACATTTTGAGAACAACATTCCCCAAAGACAAATCAGTAGGATTTTGGGGATTTCACTTTCTACAGTGCACAATATAATTAAAAGATTCAAGGAATCTGGTCAAATATAGGTGCATAAAGGGCAAGGCCAAAAATAATTTCTGAATGTGTATGATCTCCGATCCCTCAAATGTCACTGTCTTAAAAACCGTCATGAGTCTGTAATGGAATGTTGATAAACTTTTCAGTCAACACCATTCACTGCTACATCTACAGATGCAAGTTAAGGGTTTACTATGCAAAGCAGAAGCCATACATCAACACTGTCCAGAAGCGCCGCTCACTTCTCTGAGCTCGGTTTCATCTGAGATGGACAGTAGTACAGTGGAATCGTGTTTTGTGTCCTGACGAGTCAACACGTCAAATAGTTTTTGGAAACAGTCATTGTGTTCTCCAAGCCAAAGAGGAAAATGACCATCCAAGCTGTTATCAGGGTCAGATCCAAAAGCCAGCATCTGTAATGGTATGGGGGTGTGTCAGTGCCCATGGCATGGGTAACTCGCACATCTGTGAGGGCACCATTAATGTGGAAAGATATGTTCACATTTTGTAGCAACATATGCTGCCATCCAGAGCAGGACTATACCAAACCACATTCTACCCGGATTACAAAGACATGGTTGTATAAGCAGAAAGTGCAGGTGCTAGCATGGCCTGCCTGCAGGCCCTGTATAGTTGCACATCTGAAGAAATGCAACGGGTGTCTTCAGTGCCCAAACGCTTAATTATTAAAAGAAAAGATGATGTTACAGTGGTAAACAGTCGACTGTCACAACTTTTTTGGAGTGTGTTGCAGTCATCAGATTTGAAATGAATGTATATTTTCAAAAATAAATTCAATTCACAATGTAAAACATCAAATAATGTTATGTGTTTTCATTATAGTACAGGGTGAATTGAATTTTCAAATGATTTTTTTGTTGTTGTTCTGTTGTTGTTTTTTGTAATTTCCATACTGTCCTAACTTTCATGGAATTGGAGTTGTAACTGCATGCTAGTATTATTATTACCTACTGTTATACAGTACAGTTACATTGTGACACTATTTTTACTTAATGACCCATGCACACAATGTTTCTCAATTCCACATCCTCTCCAGACAATCTGCACATACAATTACTACAAGAAGATTCTCACTCTTCTCACACTTCTATATAGAATCATCCACTGCTTGAAATTTCATCTCTCCCCCTTCTAGACTGTTCCATTTCATTTCTATGCTCAGCCATTTGTTACCAGTTTGAACTCTTGAGTTGAATAACATTGGTGTATGTTATCAGCCCAACAGTGAAGAGCCTTGTATGTCTAAGTGCATGTAGTATATGGGATTGTGTAAAGTAGCAGGGTGTGCTCGCTATCTGTCACTCACAGTTCCACTGCAGGGCTTTTGTGTGGGGCTCAGAAAAAAAGGTGTTGCATTCTCCCTGCACAGCAATACCTCTGCAAGCGAGACAGATTCACAGTCAGCCACTTCCCCCCGATAAGTTGGCACAAATGCCACAGTGAAGCATTTCCATTAAATAATCAACGGGAGAGAGAAACAGCTCTGTACTTTTGTTGGACACACAAGTACTCTCTCCCACACACAAACTCACACATATTCAAGAAAAGATGCAGGGTACTGTAGGAGGTGTCTCTGTGCATTTACTTCTTTGGTACAGTGAGGGGAAAAAAGTATTTGATCCCCTGCTGATTTTGTACGTTTGCCCACTGACAAAGAAATGATCAGTCTATAATTTTAATGGTAGATTTATTTGAACAGTGAGAGACAGAATAACAACAAGAAAATCCAGAAAAACGCACGTCAAAAATTATATAAATTGATTTTTATTTTAATGAGGGAAGTATGTATTTGACCCCTCTGCAAAACATGACTTAGTACTTGGTAATGACTTAGTAATTACTTTTAATTTTAATTAAAAAATTTTTTAATTAAAACATGCGTTTTTCTGGATTTTTTTGTTGTTATTTTGTCTCTCACTGTTCAAATAAACCTACCAATAAAATTATAGACTTATAATTTATATAAAATTATATCATTTCTTTGTTAGTGGGCAAACATACAAAATCAGCAGGGGATCAAATACTTTTTCCCCCACTGTAAATAAAAATGCATCAGATCAGGTTTTGATAGAAGTGAAAAATCCTTAATCTTATGACCAGTGATCCAGTATTAAAATTTTGGATCCCTTAATATTGCAATCTGAATCTTTTCACATCAGCAGAAACTTTTATTTGTCACATGTACATTATAGCACAACGAAAGTCTTTTCTTCGCATATCCCAGCTTGTTACAAATGGTCAGAGCACCATGATACAGCACACCTGGAGCAGAGAAGGTTAAGGGCCTTGCTCAATGGCCCAAAAGCGGCAGCTTGGAGGTTCTGGGGCTTGAACCGCCAACCTTCTGATCAGTAATCCAGAGTCTTAACCGTAGAGTCACCAAAATTGAGGCCCAGCCAAAGGGATGTTCTGAGACATGGTGTGAAGTAATGCTGTATGATGTATGATGTGCTTATCATGTTAAGCTTTGACTACTTGTTAACAGACAAAACAACCCCGTGTCAACAGTGACATGTGCAATCAATACAATGGAACAACTGTTTTCTCACAAGAGTACAATACCTATAATTTGTTCCCCAAAGTTTCTGCTCATTTTTTGCAAACAGGTCCCAGACACTGAACTGGCTGACAAGCGTCACTAAAAAAGAAAACCTGCCTCATCAAACTCAGAGCTGCTTTGATGGCTCACATCCTTGAGATTTACCCCCACAAGCTTACCACTTCAAAGGCCGGAAGCAGGGAAATTCACATACAGACTCACACTGAGTAGACACAATATAGAGACAGGTGTGCCTTCATTACTGCTTGTCTCATGGGCAGACAGGACACAATACAAGAAATAGATTAAACCAGTTTCTGGAATATTTTTTATAGCATTGATGTTACAGCAACTGATTTTTGCAGACTACAATAGGTATAATATATTAGGGAAGGGACCAAAAACGAATATACATTCTAAACAGATACAGGAGACAACCAATTTTAGAAAGTTTGCCAAAAAGGTTCACAGGACACAGGTTGAGATGAGGTTTGCATCAGTACTGGGATCCCATAAGATGTAACCAAAAATTTGCACAAGTGGGAGATTTTTACTTTGATTCAGTGGTGAGGTATGAAGCTCACAGGACATAGAAATGTGTTCATTAACATGACAGCACTGGTAACCTAGTCAGGGTCATGGTGGTTTAAATTAGGCTACTGGTTTGTTTATACTTTTTACAAATAAATTTATTAGAATAGATCACAGGCAGGTACAGTACAAACAAAAATCTTAAAATGCTTAAGCACAAAAAAAAAATAAATAAAATAAAAACAGCCCTGCATTCATCTTTAATTGTAACCAATTATGAGCTTGAACTTGAGATGTGGTTGCCCAGGAATTTGTACATCCGTTTGTACTGTTTTCCTGTGTTTATGGTAGGGTTCATATTTTATTTTAATAAAAAATTAAGTGCTGGCAGAGGAAATTATGGGCAAATCAGCTTAGAGTAATCCACATGCTTGTTGTGTTGGATCAGCTAAGGCAACTTGACACCACTGTGTACTTCTCAGCATGTTGAGCTTGTTTAAGTGGAGCAGTGACAGACCATTGCTTTCTGCTGTGTGGACTCAAGAGTGTACAGTGTTGCTAATAGTGTTGTTAAGGTAGTAAAAGATCTTTTTTATTTGGCAAGCCACTTTAATTATTACATGGCTTTAATTATTATTATTATTATTATTATTATTATTATTATTATTATTATTATTATTATTATTATTATTAATAATAATAATAATAATAATAACAATAATAATAATAATAATAATAAAAATTGTGTTATGAATGCAGTCTTTAATACACTGAAAAAGACACGCTATTAGCATCACTTAAATATACATAAAAAATTGGTTTCACTCGCCCACGGTTTACTTTTTTCCTACATTCTTTGAATGTCCACTGAATAAAATAAAATATAAGATGCCACGAGTGGACCTTCTGAGATCATTTACACATTTGACTTATCATGGAATACAAACCAGTGTGATAATATGAAATAAAAACATTTACTTTATATGGCCATGGGCATTGTTTCGATTGAGGACATCTGTCATGTCCGTACACATCAGCGCTTCACTTTTGCACGTTCACTGAGAGAAAACTAATGGTTGAGAGTCAGGAATTTGATCAATAGTTGCTGCAAGTCTTTTATAATCGACCAAATTATTTTTGCTCAAAATTTAGTTGTGCATGTACCAGGAGGTTGCGGACGTGAGCCATGCAACCGTGTTATGTCAAAAAGATAAATTTTGTTTGATTAACTTGGTTTCAATGGGGGAATCCTGATAGTATTCAATTTTTTTCAAAATGTACCTGTAATCTGATTACTTTAAAGAAATAAAATAAAATGATATAACTTTAACGAATTACAGTTACCAGATTTTTGTTTCCTGATTATATAATGGTGTTGCATGTATTACGTTACTCCCCAAGCCTGCATACAACTCACTGGACATTCAGTATACACATTGTGGCGAACCTAGACAGCAGTGGGCTGAGCACAGACACACAAGAGGCAGTTTATGGGGCAAACGTGGAGAGTTTATTTAAATTCCGTGAGGGTGTAGGTGCAAAGAAGGTGCAGTTGGGTGAAGTGCTCAGGCGCCGGTGTCATCCACGGGGCTGCCGGGGCCATGCTGGGGGCTTCCCGAGCGGCTGAAATCCCATTCTGCAATCAGGCAACGCCGCGAGTGCAGCCAGCGGGGTGAAATCCTTGATCGCGCCTAAATCATCTGCAAGAAACACAAAACAAATTATTATGCATGCCTCGGGAGGCCTCTCTGTCTTTCTCCCGTCGGCTGCTAGATGGTGGAGAGCGGCCGCACTGATCATTAGCCACCAGCTGTGTGTGTGTGTGTGTGTGTGTGTGTGTGTTGGCGGCCCCGCCTCGCAGCCACGCTCTTTCTGGCTGTCCAAAACATTGGTGGTGCTGAAGCGGAGCTGGCTCTTCAGCACCATAGCGGCAGTCGTGGCAGAAGCGCTCTTTCCCTTTTGTGTGCCAGCTGCCGGCTAATCACAATAACCCCCCATGTCCGAGTGCGTTGGGCCCACAGTGCATCACGTTGTGAGAGGCCATCTGGATTCCCATGTTGGGCTCCTGCCTGGTGTTGGACCTGAAAAGAGAATTCCTGCAACAAAATGAACCATAGCGTTACCCTGGTGGTAGTGTCTATGGCCTGGGCCATCCACTGCAGTGGAGGGTGGTCCATCACCAGGATGAAGTGCAGACCAGCCAGGTAGTAGCGCAGCTCCTCGATGGCCCACTTTATTGCCAGGGCCTCTCTTTCCATGGCAGCATATCTCCTTTCAGCTGGGGACAGCTTCCTGCTGATGTAGAGGGTCAGGTGTTCTACTCCATTGAAGGCCTGTGAGAGTACAGCGCTCAGCTCGGTTTCGGATGCATCTGTGTGTACTGCAAACGGAAGCTTGAAGTCTGGGTTATGCAGTACTGGGGCACTGGTGAGAGCCTCTTTCAGGGCTCGGAATGCCCGCTCTGCCTCTGCAGACCATTTCACCTGGTCTGGCTGGCCCTTCTTTGTGATAACAGAGAAGGGGGTGGCTAGAGAGGTGAAATTAGACACGAACCTGTGGTAATACCCCACCAACCCAAAGATGGCACATACCTGTTACATTGATGTAGGCCGTAGGTAGTCTTTAACTGCCTCAATTTTCTTTTTGTGTGATTGTAGTAGGCCCCGGCCAATATGGTAACCTAGGTATTGTGTTTTTGGGGTTGGCTGTCAGCCTGGCCTTCTGGAGCTCCTTCAGGATCTTCCCTTTTTTGCACCAGCCACCGGCCTGTTGTCACAACATGTAGTATCTCACAAAAGTAAGAACACCCCTTACATTTTTGTAAATATTTGATAATATCTTTTTATGTGACAACACTGAAGAAATGACACTTTTCTACATTGTAAAGTAGTGAGTATACAGCTTGTGTAACAGTGTAAATTAGCTGTCCCCTCAAAATAACTCAATACACTGCCATTAATGTCTAAACTGCTGGCAACTAAAGTGAGTATACCCCTAAGTGAAAATGTCCAAATTGGGCCCAAAGTGTAGATATTTTATGTGGCCACCATTATTTTCTTGCAGTGCCTTAACCCTCTTGGGCATGGAGTTCACCAGAGCATCACAGCTTGCCCCTGGAGTCCTCTTCCACTCCTCCATGATGACATCACAGAGCTGGTTAATGTTAGAGACCTTGTGCTCCTCCACCTTCCATTTGAGGATGCCTCACAGATGCTCAATAGGGTTTAGGTCTGGAGACATGCTTGACCAGTCCATCACCTTTACCCTCAGCTTTTTAGCAAGGCAGTGGTTATTATCATGCTGGAATACTGCCCTGCGGCCCAGTCTCTGAAGGGAGGGGATCATGCTCTGCTTCAGTATGTCAAAGTATATGTTGGCATTCCTAGTTCCCTCAATGAGATCATGACATTCCCACCACCATGCTTGACTGTAGGCAAGACACATTTGTCTTTGTACTCCTCACCTGGTTGCCACCACACATGCTTGCCACCATCTGAACCAAATAAGTTTATCTTGGTCTCATCAGACCACAGGACATGGTTCCAGTAATCCATGTCCTTAGTTTGATTGTCTTCAGCAAACTGTTTGTTTGCTTTCTTGTGCATCATCTTTAGAAGAGGCTTCCTTCTGTGACGACAGCCATACAGACCAATTTGATGCAGTGTCTGGCGTATGGTCTGAGCACTGACAGGCTGACCCCCCACCCCTTCAACCTCTGCAGCAATGCTGGCACCACTCATACGTCTATTTCCCAAAGACAACCTTTGGATATGACGCTGAGCACGTGCACTCAGCTTCTTTGATGGACCATGGCGAGGCCTGTTCTGTTAGAACCTGTCCTGTTAAACTGCTATATGGTCATGGCCACCATGCTACAGTGCAGTCTCAGGGTCTTGGCAATCTTCTTATAGCCTAAGCCATCTTTATATAGAGCAACAATTCTTTTTTTCAGATCCTCAGGGATCCTCAGTTTTTTGCCATAAGCTGCCATTTAACACACCTGCTCCCAATTCACACCTGAGACCTTGTAACACTAACAAGTCACATGACACCAGGGAGGGAAAATGGCTAATTGGGCTCAATTTTGACATTTTCACTTAGGGGTGTACTCACTTTTGTTTCCAGCGGTTTAGACATAAATAGCTGGGTGTTGAGTTATTTTGAGTGGACAGCAAATTTACACTGTTATACAAGCGGTATACTCACTACTTTACATTGTAGCAAAGTGTAATTTCTTCAGTCTTGTCATATGAAAAGACCTAATCAAATATTTACAAAAACACTCACTTTTGTGAGATACAGTATATATAAAAGGGGTGAGGGGAGTTAGGGGTTAGTTAAATGCTCTTGGAAAAGGTCTTCAGCCATTTTTTGAAGGTAGTGACAGATTCTGTTTTCTGGATTGAGGCTAGAAGTTCATTCCGCCACTGTGGGACAGTCAGTTTGAAGGTTCTGGAAAGGGACCTTATGCCTTGCTGAGTGAGCACTACCAGGCATTGGTATTTAACTGATCACAGGTTCAGTGAGGGAACATAAACCTCAAGGAGAGTGTTGAGGTAGGGGGGTGCTGTTCCAGACAGCGTCTAGTATGTGAGCATCAAGTCCTTAAATATGTTGCGGGCAGCTACAGGAAGCCAGTGAAGGGAGATGAAGAGGGGTACAACCAAACACTTATGAAGAGATCTACTTGCACTGGAATTTCAACTCAGGGACTGAAGACTGGACATTCACCATTTTCTGGTAAAGAGCAGAATTCATGTTTCCCTCAATTATTGCAAGTTGCGCGGGCCCAGAAGCAGTAAATTATCTCTACACCATTACACTTCCACCACCATGCTTGACCATATGATGTTCTTTTTGTGTAATTCTGTGTTTGGTTTACACCAGATGTAACGGGACTGCTGTCTTCTAAACTGTTCCACTTTTGACTCATCAATTCACAGAATATTCGCCCAAAATGTTTGAGGATCATCAAAGTGTGTTTTGGCAAAATTCAGTTGAGCCTCAATGTTCTTCTAGATTAACAGTGGTTTTTGCCTTACACCACTTCCATGGATGCCATTTTTGTCATGAACCTTTCACCTTTATTGATGCAAGAGAGGCATGTAGGTCCTTTGATGTTCTCTTTGGCTCTTTCATGACTCGCTGAATGAGTAGTTGCTATGGTCTTGGAGGAATTTTGGAAGGTCAACCACTTCTAAGAAGGTACACAACAGGCTCTTGCAGTGGTTCTTTGGAGTCCCAGAGCCAGTGAACCCTTCGCACACTGGTGCATTTCAATCACTTTCTTCCTCATAATTTCTGGAATTTCTTTAAATTTTGGCATAGTGTGTTACTAAAAGACTTTTTAACCAACTTCATGCAGTTGAAAAAGTTCTATTTAAGTGTTTGTTTTTGATTTAACAGGGTTTGCAGTAATCAGGTCTGGTTGTGTCTAGTCCAGCTGAACCCCATTTTTAATACAGTTTTGTATACTTGGGGAATTATTAACTACAGGGGCAAATACATTTTCACACAGGCCTAGTTGGTATTGGATAACTTTTTTTGCTTCAATAAATATAATAATGTTATTAAATACCATTATCATTTAAAAGCTGTATTTTGTGTTTACTCAGCTTGAATTTAATTTCTAAAAAGATTTAGTATGAGATATACACAAAAATCAGGGCAAATACATTTTCACAACAATTTATATTATTTCCTCATCAGAGAAATGGAACATTACATTTATACACACAATACAGGGACAAAAAAGTCAATCTTCTCTATGATAAACAGGACATTTTCCTTAAGCAGAAGGACATTTCATTACTAGATGATACATTTAGTGAGGTTGTCACATATCTGTCTTTGGATCTGGATTGTATTGAAAACCCATCTCAGAACACCCCTCATTTAATTAATTATTCATTGTATATATTAAGGTTTTTTTTTGACAGATGCCAATAATTTGATTATATGACATACTACGCTTTGTGAAATGCAAGCCTTTAGCATTGTGAGGAACTTCATGAATGTTGACAGTGCTCATAAGCTACATCTGCTTCTATGGGAATGTGGAGGACACAATCTCAAAGTCATTCAGTTCTCCAGGGCTGTTAGCGAGCAGATTGTTATAAACACCCAGCGGAACCCACTCCCCCACTAAGCCTTTGCTCCTTCTCCCCAGCCAGAGTGCTCTGTTATTATTTTCTCGTCTCTAAGTTAATTAGTTAAATGAGAAAAGGTTTCTTTTTTGTTGTTGTTTTTTTGGACAATGAATCCATTACAGTTTCAGCTGGTTGGCTGTAATCAAAAATCGCTGAAGGGACTGACTGGGTTTGTTGACATAAACCCTGTTGAGTTCACTGACATCATCAAAAATAAATTATTATTTACTTACAAAGCTATACTTCATGTCTCTCTTGTTGATTCTTTGTGTTACCAACCTTATATAGTAAATAGTTTACACAATAATAACCTTCTCAATCTGGCCATGTTTAAATTGTAAATGGATGTTTATATAATATGAGGAATTTCTTGCAAGGTCATTGATTAATTGTTTATTAATTCATCCTCTGTGTAAACTGTGGCTCATTAATTAAGTTTCAAGCCACACTGGGTCATATCACTTGAGAATAGGGATTTCTTAGGGTGCAGATAAGTAGCTCAATCAAGGGAGCTTTTTCACATTGTAAGAAGCCATAAATAACAACTAATACAAACTATCTGTAGGTGCCTAAATATTTTCACTGAGGATCAGCATAAGCTGTTTAGAGATTTCTATAGCTGCAATGCAACGTTTGTCCTAGTTTCAGTGAGAGTGGAGTGTTTGTGGTAGAAGTTATGACAAGATTGAAAACTAATCAACTTTCCAATGCCACTATAAAAAAGTTAGAGATAAAGTACTGATAAACACACTGAAATCATTTAAACACTGTCATTTTGCTTTTTTATAGTAATAAAAATAATTTAGTTCAGTTAGAGAACATGGTGGAAGGCAGTGACAGCATTCGGGAGAATTTCCAACCTTTCACGAGGACCAAATCCGAAGTGTGGTCATATTTTGGATTTTATAAAAATTCTGAAAGACACTTAATAGAAGTTGATAACCATGTCTTCAGAGATTGCCAGAAAAAAAGTTGCACCAAAAGGGGGATTTAATGCTTCGTTGGCACTTTTATTTCTTTTCCCTCATACTTTAAAATCACTTAAGAATGCTTGTGCGTCCTTGTGCATTACACTTTCACTTTCGAATTAGCGATAATTGCTTGAATGGTGGGTTAATTTTTATTCTTAATGAAAATCATAACAACAAAACAGTACAATGACAAATTTGCTTATATTAAACTAAATCTTCCACCATTGTCTTCTCAGTCAGCTTGCATCACTCCTGTCAGTCAGCTCGCCTCACTTTCGTCACGTCATAAATGACATCTGACTCCTGTTGATCTGTGCTGCGACTTTAACTCATTTGGCTCATGCTGTATTGAAAAGATGCGTTCAGTTTTTAATTGTAGCATCCATTTTCACGCTCGAAAAGCAATGCGGCACCTGTGTCAGATTCATGCTGTGTGTGTGTGAGCAGCATTTACCGCGAGTTTTACAAATCAAGATAATCGTGCACGGTTTTAATGATAATTAAATGTGACATGGTAATACTAACTGTTGGGGAATTTTATTGTGAAACTGGTAACCATTTCATCCCTAGGCCGGAAGAGATGTTTGAATGATATCACATTTTTTGGCATAGACAAACATAGTAATTTTGCAATTTAGCATGAGCGGATGGTTCAAGGGATATTCAGTATCCTAAATGATGGGGCCAATGCATTTTGTACAACATATTGTTGGAAAATCCATCTATTCCTAAATTTGGAACTTGTTTTTAAAACATTAATATTACTATTTTTTATTAGCTATCACTCAATATGTTGTTCACTACATTATTGTGAGACTATTGCAGTGTGTAGCTTTAATCTGTGTAACTTTTACAAAGCAGCATGAGACTTTGTCATCTTTCATCTTTCATCTTTAACCCTAACTAGTCCTAACTTTTGCAAGCAGTTGGCTCATGAGAGCCCTTGTAAATATGCAGTCATGAGACTATGTTAGTTAAGAGGCTGTAGGGCAGAATGGAAGAGTCTGTGACAGTCTCTTCCAGTCATCATCAGTCTAGAAAACCAAAGCAGTCATATCGACCAAAGACAAATTGACCCTCTCCCTCCAACCCTTCCTCTGTTTCAGTCTCTGGCACACAGACTGCCCTAGGAGTCCAAGAGACTTTTTTAAAGTCTATAAATCTATATTATGATGTGTCTTTAAAATTAATTTTCTCTTGGTAACATGAATCACATGACAGATTCTTGGCATGACCTAACTTTGAAACTTTGTATGCACATTTCACCAAGATAGATTAAAATTAGCCCTTGCTCCTTAAATTATTGACATCGCCCTGGTTTCTTCGGCCACATCTGCAATTCATTTCTTGGTGACAAAGGAGGGGCTAAATGAAGAACAAAGTGTGTGTGTGTGTGTGTGTGTGTGTGAGTGAGAGAGTGAGAGAGAGAGAGAGAGACAGACAGACAGACAGACAGACAGAGAAAAAATTGACAGAGAGAAGGAAAGTGAGAGAGAAATTCATGATGAAAGAATTGTGAAGTTAGAGCTTGTCTGGTTAAGAATACTTTACCTCGAACCTTTAAAAAGTCTCGAGGGGCTCTAAGGAACATATTTCTTGTTGATTAATAATTATACAAATTTTACAGTAATATAATTGTGAAAATCTTTTTCCATTACAGGATACTGTTCAATAAGTGGAGTTCATTTATTGAGGATAAAAATTCTGAAGGCTGTAAATTTTTTATTATAGCATTTATTATTAAAGCAATCCCTATAAAAATTTTACATTCTAATCATATTAACAAAATTGAAAGGTGAGAATAGTTTTCGCTTTCTCTGCCCATTCTTAGATGTTGTTACATTTGTGTTTGTCTATGATATGCCTATTTGAAATTTAATTTGAAATTACTCCTTTGTGGGGGAAAAAAGTTAAACTATAAGTATATTAATATTTTATTAAAACAATGTTAAATGAGATAACAAAAACATCAATATTTAACTAAAATTTTTAAATCTGCAAGTACACAGAGACAATTCTAGGGATTACATGCAAGGGGCCCTCCTGCCATTTTTTCCTCTTTATTGCCATTAAGAAGAAGAAGAAGAAGAAGAAGAAGAAGAGGAAGAAGAGAAGAAGAAGAAGAAGAAGAAGAACCTTCCCTAAATTACCCAAAGGCCATTATAAATACATCAGAAATCCACAAAATGCTCAGTACGATGAGCCAACCATAAGACAACTTACTGATAGTGCTCGTGTTATATCCTGCATATAAGATGTAGTGCTAGATCAAGCTTCCCAATTAGATACACCATCATTTCATCATGTAGTCTATAAAAGAACAGCATAGGTAAAGTGATGGATTTTATATTCTATATATACGTTTAAAGACTAATCTGTTAAGACAATTTGAACAAAATGAGAAACTTTCAAATTCTTTAGACCCAGGGCCCTAAGCTGTTTCCTGCCATGCCTGTCCTATAGTTACACCTCTATGAGTACATCCAACTGTCACCCTTTGAACTTCATAAATATTAGGTATACACCAAAAAACGTGATGTATCCCCTTATGAACTATTATGACACTCATGCACTCATGAGCGCATTTTTTCGTTTTCTTTCTCATCCTCTTTATCTTGGGCTCTCCATATCAGTTTAGGGACACAATTTTGACAACTGTTACATCTTTAACAAGGAAGAGATTCAAATTCAATATTCTCTTTCCTGCCCTCTTTTTCTCTCTCTGTCAATTTTGACTTCTCAGAAAGGTTATTCTTTCAATTATCTGAGACATCAAAGAAACCTCAAAAGAGAGCACAAAACTGACAAAGCAACTGCAACTTGCTTGTCAAGTTTAAAATAATTTAGTGTCACTCATTTTCTTGGTTGCCACAGACTTTAGCCGATGGATGCTCATGGGTCTGATTTGTAAAGAGCACAAATATAGTATATTAGGAAAGTAAAAAAGTATGAGAAATAGGATAGGCTCATTTAATTTTTTGGAACTTTGCTCTGTACAAATTAACAGCAATTGGAATTACTGTGTTTGTCATTGAAGGTGCAAAGATGATTTACTACCTGATTTTCAGTTCAAGCTTCTCTTTTTCCTTTCACCTCATCATAGACAAGCAAGTCATTAAGCTGATGTCACATCCAGTTCCAGCACCATTCCAGGAGCCACTACTTCAATGTACAATCCAGTCCAGACATTACAACTCTCCAATTCACCTGAACTCTAACATACTCCTGCTTCCCTTTGAAAATCAACACACTATTGTTGTATATGAATATCCCTACTACCCTAGGTGAAAAGCATTAAGGAAGGAGTAGTATGTTCCGAATTCTCAGTATTTATAAAACAGTAGGTGAGAAATGACCTACAGCTTCTGCCAAGATTCTGCAATAGGGAACCAATGAACACTGCACTGTCCCATAAGGCAATGGGACTGGTTGTGGAAGAGCTGACAGAACCAAAAATGGCAGAAGGCAGCTCGTCAGCCCTTTTTAAAGTGTAGGTCACACGACAACATGTTGAATGTAGTACGTCCAGATTGTATTCATGCTACAGACTAGTACTGATCACCATGAACTGTATAAATGGACAAGTAATAGATACTGAATCAAATGCAGTAGGTACTATCACAGTGTGTGAATTCAAATGCAGCCTATGTGTTTAAGCACTGACGTTTCCCATATTCTTTGCACATATTCATTCTCTCTTTTGAATGGCAGTTCTGAACTGTATTCTCACTTGCTTATATTCTGGCTTTGGCCTTCCCCATTATTGATTTGGTTTATCCTGTTTTTGTCTTTTCACACAATCTTTTGGCCTGTATTTTTATTGAATATTTTTCTGCCTTGTTTGTTGGATTTGGTATTAAAGATTTATTAAAAGAGTTACTCATTACTACATGAGTGAATATAAGAAGAGACAAAGAAAATCACAGGGTACAAAAATGCCATGTTATTTGTTCCCCAAATTAAAAGCTTATAAATACTTTCATTAACTAGTGTAGCTCCTTTAGGCTATGCACCATCATGATGAGATTTTGCTCCATTGTTGATCTAGAAACTTAACTCAAACATGAGATGAGCAGAAATATCAATTTCATATAGATGGCTGCAAGACAAGTAAGGGTCAAACCAATTTTAAACGTCTTGTAACCTGGTATACAGTATATGCAATTTAACATCAGGACATATTATTTGAGTAGTTATGGTCTCTTGCTATAGTAGATGTTTGTAAGGAAGTACAATTACTGAGCTTTCACTGGGCAAATAGGAAGCATGCCGTTTTTTGTTTGTGTATGTTGTGTATGTTGTGTATGTGTTGTATACCAATCTGACAATCAAAACTGTGAAGGAAAGTAAAATGTACCAAAAGCATGGGTGTAAAAGTGATTGGAAAACAAATTATGAGCAGGAAAACATTTTTTTTCCAATGCTTGCAGTTTTCCTAGATTTCACACATGCAAACACACAAACACATGCACATTAAATAGTCTAACTCTCTCTCTCTATCTCTCTCTTTCACACACACACACACACACACACACACACACACACACACACACAATCCAAACTCAGTCAGACAGTTTCTAAACACTCTCCAAGCAAAATTGAACTGTACGCACATCTACCACAAACAAGAACCTATTTCATTGTATGCCCTTAACCGTGCTTTGATGCCAAAGGGAAAATTATTCAAAATGATAAGTGGTAAAAGGATGATTGATAGCGACATTTAAGCATCTGTGTTTATGTAAGCATAGAGTGGTTTCAGTGGTCATAGCTTGTTTTTGTACATAATACTCAATCTCATTTAGAAGTTCCATGAATTTTCAATAGATTACACTGGTCAGCAGAATATAATAAGAATGCTGCATCAATTTTTACACCAGCATGATAAACAAATTTATTGTTCAATTACGTTTCTTTCCTTCTTTTTCCAGAGGAGCAAGGATGCATGTGCATAGGTTTTATTAAGCACAACCTAAAATCAAAATATCAGAGGTCAAAACACAATTAGGCATAAGACTCAAATAGAATGATCCAAAAGAGTAGTCAGGCAAGGATTAGTGAATAGTCATACACAGACAACACAATCATGATTAACACAGCTCACTTAAGTGACTGGAAAGATTGTCAAGACTAAAAACAGGAAGAGAACTGGAACTGAATGACTGAACTAGAATTCTGGTGTGTTATTGATCTCTCTTTGCAGGGAAACATATTGTCTTAGGCTGTTGTGATATCTCCATGCACACTCAGAAGTGACAAGTTGTCTCATTTGTAGAAGTGGAAGTGGACGTTGTCTCATTTGGTGTTTGCCTGTCACCTGTCACTTTGTTGCTTTTTAATATGGGCATAGGGCTACTCACTTACCACTGTGTAGCAATCAAATTGGCCTCAACTGTTATGCATTGCACCATGGAGCTGAGTTACCCAGGTGTTCTGAGGTCTCCATGGTCTATGCTGACAGTGACAGATCATCTATGGGTCTTTGTATGGTTCTCCTCTCTGGTTTGCTGCTTTCATATCCAATGGAGGGTATATTTCATTCCTCTGCATTTGAGCTTATCTGGGTCACTAGCATACTCTGCATACATGTCTGATGAATGGGCTATGTCTACAGTGTTTATACCAGTAACACATCACACCCCATTATTCCATAGGAGCTTGCCAAAGCCACCATTTACACGATTTAATTACTCTCCCACAGAGATGTGTTAAATAATACAGTTAACATGTTAGAGGTTGTTGGGGTCATTTTGAGTAAATACTGTTTACCTGAGGTTTAGTTAGTGCATGTTGTGAAGTAACTTTCTTTAAAAAATGTATTTCACAAACTGGGAGATGGTTATTTTTATTTTATTTTTTTGCACTGCTTTAAAGTGCAAGGGATGTTAGTATTGCTTTAATAGAAGCTACTTTACAGCTGTCAAGTCAAAGGCAAAATCCACCTGCAGAAATGTAAATTCTAACTGACAGGTGACATCCCTGCTCTCAGCTCAAGTGTTTATTTCCATTTTTTGCAGGATGAGAGAGATATTTTACCTCCAGTTGTGTCTTTTAACTGTCAAACAAAACTAAAAATAAATAAATAAATAAATACATTTCAGCTGCCTGAAGTTTAGTTTTTTTTGTTTTTGTTTTTGTTTTTTTTACAGTAAACATTTGACAGGAAAAAATGTAACAGTTTAGGGAGACTTTGAGAAAAGGTGCTAGCCTCATTTGGATAATAAAAATTGTTTCTGTTTAAACAGCAGAAATCTCCACAGTGACATATCCATTGGCGTCTCCATATTTGTACCGGTTATGTTTATTAAATAATGCTTCTGTTTCAGTATTATATCACCTGCAATCCCACTTGGTAGGGTGTTCATCAAATGATCTTGCACCTAAGGGCTGATTTGGGCAGGAGAATAGATTGTTATTGCATTCAGTTGACAATTTCTGAAATATGATGGTTACTTCGTTGCTATTTTGTACTGTTGCGCACTGGAAGCTCCTGTCACCAAGACAAATTCCTTGTATGTGTATGCACACTTGACAGTAAAGCTGATTCTGATTCTGAAGAGTCTGTTGCTAAATACGCTCAAAGGGTATTCCTGAAAACCTAGCCATTTTTTTTAGCTAACTAGTTAGTTAACAGTGTAGATTAAACTTGCATCAGATGCCCAATTCAACAGGATAATACCTAATGCAGGTTTACATAAAGGAAAAACAAGTGGCTCTGTTAAAGAGTGGGAAACATTTTGTTCTGGTAAACATTGGGTTAGGTAAATGGGTTAGGTAAACCTGTCCCCTTAGAGGGTAGAGTCACTACAAATAGTATTTTGTTCTTGTAATGTAATGAATTCATAAATTACATGCTATGGCCTATAAATGTGCCGGATCTCAACCTAACTGCACACCCATGGAATACTTTAGACAAACATGTTAGATAGAACTTTACACTATCATTATCAAAACACTGATTGAAGAGATGTCTTTTGGAAGAATGGTGTTCAACGCTCTAATACAGTTCCAGAGGCTTGTAGAATCTGGGTGAAGGTTTATTAAAACTATTCTGGTGCATCATGGTGACCTTACTAGGACTAAGACATTTTATGTTGCTTTTGTTTCTTTAATTTGTTGCCATTTTATTCCCTACTGTATCATGTATCTACCATTGAACTCTAACTATTGTAAATACTGTAGCACAATTTAAAGTCCTTAGGAACAAAATACTTTTGTTCACAGTTCCATGATATACAGTACCCTCCACTAATATTGGCACACTTGGTAAATATGAGCAAAGAATTCTGTTAAAAAATTGTCTTTATTGTTTAACCTTTAGATCTTTTGTTTAAAAAAAATAATAAATAAATTAATTAAAAAAACATACATACATGGGTATCAAACAATTCCAAACAAAACACAGGTTTATAAAAAATATATTTGTTAAATATAGGTGTGCAACAAGTTTTAGCACCCATTTAGTCAATAGTTTGTGCTATCTCCCTTTGCCAATATAACAGCTCTGAATCTTCTCCTATAATGCCTGATGAGGTTGGAGAATACATGGCAAGGGATCTGAGACCATTCTTTCATACAGAATCTCTCCAGATCCTTCAAATTTTGAGGTCCACGCTGGTGGACTCTCCTTTTCAGTTCACCCCACAGGTTTTCTATGGGTTGCAAGTCAGGGGACTGGGATGGACATGGCAGGACCTTGATTTTGTGGTCAGTAAACCATTGCTGGTAACACAATGCTGCCACCTATGACAGAAGTATGCCTTTGCCAGCTCCTAAATGTCAGTTTAACCCCTGGTTGTGCCATCAACATGGCCTTGCGATTAAAATTTGTATGGTTAGTACATTTTATGTAAATTACTGTATATTACTTTGAATTTGTATCTTATAATCAGAAATTCAAGTCAAAATGAAGCTTATAATTCATGTAAATTTTTTTAATGATTTTAGGAATTGTTCCCTGTCCAAGGTAACACATTCAAAACATTTATACACTATGTGTCAAATTATTTATCAAGGCAATGAAAGAAATGAAAAGAAAAAATCAGGAAATTTTTATTAAAGCATCCACATTTCTGTGGAGGTACAAATCAAACTGTTTTATGACCTTGCATTAGGACATTTTGCTTTTACTTTTGTGTCCCATCTTTTCCCCCTGTTGCTTTGTTAATTTTTATTTAGTGTGGCTGTTTCAACTCCTACAACATTGAGGAGGGTTGTTAGGCTATAGGCTATCTATAAAAAAAAAAGTGTTCACTACATATGCACTTAAACTTGTCCATTAGCACTTCCGTGCTCTTGATTCAGACACAACAACCAAACAAAGCAGTTTAGTAATAAAATGCTGTGTTGCTTGCCACTTAAAGTGAGCCTGTTACGATGACATAATAACAGAGTGTCCCTAGTGCCACTAGACCATATTGTCACAATGGAAATTAATGTAATGGCTAGCTGTTAATGGAAAACAGAGACCTCTGGCCAAACCTGTTTATATTAACCACACATTACCATTTGAATGCTATTGTGAGTTTAACAAATGAAAAGCAGGCCATGACAGCATTAGGATTTTATTCAAAGGTGTGAATAAACAATAAAACCTGCATTTAGATATAGCCAAACACATCAGCACCTGTACTCTCTCTCTCTCTCTCTCTCTCTCTCACACACACACACACACACACACACACACACACACACACACATACACACACACACACACACACACACACACAAAAAGAGAGCCACAAACACTCAAAAGCAATGATTCCTACCCCACTCAGCTATTCCATCTGCTTAGTGTTCAAAAGAAATCAACACTGTTCATCCACCATGCCTGTATTCATTAATTTGTGTATTAATACAACTCAAAAACATCCCCAGCTATTATTTGATTGACTACAGTCCCTACAAAGAACAAATGAATAAAGTTGTTAAATACATAAGATATACTTTATACCAACAAATTTATTACAGATTTGTTTTACAATTGATTACACACATTTCTTAATTCTATATTCACCTTTTCAAAATTCTTCATACAGTTCTCTTTACCAACATGCAACAAGTTCAGCACATTAGTAAACCTCAAATCCAAATGCATTAAAACAAACAAACAAAAAAAATTAATTCATACATTCCTCAAAGCTCGTTATACCATACCACTAGCAAAGGTTTTCTCCCAAGAAGAACACTTTGCAAAACACACACACACACACACACACACACACACACACGCACACACACGCACGCACGCACACAAACACTAACATTAGGCAACATTATAAGATTATCATTATGTCTTTGATATTGATTTTTGTTGAGCATCCTATTCCAAAACCATGTGCATTAAATGACGTTTTACAAGTCCTTGATGTTGATGTGTTGGAAGCAGGAAAAATGGGCAAGTGTAAAGATCTGAGAGGCTTTGACAAAGGACAAATTGTGTTGGCTAGAAAACTAGGTCAGAGCATCTCCAAAACATCAGGTCTGGTGGGGTGTTCCCAATATGCAGTGGTTAGTAACTAGTAAAAGTGGTCTAAGAAAGGACAACCAGTAAATTGGCAACAGGATCATGGGTGCCCAAGACTCACTGATGCATGTGGAGAGCAATGGCTAGACCATCTGGTCCGATCCCACAGAAAAGCTACTGTAGCAAAATTGCTGAAAAAGTTAACACTGGCAATGATTGAAACATGCTGGAACACACTGTGCATCACAGCTTGTTGCATAAGCATGTCAGGCTGCCCATGCGGAGCCCTGTCCACCACCGAAAGCTCCTCCAATGGGCACATGAGCATCAGAACAGGATCACATTTTAAATCACATTTTCTTCTACACCATGTGAACAGCCAGATGCATGTGTATCACTTACCTGGGGAAGAGATGGCACAAGGGTACACTATGGAGGAAGGCAAGCCAGCAGAGGCCGTGTGATGCTCTGGGCAATTTTATGCTGAGAAACCTTGGGTCCTGGCATTCATGTGGATGATACTTTGACATGTACCACCAACATAAACATTGTTGCAGACAGAGTAAACCCTGCCACACTGCAAAACAAATGTTCAGGAATGGTTTAAGGAACATGACAAAGAGTTCAAGGTGTTGACTTCCAAAATTCCCCAGATCTCAATCCAATTGAGCATCTGTGAGATATGCTGGACAAACAAGTAAAATCCATGGAGGCCCCACCTTGCCACTTACAGGACTTAAAGGAACTGATGCTAACGTCTTGGACTTGTGGAGTCCATTCCTCAACAGTGGAGATCTGTTTTGTTGGCAAAAGGGGGACCTACACAATATTAGGCTGGTGATTTTACTGTTATGGCTGATTTATTGTTAGTGCTTAGTGCTTGGTGATACAGCATGTGATATCTCACATGTGCATGCATGTTTATGTATGTACTGTGTTACTTTTCTAGAATTGCAGTGGTATAATTTTTTATACTTTGGATTTACTTCATGCAAAAATGATAAAGCAGTGTATAATGTAGTAAATTCTACACAGTGAGGGGGTAGCATGATCTTGTTGAGAATTATAACTTATTTATTCAGATTAAAATCAAATTGATACATCTGGTACTGTTAACTGATGTTAGTGTTTTTTTCAGGTCATTGTGTTGTTATTGATAAAGGGTTCTTGTTGAGAGAGAAGTGTAGTGTTCTGGTACAATGAGTCTGAAGCCTGTGAGATGGGAATAGACATTGGGTTGGATACCAATAGATTGCAAGATGAAGTGCACACATACATTCACACCTAGGGGCAATTTACAGTCACCAATCTACCAACTGGCATGTTTTGGGAGGTGGAAGGAAACCAGAGAACCCGGAGGAAACCGACACAGACATGGGAAGAGCAGACAGAGTATATATAAGGCACTTGGTTTTAAACTCATATTGAACAGTTTTGAAAATATGTGGAAAAAATAGTACTATCAAAATAGAATGTATGGAAAGTGTGCTGTACTTACACAAAGTTTTGTTGGAAGTGAGAGATAAAAGAATTTGAGAATTTTGAAAGATGAGATGTGTCTTTTGTGTCAGAACAATGAACACTGATCCAATCAGACCCCATAGCTTGCTGTTATGCTAACTGTGTAACTGTAGTAGTGATGTATCTATTTTTTTTTACTGTAAACATTCTATTTAAATTCCACCTTAGTAAAGAAAATAGGCAATATTGGGGCACATGGAAGGACGATATTTACTGTAGGAGTTAAGAGAGAAAAGTGCCAGACTTTGGGAACTGGAAGGAGGAGGCTTTTAAAAGTGCTTGAAATAAAAGTCACGATGAGGGAAAGGAAAGATCAGTCTGAATCACCATCTCACCACTTCTATCTCCCTCTCTCTCTCTCTCTCTCTCTCTCTCTCTCTCTCTATCACACACACACGCGCACACACACACACACACACACACACACACACACACACTTTCTCATTATATCCAAACCACATCCTTATTCACTGAATATAACCAATATACATAAAATTTCAACCCCACATAGAGGAGTGTGGATCTCCTGGTGACAGAATCTGCAAGTCTGTTGGCAAACTGAGCTGCATTAGATCAGTAATATAATACACACTCCATGAGGCTAACTTGCCCATTACCCACTACCCACGGTGTGTTTAGTCAGTCTGAAACCAGTTATTTTTTTATTTACAGAAAACACAAATCACACAAATCTCCTTATCCAGCATATTCTCAAATTCTCATCACAAATTACCCCTCCACTATCACCAGGGAGTGGCACTGTTGTATCTCAGTACATTTGTTCATAACACAAGCATTCTCTGTAATTAGCTATAGGGAATTATTTATTTTTTCTTTTCTCTCTACCGATTACCTTCCCTCTCTGAGGAGCATTATTGTCGACAGAACATTGTTCCTTTTATTTGGACGTGTAAATAACAGGGAGTCAGTGACAGATTTGGAAGATGGAGATGGCAAGAGGTTTAAAACTTCACGGGAACAGGATCAGAGCAATTAACAAAATCTGACACACAAATACACAATACACACAAGCTCACCAATATCAGCGTTAACTACAATAATGTCAACAAAAAAGAGAAAATGTTCCACATACTGAAAATAATTCAACTTGAAAAGGGTTTAAATTCAGCAATCTGGAATGTTATATCCCATGTATGACTATATAAAAAAAAATACTAAAGAATTTATTTGAGTTTTGTTTACCCAGCAGCACTTGATTGCACTTGATGCATAGATTATCCAAATTCCAGATTCAGACTTGTCTATGTCCTCTGTAAAAGTAAACTTTCCAAGCACAGAGTTTAAACATATCTGGTGACACACACCCAGTCAGTGCAGGAAGAGAGCTGTTTAGTACATGCAGTGTAGTTTAGAAATTTCTACAGAAATTCATACTGAACTATTGAGCTATTGTTTTCAAGCTAAAACGAGACAACTTACAGTTCCTGGGTGAAAATTCCAAAGCAACTGAAAGCAACATTTTTTTCTAGACATGTGTCTCCTTTTTAAAAATGCATGGATTTGCAATGGTTTGTGTTGGCTCCTTCTCCACTAGATGTAAAGTCAAGTTGTAGATCACTCACCCACACAATAGCACAACCATGTCACATGCTTCACCGTGTTTATTTCACACATTATTCTTTAAGAACAGACCATATCTCTCTCAGCACAGTCTCTGTCACCTCACATTCCTCTTGTGTTTTATGTACACAAACACCTACCATTCTCTCTGTAAGTATGTAGATTTCACTTAGCATGAAGTCGACTTCTTGAAACAGCATACATGTATGTGTTACATGCATTCAATTACTGTATAGCCAGCTTTAGGTTGCCTTCTATGAGCAGCTTATTCATAGCTCATTAAACACTGTACTCACTGCAACAAATCAGTCAATTTTCAGAATTAACACAACCTAAAATGTCATGTTGGCCAAACATTATATTACAAGATCTATTATGCAAATTAATTGGAATCATCAGTGTATCTGACCTTGAACATTTGAAATAATTAAACACTGCACAGTGTCCAAAATGTGAATTCTTGGTACTGAACAATGTGCTCCTCTCATCCTGTAATACCACAGCTGATTGATCAGAAGGTGTGGATTGATTTTATATAGCAGCATGGCTCTGACAGTTGTTCCGGCTGTAACATGAATGATAGGTTTAGATTAATGTACTTGTTCTGGTGTTTTTTTATTGTTTCTATAGCAACAGCTCATAAACAGGGACTTGTAGGGCAGACTCTCCCTATAATCTTAGTCTAATAATAAATAGATTTTAAAAAGTGTTTTGTTTAGCAAAAAAAAAAAAGAATGTATCATCATTAATGTGGTGTATTTTTTTTGTTAGTAGACTAAAAGGAGTGGAAGGAGTTGCAGATGCCAGCAGCAGTAAGTTTCAGTGCTTCACTGCAGTCGTGAACACAGAAATGTTTATTCTTTGCAGTTTCATGGTAGAATGAGAAGCTGCATTTTTTGTCTCATTAACTTCAAGAGAGAGAAACGTCTGGGTTACGCACGTAACCCGTTTTCCTTGAGAAGGGAACAAAACATTGCGTGAGCTTCGCACTGTGGGAAGTGCCCTCGTGCGTGACCAGTATCTGAAGCTTGCATAACATAATGCCTATTTATAGGCCTGCTGTAATCAGGTGACTTGGCAATTAAGCACGTCACGTGAAATAAAAACGGTACCTGTGAACCGTGCTGTCAGCCTCTATTATCTGTAGCGTAGACACAATTCACAAGTATGCCCAAGTAAGACAAAGCTTTGCAGAGGGAACACAATGTTATGTGAGCTTCGCGATGTGGGAACAAGAATACCCACTCTGTCATATTGAGGGCATGGCCTGTTCAAAAGATCCGAGCCCGAGGGTTACTGCAAGACACTCGAACCCGGGGTGAAACGTATATACAGATTATAATATTGAATGAATGTGTGTGCCATGCAGCACACACATCCTGTAAGGGTACCCCTTTGGACAAAGCCTTCGAGTAGGCGACCCCTCTAGTGGAATGAGCCCTTATGCCCAGAGGCATAGCAAGACCATGCACCTCATCAGCGATAGAGATTGCTTTCACTATCAAATTGGACATACTCTGCTTCGACACAGCATCACCTCTACTGTCGCTGCCGAAGCAGACCAGCTGACGTATGCCACTTGCCAGAGCAGTGGACGTAAGCACAGAGAGGCCTTACTGGACAGAGTAGGTAAAATTTCTTTCGTTGTGGTGTGTGGAACGGAGGAGGTCAGAAAGCTTGCCAAAAGACCTAGGCACTTTAAGAATATGATCCAGCCTAGGATATAGGAAGGCCTTGGCTAATCCAGGGGCAACGTCAAGGCAGGAAGAGGCAACAGAGAGAGCTTGTAGATCTCCTACTCACTTGAGAGATGTCAGGGACAGCAGAAGAGATACCTTTAGAGTCAAAAGCTTATCTAAGGGCTCAATTGAGGCACCTGACAGATTTTCCAGGACCACAGAAAGGTCCCAGGAAGGCATGTATGGTCTGCAGATGGGCTTCAGCTGCCTGAAACCGCACGTAAACCTCGATGTTAGAGGCCAGCGGAAATGGCAGCCACATAGACAATAATTGTAGAAGGAGCCAACACTACTGAGAAGCATCCTTGTAAGAACTCCAGGACTGTAGCTATTGCGCAGTTTACTATGTCTAGCTGATATTCCTCAGACCACAAAGCAAAAAGTCGCCACTTGAGCGCATAAAATTTCTTGTGGATAATGCTCTACTCAACTACTAGTCCAGGCTCTTGTCATATCAAAACTGGTCAACTGCAATGCACTACTCTTGGGCCTCCCAGCCAGCACTATGAAAAACCCTTCAGATGATTCAGAATGCAGCAGCACATCTCATTTTAAATCAGCCCAAAAGGACCTATGTCACACTCCTCTTCATCTCCCTCCACTGGCTTCCTGTAGCCACCAGTATGAAATTCAAGGCCTTGATGCTCACATACAAGACTTTGTCTGGAACAGTACCCCCTGCCTCAACACACTCCTGAAGGCTTACATTCCCTCCAGTAATCTGTGATAAATTAATGACCGACAGTTAGTAGTGCCTACTCAGCGTGGCTCAAGGTCCCTTTCCAGAACCTTGTCACTAACTATCCCTCAATGGTGGAATGAACCTCCAACCTCAATCACCAGAATCTATCACAATCTTCAAAAACCAACTAAAGACCCACCTTTTCCATGAACTAACCCCTAAAATCTCAACCCCACTTTATCCTAAAAAATAAAATAAATAAAATAAAACACCTACTCTGGCACTGAAACCTCTACTCTGCGCACTTTGCTTTTCTAGTACTCAATTAAAGATATATTACTGTAGCACTGATTGTATTGTTCTCGGCTTGATATATACTCCACCATTTGTGGATGGTGCCTCCAAACCCTGAGGATCAGATCTTGCCTCAACAGGATATCTGCCCCAACATTCAAGTTGCCCAGAATGTACAATGCATTTACTGACAAGAACTTTCATTCCGCCAAGAGAAGAATTAGTTGCACCAGCCTGAAAAGGGGCTTGAATGTAACCCTCCCTGGTGGTTGATATATGTTACCACCACTGTGTTGTCTGTCACAACTAACACATGGTGACCTCCCAATTGAGGAAGAAATAATTTCAGTGCTAGAACTAAGGCCTTTTTTTTATAGAAAACCAAAAAAAACCCTCTCTGAGCCAGAGGAAGAGTCGCAACGTGAGCTCAAATATCTGGCAGAGAGCTGGACCTAGAAGACAGAGTAAGAGATAGAGAAGGGTTCAACTCTGGCTCCTCTTCCAGATCCATATGAGATCCCCAGGACCTGAGCCAGCTGGCTGCCTCAGCAGCACCCAGCCCAGATCCGTGAGGCTCTGTAACCCAACTCCCTCCAGCTGAGAAGAGAGAAAACGACGAGCAGAGCTGCCTAATTGTAAGGATTTCACAATGCACACAGTCAGACCTCTTGAGGGCTGCCCTGGTGTGTTCCATCCCTAGACTCTTCACACAGAAAGTGTGTCCATCTCCCGTGATGAAACAGACACACTTCCTAAATTCTCTCTCACTCATAATTTACAGAATAGTATGAGTTCACAGGTGCCATATTTATATTATGTGACGCCCTTAATTGCCACATCACCTGATAATGGCAGGCCTTTAAATAGGCACAATGTTACACAAACTTCAGATACCAGTCATTCACAAGGGTGCTTTCCACAGCATGAACCTCATACAACATTGAGATCCCTTTGAAAGTGAACCAGAATGCTATTGAGGGAACAACTGTTTATTGTTGCAATATCCTAAGCAGTAAAAGGAACTGTTCCACAATAATAAATTTAACTGTCAACATTTAAAAAGTGTGATGTGTCATACCTTAATAAATTCAAAATTGTAATTGTTTGCAAATCATAATGGTATAAGCGGAGTAACACACTTTTGACCGTGATGTTATACAAAAAAATATACTTAGGGTGGTATTAGGCACTCACAACAATATTGTGGTACACTGTATGTTATTAATTTTGACAGACGGTTGACTGTAGTCCTGAAAGGATACTCCCTGAAACACATTATCATTATTATACCCAATCAGAACAATTGCCAAACCCTGTTGACTTGTTTGCTGTTGGCAGGTCCTTTATAAATGCTTGCTCTTCAAACACACCTCTATACATTTCATCTGTCCCTAATGTCTCTCACAATCATAGAGAATAAGCAGTAATTGATTGCCCACTGTAGAAATTATGTTTTGGTCAGTCTGAAAAAGCCCTTAAGGCATATTTTCCAAACTACATTAAAATAAAGTGATTTTTATTTATTCATTTTTTTTTATCACATATCCATCCTGATTGCTGTTCTGAGATTTGCTTATAAAATGTCTGATTGCTGCACTGATTGACTTATCTGTCAGTACTTCAGGGGAGAATGTATTTTAGAACATCATTTATGAAAATTAATGAATAATTACTTTGTGACACTCCTTATAAATCTGTAGCTTAAATGACTGCCGTGAGCGATCACACATCAGACTTATCAAAATCAGAATTAACTTATCAAGCTTCCTTATTGCTGAGAAACACTTTATCTGTATTGGGACTTATTTCAGTTTTTCAATCATGTAGTCCCATCATGTTCAGTAGCACCTGACCTTGCTCTGAAAATTCACACTTAGCTGAGGAAGCATTTTAACATGGCAGTTGCTCTTCTATCAGCTTCAAAAATACATGCCAGGAAATGCATTATTTGTTTGAATAAAAAAATCACTTTTAATGAATGAAATTAATTCAATTTAATTAATTAAATCTTTTTTTTTTAAATCACCACATAAATGTACGTGGATTTGCATTATTTTCTAATAATTCAACGGACTGGAGTCAATTATTCTGCTTATAACACAGTTACCACACTTCAAGACATTGTTCAGGTGATTTATTTCAAGACATTTTTCGGGGTTTTTTTCCTTAAAATGCTCTTGTGTTTGGAACTAATTTATTACGCTTCCCATCTTAAGCCTCCATTGCTAATTCCAAAACTTCATTTTAGTAGTATGTAGTAGACATGTTATTCTTAATCAGAGATTAAATACTGATGAATTGTGGCGCATGTAATTGGATTGTAATTAAATAAAATAGAATATACCCATAATGTGATATATTCATTATTAAACATTTACATTATACAAAATAACTGTTTATAATATTTTGATACAGGAACTCCAGAATGAAACAATAAGCTCTTTTGCTTGTGCACAGATGTATGGATTTGTGTATGAGTGTGTAAGAGAGAGAAAAAAATCTAACAAATTGATTTTGAAAAGGGAATAAGGAAAGTCACTTTGAGAAAATCAGTGTTGAACACATAGATAGAGATAAAAAAAAAAAATTAAAAAAGAAGATCCTATACAGTCTGAAGATGTGGCTGTGACAAAATGCTGGCTTGGGGCTAAGATTAGGAATCCATCAGTCTGCCATGAAATATTCAAACACACATGGTGAGGCTTAGGATGTTATGAAAGACATGATGAAATGATGGCTGTCTGAACTTAGAAGGAACAATATGGGACTACTATACCTCCAAAAAATCTCCTTATATATAGTGGCCTAGGAAAACCCTTCACATGGTGAAATGTTGATATTTTATGAATGTCAAAACTGAAATATGTTTCTCTTTTGTACATATCTCAAGGGGAAGTAAAGTGATAGCATTTTAATGTCTGGCTGCCCCCAAAAGTAACAGAGGCAAAAATGCCACTGAAAGGATAATATTACACTGAAAGACATTATGTTGTCTGAAAGTAAATACTATTTATTGATTTACTCTGGATTTATTAAATATGTAATAAATAAATTATTAAGAAACAATAAATATGTCCATTAACAATGGAAAACAAGTAATTGCCTTGATAATAAGCATAATTCACCCCAGTCCCTCTAATCTCTTCTCCTGAGTTAAATGCCAGACATGGTATTTTATAATCTGGAGCCTCATTATCACTTGACTGATCACTGTTCGCTCTTATATCGGAATTGAAATAATCACAAATTAATTCATTTAAGTAAGTAAATTGTGCAAGTAAATTGTGCATTTCTTCATAGCATTCAGATATTACAAATCTGTCTGTCCACTGCTATCTCTACATTCTAAGTGACAGTGCATATGCATCACTGACAAATTCACAGTTGGTATTTATAACTGAATCTAGATAGATAGATAGATAGATAGATAGATAGATAGATAGATAGATAGATCGATAGATCGATAGATAGATAGATATACAGTATGTACATGAGAGACATGAGGCATCAAAGGAGATTTGTATCTGCAGTTCAATGTATTTGTTGTTCAAAGCAATCATATATTTCTACCCCATAATTTGTACGTCATGTATTATTACTCAACAATGGCATCCAAGGTAGTTCAAGTTATATAAAGACTATAGCAACGATACCTTTAAAACAAAAAAAGGAAACCTGGTGGTGGTAGCCATCTCCAGAAAAAATGCTTGCAGTACGCTGTTCAAAGTTTATATCAGACTCAGTGTAAGAGTGGATATGTGCACTTTATTTGGACTCATCTAATTGCCATGGTAGTCAGGAATGTGAAATCTTAACAACAACAACAAAAAAAACCCTATAGCTCATCCACAAACACCTCTCTCCCTGTGCAGATCATTACTAAAGTACACTAAACTGCAACACACCAGAAAACCACCAGAAATGACTAAAAACCTACTTACAGTACAGCTCTTCTTATCCTAAACACTAGCAGATTTCCATTCTCTAATCATAATTAATAACACTTTACACATATACAGTGGCAATGAAGTTCTATAAAAGCACCAATCAAGCATAACATTAAAACCTCCTGCCTAATATTGTGTAGGTCTCTCTTATGGCACCAAAACAGCTCTGGCCTTTTGAGTCCACAAGACCTCTGAATGTGTGCTGAGGTATCTTGCACCACAACATTAGCAGCAGATCCTTTAAGTTCTGTAAGTTGCGAGGTAGGGACTCTATGTACCAGATGTATTTTTTCTGGCACACCATTCATGAACAATTTTTGCAGTGTGTCAGTGGGCATAATACTGCTGAAAGAGGCCATTTCCCATGACCCTGTATCTGATTTACCAGTTGTCCTTCCTTGGACCACTTTTGGTAGGTACTGTACTGACCACTGCATACTGGGAATACTCTAAGACCTACTGTTTTGTAGATGTTCTGACCCAGTTGTCTAGCCATCACGATTTGGCCCTTGTCAAAGTTGCTCAGATCCTTACAGTTGCCCATGTTTCTTGCTTCCAACACATCAACTTCAAGAACTAACTATTCACTTGCAGAGAAATAATCAGTCTTATTCACGTCACTTGTCAGTGGTTTTAATGTTATGGCTAATCAGTGTAATATGTGTAATTAGTTTTCATAATACTGCATTCCCTAAGAAGGTCATATATCATTCCATCCTACTAATAGATCAGTGGCTGAAACTGTACTTCAAAATCCTTCAGTGGGATCCTGAGTCTACTTTCCTTTTTAAGATGTGTCTACTCATCAACTTGAAAAAAACAAAACCTTGTTATCCTTGTAAAGAGATAATCCACTTCTAAGTGTATTAACACAGCCGCTAAATTCACAGGCCTTAAAGGATCCGTTTTTGTCACCCATCAGTCCTCATGCATCACCGCAGGACTTTTATATTGTCTTTCCTACAAGAAATGCAGTCAGATGTAGATTGGGGAAACTCAGAGGAGACTAGCTGATCATTTTGTCAAGCACCTGTGTAGTTGATTAGAACGAAGTATTTCTCCTTTCTGGTGGCAAGATACTTCAGGAGCAATGGACATAACATTAATGACATCTCTGTTTGAATTTGCCAGTTGTAGATATGGGCGTGAAGCAGTTTAAGGAAAAAGAGCTCATCTATACACTTGAAACTTTGGTACCCCATGGAATGAACATAAAGTTTTGACAATAGCTACATCATCATCATCATCATCCTCAAACATTTTGAATATCAACTGATTTGACCCCCTACAGCCTCAGAAGCATTTGAACAGCTGATGACCTTTGTTTGAAGCACCCTGTTTCTCTACAATGCGTACTATTCTGAACTTTATATACAACCCAGCAACTTTTTCTGCAACACCTTTACAATGAATATCAACACTCTTTCACAAGCATACAATGCATATCAATATATCAAACTTTCACTTGAATGTGGAATCAGATGTGGCCAGAGAAATAAACTGCAATGTCTGTAATATAAGACGCCTAGGACAGTGCTACAGGGAGATAGGAAGGATAGCTCATTGTCCTTGCAGTGGAAAATTACATGTAACCATGTGTCCCCCGTAGACGTGATCGAGAACTTGCAGATGCCTTGGTGGAAGAGTGGAGTAACAGCAAGAACTGACAAATCTGGTGCAGTCCATGAGGATGAGATGTACAGTAGTACTTAAAGCAGTTGGTGGCCACACCACATACTGACTGTTTTGTTATTGCCCCCCCCCTCCTTGTTCAGGGACTCATTGTTCCATTTCTCTCTCTCAAATGTCTGGAAATCTGCAAATTTGCTGGAAATAAAAGCAGTTGAAGTGAGTGGACGTTTCTTTTTTGCCTGCTATGTATTGTAGTGTATGTACTGTGTGTATATATTTAAACCCGATATTTATTGAAGGATACATTAAATTTCATGTGTTGCAGTGCTAATTGCTGATGCAACACCCTCATCTTCAAATTTGAAATGCGGAATAAATTTACAAACCAGAAGACATTTAAAGGTCCACTTTTCATTGCTTAAAAATCAGACGATGAACGATCCAATTTACATGCTTTAAGATAATTTGGAAGTGACCTTCAAAGTCTTAAGAAAGTGTGTGCAACAAATATAGAATGTGAAATGTCAGGATGATTACAGGAAATGATTCATTCATGAGTGGCACACAGAACAGTCTAATGAGTGTCTTTACCCAAAACTACATCATATATCAAATTTTGACAGTTTCTTATATTTAAACCAAAATATGAAATCTTATTGCTAATTTCTACTCAAGAACATATTCCAGCAGTGAAAAAGATAACACCATAATAATGTAATCACTTTAAGGTTCAAACATGTGTGGGTCACATTATGCACGTATGACATTTTCTCCATCCATCCATCTTCTACCACTTACTCGCCGGGGAACTTGGAGCCTATCCCAGGGAGCTTCGGGCTACACCCCGGACAGGGTGCCAGTCCATCGCAGGGCACAATCACATACACACTCACACACCCATTCATACACTACGGGCACTTTAGACATGCCAACCAGCCTACCATGCATGTCTTTGGACTTGGGGAGGAAACCAGAGTACCCAGAGATCTCCCCCGCAGCATATATAAATATAAATATATAAATATAAAAAATATATAAAATATATATATATATATATATATATATATATATATATATGTATGATTGGCAAAATCTATTCACCAACTGGTCTCAGTTGTGGGCCACTGCATACAATGGTTGCATACCTACCAATCAGACCTGCAGAATAAGCTTGACAGCGGGGAGGGAATTGGGCCTGATGAACTTCGCAGCGCCACTGATATGTCTCTATGGGCGATCAAGCAAATGGCCCATCATATACTTCCTAACGATGCAGTCATTGTTTTAGCTCGTCCCAAAGGTGTTCAGGTGTTGAGGTCAGAGCTCTGTGTAGACCACTCAAGTTCTTCTACTCCAACCTTGGAAAACCATGTCTTCATTGACTTAGCTTTGTGCAAAGGGGCATTGTCATGCTGGAACATGTGTGGGCACCATAATGTCAGTGAAAGGAAATTGTAATGCTGCAGCATACAAAGAGATGAGCTTCAAACTGTGTGTGGCACAGTTTGGGGAAGAACCACATACAGTGGTTCTTGACCTAAAACATCATCAGATTTTATCAGAAGTCCTAAAAGTAAATAAAGAGAAATTTCTTTCTTAAGAAAGAAATTACATTACATTTCTTTAAACATTTTTTTGGTAAAAGTTTTCTTTTTCCACCAGTAATTAGTCCTTTTTCATTTGAATAATGCAATTAATCCAATCTGCCATAATGGATCAGAGAGCTAGGTGAATTATGTAAAGGTGAACTATTATCATTGTGAAATGAATAAATGAGCAACATCTAATCAAGAGTTGTTCAGAGCAAGAGAAGACAGTGGGTTCAGTTTTATTTTGTAGTGAATAGAAGGGATGTGATGAGATGGGATTTTTAAATAATTTTAAATGTTGGTCGTGAAAAATAAATAATGATAAATCTACACTGGATATAATGCAATATCCAGATATTTGATCTTGCTTAGTAACTTAGAAAAGGCACCAAGAGATACTGCCTACAGCATAGTGACGCACAATATTAACAATAATTGAATAATTATGTTAATAATACTAAAAATAAAATAAACACATTTTTAAAACAATTTCAGCATTAAGAGATTTTTTTTTGTCTCTGCCCGGATTTCAGATGAAGCAAGGACACTGCATTAATCAGAGTGCTGAACATATGTGCTAGCCACATGATCGTGCTTTCTCCTTCTCTCCAACCCCTTGCTCTACACTCCTCCTTATCCAAAAACATCAGCTAGCAGAAGAAGGTGAATAAAAATTCAAACTTTCTCAGGTCCAGACACAAGGCTTAAGGTTGCATGGGTCTGAAGATGGATAAAGGGGGTAAAAACAGTCAACCAGTTATGCTCAAACTTGAAGGATGTTGATCACTAGCAGCTTATCGCAGCCCCTGAATCCAGCCACTGTGAATTAAAGAAGAAATAGTATCTCCCTTGCTCATTTTTCAAGCTCCAAGAGATGCTGCAGAGCCCTGCATCTTTTCTTTCTGCAGCACTGCTGTTCAGCAGAGATAATCCAGGGCCCATTCTGAGCCACCGAATCCATCTTTCTCCAATTGGTGGACTGGAGTCCTTGGCTGCGGCGAGGTCATTGCTTTTATGAACACATACACAAACGTTTTTCCTATCTCTCTTTCTCTGTCTCCCTTAAATCCCTTTTGTTCACAGTTCTGGGATTTTGTTTCATATTATCACTCTTGCCTTGAGAAAGTTAAAATATGTAGTAAAACCAGTCCAAATAGCATGATGACGTTTCACTTGTTTAAGTAATAGTAGTCTACTGTGAATGAAATAAATTCCATATTTCAAAAAACCTCCTGTGGCTCACATTTTCAAATTTTGTGATGCCACTATAGCACTCACGTCCAATCTAAAACGAGTGTGCATGCTCCAGAGGAAGGGCGAGGTTGGCTTGCCCATGGATAAACCCCTCTGATTACATAAATCCCTCATGGCTGGTGGCAGGGAAGAAGGGGAATAAAAATTACTTATGCCAGAGGACAAAATGGAGCTGTAGCAAGTTTGCACATGCCGATTACTCACATCCGCTTATTTCTACTACCCAAAGCACAGACACCCTTCTACATCACTGCTACACTTTTTTGCACATAGGATAAGCTTCCCTTCCATATGTATATTGGCTAAAATTGTTTTAAAATCAATTTTAAAAACTTATATCAAGTAATTAAATATATTTACAGGCGATATAGTGTAAGTATATGCACTATATCATTATTATATTGTATACAGTAAATTTACTGGACAATCTGAAAGTTATTTACTGGCAGCAGAGTGCATTTGCCTTAAATACTTACATTATAAACTAAAACATAATTTGCTTGATGCTTTTATACAACGTGACATACAATTGAGACACTGAGCAGTTGAATGTTAAGCATCTTGCTCAAGGTTTAGGATCAAACCATAGCAGCTTGGTGGTGGTAGGATTTAAACTCGTGACCTTCTGATGTGTAGCTCAAAGGAATAACTTCTGAGCCACCACTTCCTTCAGCCAGCTTGCATTGGTTCAATGCTGCAAACCAGTGGTTCTCAACCAGGGTGGCGCAGAGAGATCGGATGAGGGCGCAAATTGTTTTCAAGAAAAAAAACACAGACAGGGCATCAATTGGGTATTCGGTGTATTTTATTGCTTTTCAGATAGAATGTGCATAAATGGAAAAACCTTGCATTCTCTCTCCCCCTGTATTTTGTTTTTGCTGGGTAGATGTGGAGCTTTTAGCTACTTGTTAGTGCACACTAGTGTTGCCAATTTAGCAACTTTTCAGACACCTTTATCAACGTTTTTGCACAAAAAAGTGCCTAGCGACAAATGCCACATGATAGGGGAGGCTTGGAGGGGCTTTAGTTACAAAAGGTTAAGAACCTCTGCTGTAAACCAATGCACTGCTCTAGTTGCCCAATCATTTATCGGCCAAGTACAATCCTTAAAAATAATAAAACAGTATGTTTCTGTAAAATAAATACTTACTAATATTTAGTAAAAGGCACCAAGAGATACAGTATGTAAAAAAAAAAAAAAAAAAAACTTATATACACATCTCGTCAATGATAAACATATCATATCTGGACAGCAATAAAATAAGCAAAGAGCCAGTGAGGTTTAGCAGGTTGTGTTTTCTATGAACCTGTATGTTTGCTTCATGTGGTCACATGATCACTCTCCATACACAATGTGGTGTCCAAGAAGTCATAGAGGCACTGGAGAAGAAAAAAGAGACACTGCCTTTTATTTCAGTTTGGGGCGAACCGAAGTTACGGCAACAATTTGAAAATACAATAGAACAATAATCACAAAGTATACAAGAAGCATACTTTTTCGGTTCACAACTCAGGAAGTGTTTAATATCTGTGGGAGGCACACTGATAAACATGCTATGAGACCGAATAAAGCAAGCAGCAGCAAGCATCTTTTTTTCCCAACACAGGGTGACAGCTGCATAGAAAATCATGCACATGTGTATCCAGACAGGACTAAAATTATTAGACAAATGCTGAGTTTGGCACAAAATAAAACAGTAGGCAATCGGACCTTTAATTTTCACAGAGAAGGATGATTACTAACAATGACATGGCCAATCCTGACCATAATAAAGTCACAGAGGGGCACCAATAAATTAGAAAATTTCCCCAGAACCCTATGTGTATGCCATCTCTTGGGCTATAGACATTAAAGAAAATAAACAGTTGTTGTTTATGTACATGTTACATGCCTCATTTGGATGTGTGTGTGTTTTAGTTTTTTAAAAAAGCTTTGGATTAGGCAATGTTGTAACTCATGTTTACTTCATGCCGGGTTGTCAATTCCAACATATTTCAACAAGACAACCGGTACATCATGAACAAACACCCACATGTAGTAGGAGGGGAGCTACACCAAGAAAAAATGTCAATAAATTCCATATGCACAATGCAGTGAGTCATAGTTTTGTTTTAAATTGTTCTAAAATTTAATGTTAATCTTTCAGAACATTTACAATGGAATGGTTCACTAATAGAGATGGTTCATTTTCAATACCATAAGAACACTAGCTTCCCAACAAACAGTTGCGGAAATTTCTTTTGTATGACTGTAAAAGTGTTGTTTAATATAGAGGATATGCACGTGACGTCACGGTAGTTTATCTGTTTACCAGATAAAATTATATAATGAAATAAAAATATTTGTACATACCTGCCCACATACAACCAGAATCTTTATTGGTGTTCTTGTCACTTTAATTTCTCCAACAAATCCCGCCTTGAAGTAGGACCAAGCATCAAGGCTTTTGTATGCCTTCAAGTTCTCTGAGAAGGGAACTTCGACATTGCATTTAGCAGTATGGGAACGCCTTGCGCGTGACCGGTATCTGAAGCTTGTGTAAAATCATGCCTCTACTTATAGGCCTGCCATGATCAGGTGACGTGGCAATTAAGCGCGTCGCACGATATATATATGGCACCTGTGAACCGCGCCGCCAGCCTTATTATCTTCAGCGAGACTGCATGTCTGTTGTGTGTGACAAAAACGCTTCATTTCTACTCGATATTTTCTCAAAATCTCTTAACTTTTCTATCCCTTTTTAAAGAAAAGGAGAGGTAAGTAATGAGTGAGAAAGAGTTAAAGACGTGTGTAACGTGCTCCCGTTTCATCACGGGGGAAAAGTGCACACTTTCTTGGTGAAGTGTTAGTGGTGTAGTATGCGATGGCAACCTCGAGGGGCTGCGCATGGTAACGCTACATTAAGCAGCTCGACTCGCGCTTTTCTCAAAAAAAAAAACGAAAAAAAAAAAGCCGAGTGAGTCGAGTTTCAAAGCCTCGCGGATCTGGTCCGGCCGCTGCCGAGGCAGCCAACCGTCTCAGGTTCGGGGGATCTCTTAAATCTGGAAGAGGTGCCGGAGACGAGCGCTGCTCTATCTCTCTCTCTGTCTTCCGGGTTCGGCTCTCCGCTGGATTTTGGAGTTCGCGTCGCGACTCCTCCTCCCGCTATAATAATAATAATAATAAACTTTATTTTATAAAGCGCCTTTAAAGTAGCTTCGCAAAGCGCTGTACCTAAATACACAAATCATAGAATAAATAAAAGTTAAATAAAATGACTAAAACTGTAATAAAAACAAATATAAAACAGTCAAAAAGATATTAAGAGTCAAAAGCGAGTTTAAAAAAGTGAGTCTTTAAAAGAGCTTTAAAAATGCCAAAGGACTGAGCTTCCCTGAGTTCAGGGGAAAAGAGTTATAAAAAGTGATGGAGCGTAGACAGAAAAAGCCCTGTCACCCATAGACTTAAGGTGAGTTAGTGGAACCGTAAGTAGATTACCCTGTGAGGAGCGCAGTCTGCGATGTGGGGTGTACGGGATTAATAGGTTAGTTAAATATTGTGGAGCCAATCCGTGCAATGCCTTGTATGTTAACATCAAGATTTTAAAATCCACCCGGAACCTGACCGGGAGCCAGTGTAAGGACTTCAAAACAGGAGTGATATGGTCATATCTCCTGCTTCCCGTCAGGATCCGGCCGGCAGAGTTCTGAACATACTGCAATTTGTTAATTGCAGTTTTACAAACTCCGGCTAAAACGGCATTGCAATAATCCAACCGCTTGACAACAAATGAATTCATCAGCTTTTCAGCGACAGATAAGTTTAGCATTGGTCTTAATCTGGCAATATTTCTGAGGTGAAAAAAGGAAGCTTTCACAGTGCTCTGAACAAAAAAATCAAAAGTGAGGTTAGTGTCAAAAATTACACCAAGGTTCCTCAACTTGCTTTGGAACTCTAGAACAGAGCCATCGACGGAGAGACACAATGGAGCCGCATTGCGAATCTGATGACGGGAACCTATGAGCATGACCTCAGTTTTCCCGCTGTTCAGGCACAGAAAGTTATTATTCATCCATTTCTTTATCTCAGAAATACAGCCAGAAAGATAACCAACATCAATGCTTTCACCAGATCTTGAGTGAATGTAGATTTGGGTATCATCAGCATAAAAGTGATAATGGAGGCCAAGTGTTCGCAGCAGATGCCCAAGTGGAGATAGATAAATATTGAACAGTAGAGGGCCTAGAATTGAACCCTGAGGAACACCAGTGAGCACCGAGCAAGTGTCAGATCTAAAGCCACTCATAGAAATAAACTGGGAACGGTCAGTAAAATAGGATTTAAACCAATTTAAAACTTTCCCGGACACACCAAAAACACTTTCAAGGCAGGTAAGTAAAAGACCATGATCCACAGTATCAAAGGCGGCTCTAAGGTCAAGAAGAATAAGAAGTGAGGTAGCTCCAGAATCAGAGGCCATCAAAAGGTCATTTGTAAATGGAAAGCCAAAGGGGTAATAGCGCCCCCTCTCTGACTCCGAAGAGTTAGAAGGATGTGTTAAAAACTGAGAGCAGCGTATAAAGAGCTGCTTGAAGTGATTACCCAGTGAAAGTAAATACTTCACACTGCAGAAACTCCCCTGTGTTCCAGAAGTTATGACAAAATCTCACTTCTGAGAAAACCATGCTTAAGCCATAGTCATAACTGCACGATGTTGGATTATTTGGCCATTGTGGAAATGAATGGCATGGCTATTTAGCTATGCCCGAGGTGGAGGAGGCGCTTGCTAGCTACCTCTCTCCACCGATGGCAGGTAATTACAGGGGCCGGCTTGCATCCAAGGTGGGCAAGCCTATGCAGTAGTAGTCTTGCTTGTGGGTGCTCAGTGCAGACACTGACAGGGTTGCAAGCCTACCAAGCAGACCTGCTGAGTGAGCTCGACTTATGGCAAAAAAAAAAGTTGTCTCAAGCTCATCCGGGTGTCCACGCGTGGAGCCTGGGCCAGCACTAGTATGGGGGAAACCCAGAAGGTGAGTATGGCAGCCCGCCAACCCCCGCAGACAGCCAGGGGAACCGGGCGGCCACAGTCGCGGTCTGCTGTTGGGCCTGATCTGAGAATGGTCATAAAGGTCAAGCAGGCAAAGACGAGCGGTCCTGAGGGAATGTAGAGGGATACTTGTCCCTCTTACACAGATACTTGTCCAGGCTCTTGTCATCTCTAAACTGGACTACTGCAACTCACTGCTTTCAGGCCTCCCAGCCAGCTCCATCAAACCCCTTCAAATGATTCAGAATGCAGCAGCGCGCCTTGTCTTCAACCAGCCCAAGACTACTCATGTCACACCCCTCTTCATCTCCCTCCACTGGCTTCCTGTAGCTGCCCGCATCAAGTTCAAGGCCTTGATGCTCACCTACAAGACCTTGTCAGGAACAGCACCCTCCTACCTCAACTCTCTCCTGAAGGCATACATTCCCTCTCGCAATCTGCGATCGACTAGCGACCGACGTTTAGTAGTTCCCACTCAGCGAGGCGTAAGGTCCCTTTCCAGAACCTTCACACATACTGTTCCCCAGTGGTGGAATGCTCTTCCGATCTCAATCCGGACTGCAGAGTCTCTCACTATCTTCAAAAAACAGCTAAAGACCCACCTTTTCCGTGAACACCTAACCATCTCCTAAAAAAAAAAAGACTTGCACTTACACCTCTACTCTGTACACTTTGCTTCCTCTGGTATTCAATTAATGGATCTTGTATAGTAGCACTACTTGTATTGTTCCCTGCTTGATTTATCGCTTTGCTTATTTGTAAGCCGCTTTGGATAAAAGCGTCTGCTAAATGAATAAATGTAAATGTAGAGGGATGTATCCGGGGACATGAGGTTGTTAGGGCAAGTAGCCCCCAGTGCTACTGTAGGGCCTCCCCTAGCCAAGGTGGTCCCCAAGTTTTCGTGTTCCCTGGTCAGCAAGCTGTCACAGGGCAACGGAAATCTGATGCTTCTCTCCAATAGAATGTGGAATAGCTAACGTCACTAGAAGACCATCGGGCAGCGTGCAAGCTACGGCCAAGTGTGTCTCCATGGGTTCAGTCTACCATAGAAAGGGTTACTGGGTCCAGTTATAGCTCGACCCCCCCGTTCACAGGTGTGCTCACCACAGAAGTCAGCACAGACCAGAGCCCGAAGTTAGCGCAGGAAGTAAGCTCCCTTTTGGACAATGGGTTCCTGAAACATGTACCCCGTTCCCTCAGGGAGGGAGGTTTACAGCCTTTATTTCCTGTTCTGCAAAAAAGTGGGAATATGCGGCCAATTTTAGATCTGCATCATCTGAACCATACTCTTCGGACATACAGGTTCAGAGGCTGATGTTCAAACTTATCGTGCCACAGATCCAGCTCGAGAACTGGTTTGTGGCGATAGGTCTAAAAGGTGCATGTTTCCGCATAGGATTATTGCTAGCTTTATCCCCTCGCACCTTCACAAAGTGCATGGATGTCACTCTGGCTCCATTGGGATTCCAGGGCATCTGTGTACCAAGCTACCTGGACGACTGGTTAATTCTAGCATGATCCAGGGAGCTGGCGGTTCAACATTAAGATGTTGTTCTCGCCCACGTGAAGAACTGGGGGCTCAGGTTGAATCTCAGAAAAGTTGGTTTTCTCCGGTGCAGTGGACAACTTTTCTAGGGGTTATAGGATTCTACTACGATGAGGGCGTTTCTATCCCCAACAGGCGTAGTGTCAATCATATCAACATTGAGCTAGATAAAGCTGTATCTTGGGAGCCTAGGGTGGAATCCACACATGTGGCTGAGGTCACATCTGTATGCTGCCCCCCCATCACTGCTCCCACTAGCTCTAGCGAGAGTTCGCCAAGATAGCCTGCTAATAGCACCTTTTTGGCAGCTCGAACATGGTTCTGTGAGATAATATCTCTGCGAGATGGCACTCCTTGGGAGATTCCCGTCCGCAGGGATTCACTGTGGACCCAGTAACTGCACAATAGCTACAGTCCTGGAGCTCCTACAATAACATTTCTCAGCGAGGTGAGCTCCTTCTGCAAGGGTTATGTGGCTGCCATTTCGGCCAGCCACGCCCTGTTGAGGGAGCCTCTGTGGGGAAACATCCTCTAACTTCGAGGTTCATGCGTGGTCTCAGATGGCTGAGGCCCATCTGCAGGCCGCGCTTACCTTCCTGGGACCTTCTATGACCCTGGAAGGTCTGTCGGCTGCCCCCTTGAGCGGATCTACTGTCTCAAGCCGGAGGGCTGATTTATCACGCTCGGCCAGAACTCGGCAACTGTGGGTCTGGCCCCTGAGGGGCACCAGCTCATAGATTCGAGTCTCACAACTGAGATTGTTGAAACCATGTTAAAAGCTAGTGCACCATCCTCAAGGAAAGCGTATGCACTCAAGTGTCAGCTTTTTGTCTTGTGGCATGAGGGACGTCACCTAGACCCAGTGAACTGCGCAATTGCTACAGTCCTGGAGTTCTTACAGAACGTTTCTCAGCGGGCTGGGCTCCTTCTACAATCAGGGTTACTGGGCCGCTGCTTCGGCCAGCCATGCCCCTCTTGATGGAGCCTCCATGGGGCAACATCTTCTAACTTTAAGGTTCGTGCGTGGTGTCAGACGGCTGCGGCCCATCTGCAGGCTGCGCATAACTTTCTGGGACCTCCTGTGGTCCTGGAAGATAGTCAGGTGCCCCATTTGAGTCCTTAGGGACCTACCGTCTCAAAATCCGCAGGGTTGATTTATCATCCTTGGCAAGAACTAAGGAAGCTGTGGGTCTGGCCCCTGAGGGGCGCCAGCTAATAGATTCTGGTCGCACGACTGAGGTGGTAGTGACCATGTTTCTACAATAACATTTCTCAGCGGGGTGGGCTCCTTCTACAATCAGGGTTATGTGGCCGCCATTTCGGCCAGCCACGCCCCTGTTGTGGGAGCCTCTGTGGGGCAACATCCTCTAACTGCGAGGTTCATGCATGGTGTCAGATGGCTGAGGCCTATCTGCAGACTGTGCATACCTTCCTGGGACATTCTGTGGTCCTGGAAGGTCTGTCAGCTGCCCCTTCGAGCCCCTAGAGTGGATCCCATTTACAAGGAAATTGTATGCGCTCAAGTGGCGCCTTTTTGTCTGGTGGTGTGAGGAACGTCAGCTACACCCAGTGAACTGTGCAATCGCTACAGTCCTGGAGTTCTGACAAGAACGTTTCTCAGCAGGTTGGCTCCTTCTACTATCGGGGTTACGTGGCTGCCGTTTCGGCCAGCCCTGCCCCTGTTGATAGAGCCTCTGTGGGGCAACGTCCTCTAACTTCGAGTTTCATGAGTGGTGTCAGACGGCTGAGGCCCATCTGCAGGCCATGCATACCTTCCTGGGACCTTGCTGTGGTCTTGGAAGGTCTGTCAGGGACCCCATTTGAGCCCTTAGAGTCAGCCTCTGAGAAGCTTCTGACTCTAATGGTAGCTCTTTTACAGGCCCTGACATCTCTCAAGCGAGTGGGAGGTCTACAAGCTCTCCCTGTTGCCCCTCCTGCCTTGACTTTACCCCTAGATAAGCCAAGTCCTTCCTGTACCCTAGGCCGGATTATATTCCTAAAGTGCCTACATTGGCTGCCCACCCTGTGGTGTTGCAGGCTTTCTCCCCTCCTCTGTCCTCTGACCAGAACAAGAGAGGATGCACCCACTGTGTCCAGTAAGCACTCTCTGTACTTACGTCCACCGCTCCGGCCAGTGGCATAAGTCAGAGCAGCTACTAGTCTGCTTTGGCAGCGACAGGAAAAGTGATGCTGTGTCAAAGCAGTGCATCTCCACTGGGATTGTTGAAGGCTTTGTCCAAAGGGGTTTCCTTGCAGGACGTGTGTGTGGCTGCAGGGTGGTCTATGCCTCACACGGTCATTTGTTATGACAGCCTGGATATTCATCCATCCCCAGGCTCGAGTGTCCTGCACTGACCCTCGGGTTTGGGTATTTTTGAACAGGCCGTACCCTTGGTATGACTGAGTGGGTATTCCCGTTCCCATACTGCTAAATGCAATGTCGAAGTTCCCTTTGAAAGGGAACGTCGAGGTTACGCATGTAACCCTGTTCCCTGAGAAGGGAACCAGACGTTGCATAGCGCTGTCATACCAGGGCTGGCCTGTGAATTGCGTCTTCGCTTCAGATAATAGAGGCTGGCGGCGTGGTTCACAGGTGCCATATATATATCATGCGACGCGCTTAATTGCCACGTCACCTGATCATGGCAGGCCTATAAGTAGAGGCATGATTTTACACAAGCTTCAGATACCGGTCACGCGCAAGGCGTTCCCCATACTGCTAAATGCAACGTCTCGTTCCCTTCTCAGAGAACAGGGTTACATGCGTAACCCCAACGTTTTTCAGTACATATAAATGTCCTGAAAACTGATTTCTGACCACATGTAAATGTCCATGGACCACAGGTTCTTTGGGCAAGTTTTAAGGGTCATAATGGAGTCCAACATTTTAATTTAAGCTGATGATCTTTAGTTATACTAGTGCTTTTACAGCTTCCCCTATTAAAACCTGGATTTTGCTGGATGTTTTGCCCTCAGTCTGGCTGAGTGGGCGTGTTCCAAGGGGAAAGTGATGTCAATGCATAGCCTATATAAATAAATCCTAGGAAAGTTTATAATTTCTGCCTGATAAGACATGTGTAGGTGCATCAGATCGTATAAAGATTGACCGCAGCTTTCCCCTTAGTAACTTAAACAACTAACAAACAGAGCTGGTTCTAGAGAACAGGGCAGGAATGACTAAGTATTGCCTCCATAATGCTTTCATTTTTATATGCATATCATGAATGTTGTGGGGTGTATTGGTGTATTTTGTTGATACTGTATTTCTAGCAGAATGGCACACACAGAAAATGTTGCGGAAGATGACAGAGGATTGAAAATGTTGACCTCACTGGGACAATTCATTATGCAGCTCCACTACAATGGAGTTGAAGTGGGGATTACCCTGCCTCTCAAATCCATAAGCATAGGCCATGGAGAAGATTTCAGTTCTCTTCAAGTTATATAACGAGTTCAGGCACACAAAATTCCCTTGATGGTTTATGAGGGGCAGGCTGATGTAAGGAGGGATTCCGTTTATGGAGTGTTTTCTTTGGTTTTTCCTTGTTGGAAGCTGACAAGCAATGGGATTTCGCTTAACACAGCATTAGATGAGAAGCCTCTTCTCCTTGAAGAAGCAATAGGTTGAGAGACACAGCAGTCCCAGGATTTAATAGGCTGATATACACAAGCAGTGAAATCAGTGGATCAGTGGAAACAGGATGCACCTGAGGTCAATTTTGAGTGTCATGGCAAAGGCTGTGAATACTTATGTAAATGTGCTATTTTTGTTTTTCTTTTTAATAAATTTGCAAAGATTTCAAACAAATTTCTTTCATTTTGTCATTATGGGGTATTATTTGTAGAATTTTCAGGAAAAGAATGACTTTAATCCATTTTGGAATAAGGCTGTAACATACCAAAATGTGGAAAAAGTGATGCACTGTGAATACTTTCCGGATGCACTGTAAGAATACATTTACAATACACTAAGACTAACAAGGTGGGAAGGTGAGCATGAGAGGCACCAAAGAAAAGAACTAAATAAAACAAAGTGCAGGTAATCAGAGTTTATCAGCTACCCTAACTATCAAAAGAAAAGTCTTCAGTGTACAAAATGACCCTGGCTAAGCTACTCTGACTAATCAGATGACAAAACATATAGGGGGTGGCGCTCTCCTAAACCTTGTGTGTTTAACACAAAAACCATCCTACATGGCGCACAAAGTATGTCACGCGACGTACTTGCCTGCTCCTTCCTTCCCAGCCTCACACACACAATGTGACTTGAGGAGACAAGACAGTCTGCTGCTACACACTTGACAAACACAACACTAACAAAGAATGTTTAGTCTAATATCAGCACTCCATATACAAGGACTTAACAGGTATAACCACAATAGGGAGTGTAATAGCAACAGAACAAACAACAGCAAAGTGAGCCAAAAGCCAGCACTGTGGATATATGGGTATTTAAAGAGGGTGGTGTCAGCTAATTGACCCAGAGCGTAATCTTCTTGGATGAAGATTGACAGGCTGAGGACCCATTGGAATCTGAAGTACACACACAAAACAGACTACTCTCACACACTTTTATATTTATATATATATATATATATATATATATATATATATATATATATATAAGTGTACACACTTTATACATACACGCACACACACACACACAATGGGCATTTCCCCGTAAGAGTACATAAAACCAAGTATAATGTTTTTTGCCCCGTTTTGGTACTCTTTTTCTACCTTTAGTACGTGTAAAAATCTGATGATGTTTTAGGTCATTTTTACACAGATATATAGAAAATTCTATCACAAAATTTCAAGCACTACTGTAGGTAACTGCTATTGTGTTACCTATAGAAAGTGTGGGGGACAGGAAGGACAAAATAACAAATATGACTTCACATTTTGAATGAGTTGCAGAATTCTTCCATGATAAAAAAAAAGACCAAGATTCAAGATTTATGAAGCTATGAAAAAGAATGAAGAATGAGAGGCATGGCTCAATGTTTTAGTGTTTGTTCATGTCTGTGTCTACACTGTAAAGGACATATGTATATGTAAGTCGGGTTTATGGAGTTAGTTGGCTGCTAGGAAAGTATACTATTTAAAAGGATCTCTAAATGTATGTGCAGATTGTCTAAGAAAAACTAGAGCATATTTGTCTTGGCTACACTGGACAGGATCTCAAAATTTCTGACATTTGCTCATAAAACTTTGATTAGGGTTTAGTCCCACAAAACAAAGACCAAAAACATGTCACTGTAATATTAAATTGTAAAATGCTAAACACTAAATTAAAACATTGAGTACACTATATTCAGTGAATTGAATTATTAGTCATTTACAGTACCTTCCTGCATTCAACCAAGCTGTCAGAATATAGGGGTACTATATTTATTAGGAAATAGACATCCCAAGTTTATTTCACTGAGACATGAGTGAAGCTTCTGGAAGATGTAGCATTGCTACTTTAACAAGGCTCTGACTTTCCCTCTTACTATCTGACAATCATTAAGTTTCTATGGGCTCTGGAAAAGTTTGAATTGCACATCTCAGTGTTTTTTGTTTGTTTGTTTGTTTTTCAAATTGCTTTATGAAAAAGTTGCATGGTATTATTGTTTTAGGCTTTTGAGTGGCACAACAAAAAGTGTTTGGCAGATTGCAAGTTTGAATCCTGTTGATGCCACAGCTATCCTTGGCTGTGAGTCCGAGAAAGGAAGGCTGGCTATGTTCTCTAGGTGGCTGGATGGCATTTCTCTCTACCCTGACAATCAGACTGACACTAACCAATCATGGACATCTGTGAGCTCATGCATGCAGAGAAGTTAACAGTTTCTCCTGTGCCCTGTGATGAAGCATGAGCAGCAGTGTCTCTGAGGAAGCATATGTTACTTCTTTCCCAACCTGGTTAATAGCATCTGTGTGATTAAATGAGAGCTAGCAAGTGGGTGAAAATTGGAAATTGACCCAAACTGGGAGAAAACGGGTAAAAAAAAAAAAAAAAACTGTGGGGGAAAAAGTGCACAGCTCATTTGCCAATTCAATTCAGATTCAATGCACTTTGACAGAGATTCTTCAATTTCAACTAATATTTTATTCTTCAAATTCAACTGATATTTTGATGATGATGGTTGACAATTCCGTCTAAACATCACTCTAACATCTACAATGTTGTAAATTGTAAAAAGTGTAAATTTGGGTCTAGTAAAGTGGGTAAAGTGATTTGGGTAAAGTGATTGTGATGTCCATGGTATTTGATTTACATAGCATACAGTATGTAGAGGCTGTGGGGCGGCTGTAGTGCAGGTGGTAGAGCGGGTTGTCCACTAATCGTAGGGTTGGTGGTTCGATTCCCGGCCCGGGAGACTCCCGGGAGCCGAAGTGTCCTTGGGCAAGACACTGAACCCCAAATTGCTCTGCCTGGCAGCTGCATGGTGTGTGTGAATGGGTGAATGAGATACAGTGTAAAGCGCTTTGGATAAAAGCTATATAAGTGCACATTTACATTTACATTTAGAGGCCACTCCAATCAGTGTACCCAGTATGTCACTACCTACGTTCACACGCTGTGGGCAGTGAGTGAAAGGTCATGAGTATAGGCAGCATAAATTAGGGTTGTTGGGTTTACCATGGTAGGATGAAGAGCTCAGCAATGTGGATAAAACTAGGAGCTGCTTTTCCTCTGAATTGAGACCAGGCAGTTAAGGTTGATTGGCCACCTTATATGGATTAGAGCCACAGTATATACAGTATCTCACAAAAGTGAGTACACCCCTCACATTTTTGTAAATATTTGATTATATCTTTTCATGTGACAACACTGAAGAAATGACACTTTGCTACAATGTAAAGTATTGAGTGTACAGCTTGTGTAACAGTGTAAATTTGTTGTCCCCTCAAAATAACTCAATACACAGCCATTAATGTCTAAACCGCTGGCAAAAATGTGAGTACACCCCTAAGTGAAAATGTCCAAATTGGGCCCAAAGTGTCAATATTTTGTGTGACCACCATTATTTTCCAGCACTGCCTTAACCCTCTTGGGCATGGAGTTCACCAGAGCTTCACAGGTTGCCATTGGAGTTATCTTCCACTCCTCCATGACGACATCATGGAGCTGGTGGATATTGGAGACCTTGTTCATCTCCACCTTCTGTTAAAGGATGCCCCGCAGATGCTCAATAGGATTTAGTCCATCACATTCACCCTCAGCTTCTTTAGCAAAGCAGTGGTCATCTTGGAGGTGTGTTTGGGGTCATTATCGAGCTGGAATACTGCCCTGAGACCCAGTCACTGAAGGGAGGGGATCATTCTCTGCTTCAGTATGTCACAGTACATGTTGGCATTCATGGTTCCCTCAATGAACTGTAGCTCCCCAGTGCCGGCAGCACTCATGCAGCCCTAGACCATGACACCCCCACCACCATGCTTGACTGTAGGCAAGACACACTTGTCTTTGTACTCCTCAACTGGTTGCAGCCAAAAATACTTGACACCATCTGAACCAAAAAAGTTTATCTTGGTTCAAGTAATCCATGTCCTTAGTCTGCTTGTCTTCAGCAAACTGTTTGTGGGCTTTCTTGTGCATCATCTTTAGAAGAGACTTCCTTCGGGGACGACAGCCATGCAGACCTATTTGATGCAGTGTGCAGCACTGACATGTGGTCTGAGCACTGACAGGCTGACCCCCACCACTTCAACCTCTGCAGCAATGCTGGCAGCACTCATACAGTGAAGGAAAAAAGTATTTGATCCCCTGCTGATTTTGTATGTTTGCCCACTGATAAAGAAATTATCTTTGTTTGTCAAGAAATGGTCTATAATTTTAATGGTAGATTTATTTGAACAGTGAGAGACAGAATAACAACAAAAAAATCCAGAAAAACACGTCAAAAATTTTATAAATTGATTTGCATTTTAATGAGGGAAATATGTATTTGACCCCTCTGCAAAACATGACTTAGTGCTTGGTGGCAAAACCCTTGTTGGCAATCAGAGAGGTCAGACGTTTCTTGTAGTTGGCCACCAGGTTTGCACACATCTCAGGAGTGATTTTGTCCCACTCTTTGCAGAACTTCACAAAGTCATTAAGGTTTCGAGGCTGACGTTTGGCAACTCGAACCTTCAGCTCCTTCCACAGATTTTCTATGGGATTAAGGTCTGGAGACTGGCTAGGCCAGTCCAGGACCTTAATGTGCTTCTTCTTGAGTCACTCCTTTGTTGCCTTGGCCGTGTGTTTTGGGTCATTGTCATGCTGGAATACCCATCCATGACCCATTTTCAATGCCCTGGCTGAGGGAAGGAGGTTCTCACCCAAGATTTGATGGCACATGGCTCCGTCCATTGTCACTTTGTTGCGGTGAAATTGTCCTGTCCCCTTAGCAGAAAAACACCCCCAAAGCATAATGTTTCCACCTCCATGTTTGATGGTGGGGATGTTGTTCTTGGGGTCATAGGCAGCATTCCTCCTCCTCCAAACACGGCAAGTTGAGTTGATGCCAAAGAGCTCCATTATGGTCTCATCTGACCACAACACTTTCACCCAGTTGTCCTCTGAATCATTCAGATGTTCATTGGCAAACTTCAGACGATCATGTATATGTGCTTTCTTGAGCAGGGGGACCTTGTGGGCGCTGCAGGATTTCAGTCCTTCACGGCGTAGTGTGTTACCAATTGTGTTCTTGGTGACTATGGTCCCAGTTGCCTTGAGATCATTGACAAGATCCTCCCGTGTAGTTCTGGGCTGATTCCTTACTGTTCTCATGATCATTGCAACTCCACAAGATGAGATCTTGCATGGAGCCCCAGGCAGAGGGAGATTGACAGTTCTTTTATGTTTCTTCCATTTGCGAACAATCGCACCAATTGTTGTCACCTTCTCACCAAGCTGCTTGGCAGTGGTCTAGTAGCCCATTCCAGACTTGTGTAGATCTACAATCTTGTCCCTGACATCCTTGGAGAGCTCTTTGATCTTGGCCATGGTGGAGTGTTTGGAATCTGATTGATTGCTTCTGTGGACAGGTGTCTTTTATACAGGTAACAAGCTGAGATTAGGAGCACTCCCTTTAAGAGTGTGCTCCTAATCTTAGCTTGTTACCTGTATAGAAGACAGAGCCAGAAATCTTTCTGATTGAGAGGGGGTCAAATACTTATTTCCCTCATTAAAATGCAAATCAATTTATAACATTTTTGACATCCGTTTTTTCTGGATTTTCTGGTTATTCTGGTTATTCTGTCTCTCACTGTTCAAATAAACGCAGAGGTCATAGTGGCGAAAGCATTAGTGGGTCTGAACTTACACAAACACTGAATGAGACAACTGTGTATGGTTCAAATATGGAGAAGAAAAATATATATAATAAAATACAAAGTACCCTAGGAGTCCAATATTTATTACTGTTAAATTGTTGTAATAATGTAAGGTACTGTAACTTATCCACATTGGTAAGGCATCATAAACTTTACAAGCTTCCACACTGTTTCATTCTGGTATTCTGGTTTTGATCATATGACTTTGTAAGGCATCAATTCGGTCATAATCATTTTGAGCCATCAAGCAAATTGTTTGAGAAACGGTTGGAAAATTATTCTTTATATTCATATTCAGTATATTATTTGCCTCAATCTACCCCGGTACATACAAAAATTATTGATCTGTGAATGTTGGAACTTCCTGAATGCTTTGGCTAGTAAGACTTTAATGTCATAAATTAATCCATAAACAACAATGGTATTTGGAGTTAAAAGGCTGCTGCTTCAACACTTCAAACACACACATACTGTACATACAAATTGCCTTCTGCTTTCCAAATTTTTTTTCAGTCATTTATATAGTGTTCTTATCAAACAATCTTCATAATATCACATTTTCAGCTGCTTTTTTTTCATCCACCATTTTTTTTTTTATATTCCAGAGGACCTGATTTCTTCGCAGAAGGATGGCTCAGCATTCATCATCTTTCGATTTGAGCCAGAATATTCACCTTCACATGTGCTAATGCCCTAGTGGGCACATTAGACAAATATTTGCATGTTGATTAGGAGAAATGCACATCACCAATCCAAATTCACAGTCAATGCCACATTGAAAAATATCGTTCTAAATACAAATGCTAATAACGTGGTATAGAGATATGTTAAATTGGGATAATAAGACACCAAATGTGAGGACTTTCTGTGTTATTCACCAGTCTTTGACCTTGTGGTTTTACTGTTTATCAAGAGCTCACATTGGGGAGAAAAATGCAGTGAAATATCTCATCTAATGTGCTTGTCCAGCTTTTCACTACTAAAAGAGCTCCAAAATGATTGTAGGCACTCCAATACACCACTTACAGATTGTCAGCAACCAGATTCTCAACAAATCCTAAACAATGTCAACTGTTAATGGTTGTTGTTGTGTAGGTAATCTATAAACACTCTATAGTCTATAACTTCTTCCTTTTTGTTATCACTTTATTTACATTATGTGTAGTATTGGCTATTAAACTAATATAGCAGCTGGTGTGAGAATATATCAGATAGTCAGGGTGGTGGGGAAAAAAGTGAGGCGGGTAGGAAGGAGTAAGTTAACAGCAAGTAGCTGTTAAACAAGAAAAGTGTTCCTGTAGTGCTGTGAAATGCATTACGTGTAGACTCTTTTTAACTTATTCCCAAATGAATTCCTCCTGCAGTTATATTTGTTGGTCCTTTAAAGCAAAATAAAACTTAAATAATATCATTTCACTGTGGCATAGTTAATATGAAAGTGCAAGGTATGTGCCATGGGTTGCACTTCAGTATCCAATCCCACTCAGCTAGTTTAGAGTTAGATAAGAAAGTGCAAGGCCGCAAAAACAGGTCAATCCAGATTTGTTTTCAGATGCTACTGAGACCAGAGTTGATTATGGTGGGAAAACTTACCAGATGCTGTAAAGAAAGACGGCGGTCACTGCACTATAAGGAGATCTCTGACAGATATGATCTTTTGCACTGCAGAATCAACAATTTTAGCTGAGTTGCCACTTCGGCCACACAAGTACATTTTATCAATTTATACATCTTTGAGTAATGTTATATAATTGTAGCAATGTGGCATGTGTAGCTCCATTTTGTACCAACTACGCTACCCAGAGTAAACGGGGAAAATAAAAACTATGCAACATGTAGCAATGTGGCTCGTTTTGCTCTACAACTAGCTATGCAGCTAGTTTGTTTCGTTAATGTACAAACTATGCCACCCGAAAAAATGGGGAAAATAACCCAAATAAGGACACGCAAAAACATTGCAAGGCAAGATGCATAGGTTTCCATACAAAAATACATTTTATTTTGGCGTTAAAAAGACTGGTCAAGAACTATTTTAAAAAAGGAGCAGCCAACACAAACAAAGATGCAGTTAACAATAATCATAGGAGAACTAAGGCTTCCTGTATGAAGGGCAGGCTAGTAAAACAGCACCAACTATACAAAAGGGAAAAGAACCCCACTGATCAGAATCATACCCACAAAATTCACGGCAAATAAACACAGCAATAATAATGACCCTTACAAACTTACTGTCACAAAAACACAGATAACCTCATGTTCAAACTGATTACAGGTAGCAAGTTTACCAAGACTGACCAAAACCACTACTACCACATAGCAGTAACAGCATAATTGGTAAAAACTGTTACAGCACATTTGAACATTTGAAACGGATCTTAATGACAGTAACCAAGACAAAACAAAATAACAGAACAGAATAAAACCATATCGAAGTATGAAGCAGCAACAAAGCAGCAGAACCAAACAACAAAACCAAGCAGCAACGTGGCTCCGTGAGTGAGGGGTAGGCACTATACCGATATGACCACTCAGCCCGCCTTAACGCATGCAAAATCGAGGACCCGTGATCTGATGACATGATACTCACGATGGCACATACGAAATTCATGATAGCATCTTTAATAGTCAACAGCTGCCGCTCTGACCTGAGTTATGTTAAATTAACATGCTACACAGTTGGGAGCCTTGACGGCACAGCGCACTGATTATGAACAGCACATCACACCCACACACAGTCTTAGTAGCCCAACGTCACACTCTGTAGTCTGTAGCAACAAAAGGAAGGGGCGGGTTTTCGACCATGACACATTCTGAGAGGCCTTAATGACCATTTATATAATGTGGTAGGGAGAGAGCCCATTGGCCATGTAGTTAATAAGGGTGACGTTTTAACCATGACACACACCCCACTACATTATTTTGCACATTTATTACACTGATTTATTTAGTCATTGTTAAATGTGCAGTCTATACAAAGTGTCATGATTCAAGGTAGAGACAGATCCAAATGCAGAATTTACAGTTTTAATAAAGAAACAAACAAAGTGCAAAAGACAAAAAAACATTGAGGCAAAACACATGGATAAAGAAAGACTAAAGACAGCAGTAGAGACCAAAGCACAGTAAGAAGACATGAGACAAGGAAGCAGTGCAAACAGTGGCTATATATAAGAGTGCTCGTTAACCAGAAAGGTGCAGGCGGTCATGTGACTGTTGAATATGGTGCAATGGCTACTGGGAACTGAAGTCCAGAGTTCCTTCCCTGATGCATGACAGAACCCATACCCCTCCAAAGGGCGCTTCTCACGGAGTGCCAAAATACACTCCCTCCCTCTGGTGATCCTGGCCCCCTGGGCAAAATGTCCCCAGCTGAACCAGAAGACTGAGCGGCATCCTTAGCGGAGCAAGAAAACAAAGCAACATCCTCACCGGAACAGGTAAGCAGAGTGAGGTCCTCGGTGGAACAGGAACGCAGAGCAACATTCTCAGCTGGGCACTAAGGCAGAACTTGGTTGTCTGTATAACCAGACTCTGGCATGATATCCTGAGCCCGACATACCCAAGATCAGTTTGCAACATTCCCCATGATGCAAGAAGTTAGTGCTGCTGTCCATGTGGTCCGTGGCGGGAGCAAAGTTCTGCTCAAGGCCAGATAGGGGAGTGAGGTACTCCACAAAGCCAGAGGGAAGCTCCAAGATTTCCACAAGGCCAGCAAAGTGGTGTTGATAGCGGGGCAGGAAAACAGAGTGGAGCACTCTGGCATATTGGGACGCAGAGCAAAGTATTCATCAAATACGGGTGATGGAGCGGCATCCTCAGCTGACCAGAAATGCTGGACAAGATCCACAATGGCTGAGGGAGGGTGGGAGATGGTTCCAGCCTGGATGGAAGGCTCACCCCTTGGCGTATCCCTCTCATACCGGGATTCTTGGACCCTGAAAAATAACGCTGCATCCATGAGTTGGTCTCACATTCTGCGACGATTCAAGATGATACAAAAGCAGAATTTACAGTTTTAATGAAGAAACAAATAAACTGCAAAAGACAGCAGAGACAGAAGCATAGTAAGATGACATGAGACAAGGAAGCAGTGCAAACAGTGTCTATATATAAGAGTGCTCGGTAACCAGACAGTGTTTCAGGTGCAGGTGGTCATGTGACTGTTGAATACGGTGCAATGGCTGCTGGGAACTGAAGTCCAGAGTTGACACATGACACAAATCTGGAAATGTAATTATTTTATATTTCAAATGTCTATGGCTATGGTAAATGACACATTCTTTGTTTATGTTTATCTGTACTAATAAAATAGTCTAGAAATAGTGATGCCCTGAATCAGTCGTTGCTTTACTACAGAAATGATATCTGGTCAACTACTTATTTTAAAATTATAATTATTATTATAAGTATTATAGTATTATATTATAGTATATATTAGTATTATACAATTATTATTATACAATTATATAATTTTTTAATCAACTAGTAAAAGTTAATATGAAACCCCTAATTTAGACAGCCAAGTTGATGTTGTTTATAGTTTGTTTTTAGTAGATTTCTATTCTGCTCTTTGTTTTTATTTGGATGGTCCAGATTCTAGGTCTTAATGTTTATTAGATCGTCAATAATCCATTAATAAGTCACAATTTCAAATTCAGTTCATGCAGAAGCTATTGGGGCATTTTATGACATGTTGCTGAAAGATAGATAAACATACAGTGGTGTGAAAAAGTGTTTGCCCCCTTCCTCATTTCCTGTTCCTTTGCATGTTTGTCACACTTAAGTGTTTCGGAACATCAAACCAATTTAAACAATAGTCAAGGACAACACAAGTAAACACAAAATGCAATTTGTAAATGAAGGTGTTTATTATTAAAGGTGAAAAAAACCAAACCATCATGGCCCTGTGTGAAAAAGTGATTGCCCCCTTAAACCTAATAACTGGTTGGGCCGACACTTAGCAGCAACAACTGCAACCAAGCGTTTGCGATAATGTGCAATGAGGCTTTTACAGCGTCCTGGAGGAATTTTGGCCCACTCATCTTTGCAGAATTGTCCTAATTCAGTTACATTAGAGGGTTTTTGAGCATGAACGGCCTTTTTAAGGTCATACCACAACATCTCAATAGGATTCAGGTCAGGACTTTGGCTAGGCCACTCCAAAGTCTTCATTTTGTTTTTCTTCAGCCATTCGGTGGTGGTGTTTAGGATCATTGTCCTGCTGCAGAACCCAAGTTCGTTTCAGCTTGAGTACACGAACAGATGGTTGGACATTCTCCTTCAGGATCTCTTGGTAGACAGCAGAATTCATAGTTCCTTTTATCACGGCAAGTCTTCCAGGTCCTGAAGCAGCAAAACAGCCCCAGACCATCACACTACCACCACCATATTTTACTGTTGGTATAATGTTCTTTTTTTGAAACGCAGTGTTCCTTCTACGCCAGATATACTTGGACACACACCTTCCAAAGAGTTCCACTTTTGTCTAATCGGTCCACAGAATGTTGTCCCAAAAGTCTTGGGGATCATCAAGATGTGTTGTGGAGAAATTGAGATGAGCTTTGATGTTCTTTTTGCTCAGCAGTGGTTTTCTCCTTGGAACTCTGCCATGCAGGCCATTTTTGCCCAGTCTTTTCCTGATGGTGGAGGCATGAACGCTGACCTTAACTGAGGCAAGTGAGGCCTCCAGTTCTTTGGACGTTGTTGTGGGGTCTTTTGTGACCTCTTGGATGAGTCGTCGCGCGCTCTTGGGGTAATTTTGGGGCGGCCGACACTCCTGGGAAGGTTCACCACTGTTCCATGTCTTCACCATTTGTGGATAATGGCTCTCACTGTGGTTCGCTGGATTCCCAAAGCTTTGGAAATGGCTTTATAACCCTTTCCAGACTGATAGATCTCAATTACGTTCTTTCTCAATTGTTCCTGAATTTCTTTGGGTCTCGGCATGATGTGTAGCTTTTAAGGATCTTCTGGTGGACCTTACTGTGTCAAGCAGCTCCTATTTAAGTGATGCCTTGATTGTGAACAGGTGTGGCAATAATCAGGCCTGGGTGTGGCTAGAGAAATTGAACTCAGGTGTGGACAACCACAGTTATAGTATGTTTTAACAAGGGGGGCAATCACTTTTTCACACACGGGCCATGATGGTTTGGATTTTTTTCACCTTTAATAATAAACACCTTCATTTACAAATTGCATTTTGTGTTTACTTGTGTTGTCCTTGACTATTGTTTAAATTGGTTTGATGTTCCGAAACACTTAAGTGTGACAAACATGCAAAGGAACAGGAAATGAGGAAGGGGGCAAACACTTTTTCACACCACTGTAGGCTTGTTCGTGCCTATACATGGTTTAGGTGAGTGGACCATTCCAATAAACTGTTGCCCACCTTAAATCAAGTTAACAAAGCCTGGATCAATATACTCAGTGCCTCACACTAACCTAGCTAACTAATAATAATAATCTCTCTCTCTCTCTCTCTCTCTCTCTCTCTCTCCTCCCTTTTAATTAGAAGCATGTGGAGACAGTCAGAGGCAGAAGCTACAGGAGTTATTTACACTTAGTTAGCATCACTCCTGCTTACTCCCTTCTGTGCTTTTCCGGACCTTGGCTTCTGTTTATCTTGGGGCATTGTTTTATTACCTTCAAAACTCTACTTGGAGGATGTGTGCACTGGTGTTGCTTAGCAACAAGAGCACATGGATGAGCTGCTGGATTTGAGCTGAGAAAGGAGGAGCAAAATTTGTAACAATTTGCATGTCAGAATTTAATGACAGTGTAGGGATTGGTGCTAGTTTTTATTTAGTTTTTATAAAAATCCAGTGAAATCCAACGATATCTACCTTGTTTGTTCCAATTCAGATATTTTTTATGAGATTAGGAGTTTTTACTAATTGGTGACTTTATGAATGATAAAGATGAAAAATAAAATATGATGTAATAAAAAATTATAGTATATAGTTAGCCATCAGAAATGTGTAAATAATAACCACAAAAATACAATACAGTTTTAGGTATTATTTCCCAAATGACTAATTTGCTAATTTGATCATGTTTATAATTAATATACCTTGTGTGTGTGTATGTGTGTGTGTGTGTGTATATATATATATATATATATATAATTGAAAATCTATGTGAAAGTGCCAAAGATTGACAATTTGTTTGATTTTTAGGCAATACTAAACAACAAGTTGTTTTTTTCTATTCTTATTTTTATGAAGTTAATAACATCTCAGGGTAGTTCACTGAATCATTTTAAATGTTTTTGTGTACTTACGATGTGCAGACTTATCAAGAGTCTTTTTTTCATTTCGTGTTTTTCCTCTGCTGCTGGGTGTGCTTAAAGCTAACGGCCTCTGTTTGGCTTGTCTACAACCCACATTCCCCTGCCGCTTTTGTGCAATGTGGAAAAAAATAAAGATGCTAAAGTTACACAGGAGAGTGCTTCCCTGGCATCTCACCAAATGTTTAATCATAATTACTGTTACAATTATAAGCTAATTGTTATTAGTGAGATTGGAACAACACTGAGGGAAATGTCAGGGCAATTGGCAAGAGATTATGTCTCTGACTTTTTCTTCAAATTCATTTCCTTTTTTCCTTTTGCTATTTTAACCTCTTTTTTATGCACACCCACCACACCACAAACACAAGTAGACCATTGAGCTATGTAACACTGGCAATATACTTATGCATATTGCCTATCATTACAGCACATGCACAACTAAAGACAAGGCTGTAGATGTATGAAAGTAGCCATTGGCCACACAATGAGAATGGTGGAGAAACTTCACAGCAGTGATAAATCACAGCTGTCTCAGGAGGCAGACACTATAGTTTCCAGAGTCTGCTATCTGTGTGATCCATTGATTTGTCACCTTTTGAACTAAGAATGTGTCTGGTACCCTGCGATAGACCATTATTCCATCCAGCATGTGTCCCTGCCTCGTGCCTGCTATTTACCTGGGATACACTGCAAACCCCAAAAAGGTTACTGAAGATAGATTAATTACTTATAATTAATCATTAATTAATTAATTACTAATGGCCTCACCAAAGACATTATTTATAAGTATTGTGTGTCTACTGTCTATCTAAGTAAGAGTATAGCATATTTTATATTTTGTGTCTCTTCTAAGTGAGAAGTTACACCTTAACTCTACATGCAAACTATAATATGACTACTGAGGATGTATGTACTGTTAGTGATGGATTACAGCACTACAACCTCCTCAAATACTTGACTATCTGGATCTGTTTCCAAATATTTTTTTATGTCAGTATGGTCTGTTCATTCAGGGAGTTTCTGAACCTGAGATTATTTTATAATAATAATGATAATAATAACAAAAATAATACATTTAATTTATATAGCACCTTTCTCATACACAAAATCAGTTTGCAATTACAAACAAATGTCCTCCAAAAGATGCCAGAGTCTAATGGATCCACAAAGTGATTACAGACACAACGCACTGAGCAGTCTCGAGACTGCTCAGATGTATCATACACAATCTCAACATCAATGAGAGCACTAGGAACACCATAGTTCATACCGAGCGCTAGGGGGGTGGACACATCACACATGGTGGATCACAACCTGGGGAATCTTACCGCTCAAGATTGGTTGTGGAACTCTGCCAGTTGTAATTTTTTAATTCTCACAATATACAGCCCCACCTGTGTGGGAGTGAATGTCCTGTTATCTATTTGTTATCTTTTACAAACTAGAATTGTCACGTATCGTGATGGCAGACAAGTAGATAGGATGCAATTGCACTTCAAATGGTGAGTTTTATTTACAAAGTGATGAAAGCAAGACACAAATGGAAACAAGAAACATAACTCTCTCTACAACTAAGCTAAGCTAAACTAAACTAGGACTATGGCTAATGCTAATGCTAAGGTTAAGCCTAAGGCTATGGCATAAACAGGACATGAAACCAAGACTCGCTAAAGTCGCACTCAAACTACACATGGCATACATGCATAGATACATAAATATATTCAATGCATTCAACCGCGCCACGTGAAGCACGGCTCACGGTATATATCCACACAGTCATTAGCCCGCAACCGATACCAGCTGCGGGCACTTCCGCATACGTCACACATGATGCGAGGGGGCGAAGACATGACGTCACCCTGGAAGCAGCATGCGCATGCGCGCCAGCACCCAAGGTGCGCTGCTGCACGGGGGAATCATGACAAATTGTTCTGCCATATCAACTTAATGTCCAGTGACTTTATTACTTTCTTAAAGCCAATGTTAAAATGTCATCATGCACAAATTATCATGAAATCTTCAGTCACAGTGAATAGTAAGTGTGATTTTCTCATTGTATCAGCGCTGCTTGATTGATGCTTGCTACATTTTGTAAACAGTGGATTCGAATTATCACAAATTAGAATTGTAATTTATTCCAAGAGCCACCATGAGGATCTAAATGGATCAGTTGTAAAGCAAGTGTCCCAATTAATCAATAAACTATACATAAACAATTAAAAAACCCAGATCTAAAGCAAGAATGTGTTGTGACAACATTAAGTCCTACATAATTACAGCAAAAAACATGATAGGTGGGCTCTACATTATGAAAAGGGGTCCACTAATATTGTTATGCTGAACATTCTTACGTGGTATGAATGTCTGTATAATAAGTATGAACAGTCTGTATAATTACAAAATGAAACAATGGGTTTTGCACTTGTTGTTTCTTACACTCAGCAGACATTCCTACAGGCCAATCAATATAATATAATTGCAAGAACTTTAATGCCAGAAGGCTCTAGCAGTCTTCTATCAATCTGCTGTTACACATACAGTATTACAGTTTCACAAATCAGCACTGTTCACATTTGAACACTCTTATACAATATAATCGGTATGTAAATATCATATATATATATATATATATATATATATATATATATATATATATATATATATATATATATATATATATTTTTTTTTTTATTATTATTTATTTTTTTTTTTAAATTAATACTGCAGTAATTTATGTGAGGGGTTTGCTGAGAGTATGGTAGGGCCCCATAAAAATGTATTAATTAATGGCGAAGGAATAATGACTTCCTTTTACAGCCCAAGTTCAGTTTAATTTTCTGGTAATGGAGCGGTAAATACAATTCATTCATTCATCTTCAGTAACCACTTCATCCTGCTCTGGGTCATGGTGGTCCATTTTTGGATATCTGGAGGAAAACAGAGAACCTGGAGGAAACCCACAAGAACAGAGGGATAAAATGGCCTACAACTTAATGGTGTACTTAAATTAGCACTTTGTTATTTAAAAAAAAATTACTGTCTTGTCTGTGTGTTTTTCATACTATATTACCTCCCTAATAGAGTTATTTTAGACTCATGGTATCCTTAGTCACCCTTTCCAGGGTGTACCCTGCCTTGTGCCCGATGCTCCCTGGGATAAGCTCCAGGTTTCCCCGTGACCCTGAAAAGGATAAAGTGTTATAGAAGATGGTTCGATGGATTGGATGGATGGTTGGATTAGTCTGTGATCAAGTGATCACATGTGGGTGTATTTATGGATAGAGATTTCAAAGCACTTCTGTAAGTTGCTCTTGATAAGGGCATCTGCCAAATTCTATAAATGTAAATGTAAATGTAAATATGTGAAACTCCACACAGACAATAACCTGAGATCAGTTAGTTGTGAGGTACATACAACAGTTTTGCAGTTACCAATTACAGTAAATACTGTTAGAACCAGCAGTAAAATTTTGTCAAACTATTTTGGTATTTAACATTTTTACATTGCAGTTATTAACCTTTTTTTTTTTTTTTTTTTTTTTTTTTTGTATGTTTGTTCCACACCCTTACCTGCTTAATAGTTAGAAATTGTCTGGCATTTCAGCATGTTTCATAAAATTTTCTTGGTACTTACCATCTGACAGAACTGATAATGTGCATTTATGTGACACATATTATATTAAGAATTCGCAATGATATATTTGTTTTGCATTTTTTAAAGCTGAACAACATCCCCTAAATAATACATTTCCTAATTAATACTAATTAATACATTTCCTAATTAATCCTTTTAAACCTGTCCAATGACAACAACAGCATAATCAGAGAGTCCATTAAAAGTCATTTAAAATGTTATTGTATTAAGTACTATATGGTTTTAGCTCACTTTTAAAATAGCACATTGATGCAGGAGGGTGAATACAAATTTCTTAGGAAGGCTAGAAGAACAAATTTTAACTGTATGATTTAATCCTTATTATGAGTTAATACACCATATGTTCTTTGCAGTTAAGCTGTCCATGAATAACCCATCTCTAATTTGTTAAGAGTTCAATGCAGCGGAAAATGTGGGGCAGGTCATTCCCCTGAGTTTAATTTTGCTAGCATGGTGTAGGCCGAGTCGTGCTAGCCATGGCACCTAATTATGGGGGCTAGATCACAGATGAGCGAGTAGTACTTTATAGCACGGTCAGCTTTTTAACCTGGCTAAAGCTTTTCAGCCATTTATAATTAAAAGTCAAGCGAGAGAAGGAGAATGAGGAACTGGAGTTTGGTGAATAAGGTAGAATGATGAGGCAGAAAGACAAGACGGAGGAGGTAGAGACAACATAAAATAAGATTTGTACAGAATGATTAAAAGTTCAAAGGGAAAAGACAGAAAAGGACTTTAAAATGTGAACAGAACAGATTTTTATTTCAGATTTTTAGAGCTGTGGAACAGAAAACAGCAATTTAGAAATGCTTCTTCTGATAATGCAACTTCTTAATGTAAAGTATATATAATTTTATATAAAATTATAAGTTATGTCAATGTGTGTGTCTCTATTTCTCAATATCAGATCACATTCTTACTAAAATGAGGATATATTTGTTGAAATCTGTTTATGTGTAATGTTCATTCTAGCATCTGTTGAGCTCAGTGGTAAGTATCTCTATGTTCTACCCCATTATATCAGTGAATCTTTCTTGATATTTTGCCATTTTCATTTGTCCTTATAATAATCTTTTACATATGCAGTGAGGGGAAATAAGTATTTGAACACTTTTGTGTTTGTTATTTAATATTATTTCTAGTGCATATATCCACTTCATCAAATTCACACACATAATGTCTTTTTCACTTTGTACTTATAAATATATATCTATACAAAGATGTATGTATTTATAAGCAAATATGTTCAAGGAAGAAAATTGATAGGGAAAAAAGTATTCAAACACTATAGTACTGTGTGAAAGGCACATACTGTACACAGTAATGTTGTAAAGCAAACATTCCTTTAGAATAATGTTTATAATATTGAAAAAAAAATACTATAAAAAGCAGTAAACAGTAATAAACTAAACAAAGACAATATTTGGTGTGGCAAGTTGTTGCTGTTTAAAAAAATAATTAATAGTCTCGGGTATAATTTGTGCAATTTTATAACGACATTAGCTGGTAAGTTATACTGAGCGTATGGGAGAATCGGCCACAGTTCTCGTGACTTTGACTATCGCACTTGGTTATATCTTTTGCATGCAAAACCAAGCAGCCTGCATAATGTTTTGTTTTATTTATTGATTTTTTTTGTCCTAACAGTGGTCTCTTATATAATATATTGTGGTTTTTTTAATGGCATACCGTACAAACTTTTTTTTCTGCAATATTTAATTATTTGTTCGAAAAGTAGTGTGGAAATATAAAATGATTTTTTACAAATTCAACAATGCAGACATAATGCATCAAAATTTGTACTAAAACATAAATAAGATATAAATGTTTCAAGAACAAAAAAAAACTCACAAATTGCACCTGGTATCATCAGAAAAGATGTTCGCAGCAGATGAGAAGATGCCACACAATAAGTAACAAGCACAGAATCGAATGGAAATAGCAAAGTCTTAAACATCCCTATCAGTACAGCGGGTTCCATAATGCAGGTGGAAAAGTCCTGGAAACACAACTAATTGTATCACACAACACTCAAGATTTCAAATGTGCTCTCAGACTAATCATAAGAAAGGTAAAAGAGAAGACAGCAGTCACTCAAAAAGAGTTACAGGATGTCCTGAAAGCAGCAGGAACAACCGTTTCACAGCGAACAATAATCAATGAAATGCACAGCAATTAAATACTCAAATTCATATCTAATCATACACAGGTGTTTGTTATTTTCCCTGCTGGATTAGTGCTCTAGTTAAGTAGCCTGTTTTTTTTTTCCTGAGTTGTTGGAGCGTTAATGTATGTCAGGTTGCTTTAGTGCTAAGCTTCTCTTTTGTGTTTGTTGAGTTACTGTGTTTTGATTATTGAGTACTTTTTGAGTTTATTTTCTAATTATTAAGATACAGATAATGTTGCTTCCTAGTGTGTCAATTCCTTTTGTTTGTTTCCCTGAGCCTGCTTTCCTGTGTCTGTCTCCAATTAAAGAAGTTCCACATTTTGCATCTGCCTCCATGGACTCATTATGACACTATGCAAAACTCATAGATGCACATGTAAAATCATTTAGATAAATCAAAACATTTTTTATTCTATTGCACTGAATTGTATGATATTTATTTTAATTTATATTTCTTAGACTTATTAGTTTTGGCCAGGTGTCTCATATGAATGTACTTGTTGGAAGACATAGCCATCTTAATCCATGCACTTATTTGTCATGCAACTTGAACTTTATAGTTTCAACATCAGTAAATTAAGCAATACTCTGATTAGATCAAATAAATGTCAACAATAAAATTGTTGTTTTGTTTTGTTTTTTTCTTTCCTTGAAACAAGACCATTAAGAAATTATTGAAATAGTCATTAATTTGAATAGCCACAATAATGCCATCCAGCTGTGTTTACCCCACAAACAGTTTATATAGTATTAATGGATATACAGGGACAACAATTTCTATATTAGTTTATGGGATCCACTAGGAAATAAGTGTCCTTTTAGAGGTGCTCTTTAAAACAGTCTGTTACACTTGTCTCAGTCACGTGAAAATTTGTGACCTGGTAGTCATTATTAAATATTCTTTCCATCACTGTTGAGCAAAATCATATAACCCGGCTAATACCTGAAAACATAGCTGCTGCACATAGGCCTGTGGCATTGCAGCGAGTAGGTGTGTGAAAGGTAAATTGTGTGTGGACCACCAAATATAAATAGACCACTATTTTAAAAGAATATGAGGGAAAAGTTATTCTTGCAAACTCTTGAAGTTAGAACCCTACAACAGATGAACTTACTTTCAGAAAAGATTTAAGTAAAACACTATTTTCTACATCAAATCGAAAAATTTTCCAAACAAAAAATCTAGAATCATGCACAGCATCTTCAAATTATGTAGTTCTGCTACTCAAAACTGTAAGTAACTCAAGATTTCCTTTTCAAATGTAGAGTACACAGACCTTCATCATAGATATACTTTTGTGTTTTGTATTTCTTTTCTAGCTGATGATAGGAGTCTTTGGTCTACATATTTATAGAAACAGAAGTACAAAAGTGTTTGTGTTACGCTTTGTCTAACAAATTCTGTAACAAATGTATTTGTTCCCTACCTTCTCATTAGGTAGTTGGATAACATTATTGCTCTAGATTTGGAACAATGACAGAACTCAATGTCAGAACAAATGTAGAACACAGCATCCTTTCTGCATATTGATGCCACAGACGGATGATCTTCAAAACCAAACAGGACTAACAGAATATTAATTGATTAATTAGTATTCACATCGCTTATGCAGAAAGGCTTAATTGAAACTGGCAAAGCAGTCTTCATTGCTGGAGACTCGGTAATGTTAATAGTGTTGTTTAGATAATTATGTCCGTAATTAGCCACTGATGGAAATACAGTCTGAGAGTGAATCAGGAAGAGGAAAGTCAAATTAGGAGCTGTAGAAACTTTCTTACATTTGAACTAATATGTCATGATGGATGGAAAGAAAAACTGCACAAAATGTTCGCTCAACATTTTGTTAATAATTTATAATTCAATTTACAGGATATTAACTTCATAATACAATAATGATTCATCTTAACTTTCTCAGACTTTATTATGTTACATAGGTATGGTTGTATCTGGCTACAACAATATTTTATCAACACTGTTCATATTCAATTAGAAACTGATACTGTATGTATAATTTATGATATGAAACATATATTCATGTTAGTAGTGAAAGACATTTTCTATATTTATGCAAGACATCCATTATGATAACATCTAATAAAATTGTCTTCTATGGACATTATTTAGGCATGCAATACAAAGAGTGAACAATATATTTTTCCAAGTATATCTAGTTTACTCTCTCTCTCTCTCTCTCTCTCTCTCCTCTCTCTCTCTCTCTCTCTCTCTCTCTCTTTCTCTCTCTTTCTCTCTCTCTCTCTCTCTCTCTCTCTCTTTCACACACACACATACACCTGTTGGGTTTGTTGTCCCATTGCTGCTGACTTCAACAAAGGAAGGGAATTCACTGAAGGCAGTAAAGGTGCTGACATTAAGTATATCTTAGTGAGGGAGGTTGAGACAGGGTTGTATGTCCAGTCGCCAGAATCGATAGAGACATTAAAACCAAAGCCAAGGGGTTTCAACCTGCTTTTCTCCATTGTGTTTATCGCATGTTAATCCCCAGGATGCCTTTTAGCTTTTGGTGGCATAAAAAATGCTGACAAATATTTGTCTATGAATTCTAATATTCTTGCATGGGCTTATGCAACTGTATTCTGTAAGTGCAGAAACACTGCTGAAGCAAACGTGCCCTGACCTCCATTCAAACCCTTACAGCCCAATCCTCCATTCTCTGACCTCTGACTAAGAGAACAGAAAGCATCTGTGTCATGCAGCAATGTGTTCAAATCTCTATAAAAATAACTTGTGTCTAGACATAACAGTAACAACAGTGAATTGAATTGAAACTCTGAGTGCCATTTATACATAAAAGTATCTAAGGTGGTAGGAATATCGCATCTGCAGCAAGACAAAGTTTGACAATGTTTTGACAGACAAAGTTTAAAAATGTTTAATATTTAATATGACATTAATAAAATATCATTAGCCAAAAGAACAGAACTCACTGAATGGAATTAAATGTTCTATCTTTTCACATATATGGGTAATTAACTTTAAAATGCTGTAACTTTACTTCTGGTTACATGCAAAAGGGAAACATATTTCTGTTCAGGAACCTGTAGCTATCAGAAATATACATAGTTCTAATGTCACATAAATCAAATTGGAACTACCATCTAACTATCTGCAGTATGAATAAAATAAAAATAAAAAATGAGACAAGCGATAACCAGCTATCTGTGACACTATGACTCAGTTTGCTAGCAGAGAGACTTTTATCTTTCAAGAATAACTGGCACTTTGTTCTGAACTCAAAGAGCCTACAGGCTGTATCTATATGAACTATCACAGTGCATTTTTCATTGCTGCTTAGTAGTCTCAAAGCACCTGTTTGTGTGAGAACCAACAGTATGGCAGCTACAGTCTACAATCCAATGCCTAAAGTTCATATGATGTAACTAATGCTGTTTTAACAGATCCTTATAGGATTAAGGGGGAAATTTACAATCTAAATGTTTTCCAGTGAACACCCACATTTTATTTTTTATTATTTTATACCTGGCTCTACATGTTACATCCAGAGCAACAAAAGTTGTCCATAGGTGTTCTACTTGATCAATGGCCATGTTTACATGAAAGATTGTTTTAGATTCAAAAGAATTCATTTTGTTTGCAGATTCAGAATGGACTGTTCATATGTACATATGTAATCTCTGCAAAATGTTGAAAATCTACATTTATAGTACATGTACATTAAATGTAGCAGTATTTAGTTACCATAACATTAGAAGTGTGAGTCCTGTCAGAATGATAGTTAAGCATAATATTAGCCCAGCGTTGAATCTTACGCTTGGGCATTTAACAAGTCTTGTTGATGTTGATTTCAGCATACATCCTCTAAATGTCCTTAATGAACAGATAACCAGATGAAATTCTAAGTTTATAATATTCTTCTATGTCAATATTTATCCATAGCTTTCTTAATGAATAAATTAACACTGAGCCAATGTTCGAAAAGTTACTCTGATGTTTATTTCACCATTCAGTAAACCTCTCAATTACTTTTCAATTGTTTAAAATGTATGTGTATTGGTCAAATTGTCAGGACTTAAATGAACATTTGCAAAATCCAAACAGCCTGAGTCTGATGCTCTTGGAGAATATTATCTAATAATTTGTTAAGAAAAGTTCACTTCTTTGTGAAAATCATAATTTACTGGGAATAACAATAAAAAATCTACATAGGCAAATTTATTAGGAAATTAGGAACAAACTTGATCACTTATTATGTGTGCAAAGATTCTGGCCAGCAAGATTTTAACAGCTTCCTTTACTTGTTAGCTTTGGTGCAAAATCTGAATACTATTCATTGGATGATTGTCAAAGTTTAAGCCCAGAGTAATTTTCTCGGCAAGTCTGATTTTTCCCTGCAGTATTAGAATTTTTTCCCTCCTCATGAATTATCTTGAATAATAATAATAACTTCAATATGTTTCAAGTATTCTGCACGCTAGCAGAAATCATGCCTATTGTGCCCAGCAATTTACTCACACACTCCCCTATTCCTGACAGAATCAAAGCAACATAAATTGTATTTCATTAACTTGCAATTAAGGAGAATTTTGATATTCCCCTCTCATCTCATCAGCACCTTGGCTAAAAGAAAAACAATCATTTTGTTCTCAACCAAAGTGACCCTGCACCCTCCTTCTCTTTTTTTTAATACCCAGAAGTAAGAAGGCCCTTCCATTGCTTTCCCTCCAGTCATCAATAACATTGCAAGCATGCTTGGTCAAAAGCCAATTAAACTTGAGTCAACAATTCTGTCCCCTTCTTATTTTTTAAGTCTAAAATGAATGCATTAGCATTTTAGCTCCTGGATAAGAGAGGCTTGATTTAATTTCTTGATTTAATAAGTACTATTTCATATACACATCCCTTTCAAGAAGAAACATGCATCTAGAGGAATTTGGTTTGTGGGTTTATAGGATAAGTCTGAAGGAGAGAAGAGCACAGAACCACATTGATATGGAGCTTCTCCAGGGATTCACACTCAGATCACACTCAGAGGCTGATTTGCTATCAGGCTAATCTGTGGAGTAGTGCAGAAAGGTTGAACTGATACTATGTGGGTGTATGTGTATTGCTCCTTCACAGTGGTTTCATACTACTGCTGTTCATTGCTGTTTCAAAGCTGGGGATCATCTCTCACCCCTTCCACTGCACTGAATTGTATTACATGACACTTTCTTTGTTTCTTGCTGATGGAAAGCACCAGGAGGACCATTTGTGTGGGCCAGGTGACACTTCTCTTGAGTCGACAGCATCAGCAAGACAATGAACACTTAATCAAAATTGCAGGGTTTCTTACAAGACAGCCTACACACAAGAATCTCCTAGGAGAATATCCACACTCCACTCCACACTCTTAGTATTTGCCAAAACATGCAAATCAGAGCTCAAAACCTCAATTAAAAAAAATGAATCGGTGCACTCAGAGCAGAGCAAAAGTTTCAATTCTTTTCAAAGCTTCGAGTTTAATTTTATTCCTTTCAAAGGAATATATGTAGGCCTAATATAATAAAATAGATTGTTTGTAAAGCTGTTACACAAGCTGTTTGGGCTACTTGCAAATACAAAGGATATCTTATTTTCTCTAAGTGCACGAAAAAACATCCTTTCTACAGCAAACCAGCCAAGTAATTTGAGAAGGCCAGCTGATGGGATATTTTCTATGTATAATGACAACTGTTAATATGACGTCTAAAACATAATTAGTATACACCAAAATATTAATTCAGTTATGCAGTCAACCCCAATAATGTTTCTTATTTTTCAGTTAATTTACAGAAGTATGTATGCTACAGTGCTTTAGTTGCAGCATTTGACTTTTTCATTAAACTATTTCTAACCAGCATTTCTTGGGTATACATTGGTAAAGCAAAAGTGACAAACTCTGAATTCAGTTTCTTTCTTATGTGAGTTAAATTAGCATTTCATAGACTATACTTAATTATGACTCTCACATCTACTGCAATCTTCTTATTTACCTTCCCATTCATAATGGCAACCAAATGATTTCACAAGATTGGCGGTTAATCAACTCACATCATTTAGGGGCAAATTAGCCTGTGAAAAGTTTGTGTGAGATTTTATAAAAATAGGTCTTTGCAAAAAACTGCAGTTTGGGTGGACAAATTGGTGTGAAAAACATGTAAATCAATGTCATATAAGGGCTAGCATGGATTAAACAGGGATTAGAATAAATAATGAAATAAAATAAATCAATTAGCAAGCTGGATAATTAAGTTATTATGACATTAAGATTATTCAAACACAGTGGCCAGGCACTGAGGTAAAGGAAGGTAGGGTATAGAATAGACAGGTTAATAGATGTTCATATTTGACCTACACAATGCTTACTGAGTTAAGAAACTAGAATCAGAAATTAGAAAATTAAGAGTCACCACAATGTTTCTGTCTCAGTGATTTTATGTTTTTGCTTACACTGGGGATTTACAATTACAAAGTTTTCAGACATTCAACTTTAAGAAAACTTGGCTTCACACCTTCTCTCCTCACATGTATAACATATTGTTAAATCCAGTGAATTACTTGTGCTGTAAATAAAGCATCACATCCTCATCAGGAGTATGTGCAGGATGTCAGATCACATATTTCAGGAATGTCATATCACAGGCTTTATACATGACACAGTCACATGAGCATGTTATGAACTGTGCAGTATGAAGACATTTTTTCTAACTTTAAATGTAAAAGGTATTTGTAGGAATTGGTTCTTAAAATTGTGGCAAGTATCAGTAAACAGTATCACCAGAAACTGTCATACTTCTACCCTACAAAATAGCATGGGATACTGTTACACTTGCTGATACAACCTTTTTTATTATTATTATTATTACTACCATCAATGTCCACAACATATTGAGTCTATATGGTAATGTTTGTTCCAATCCTGCACACTTCATTTCAGCTCTGCTCATAAAATTTTGCAAGCAACTATGAAACATGGTTTCACGTTTGGAAAATCCTAACAGTTCACACAGCACACAACTTGGTTGAGCCTAGTAAAAAAAGATACAAAGGTTAAAAAGCATCTCCAGTGGGCGGTGTAATTTGTTGTCATGCGCTAGTGTTCAAACTGTATCTATGACACTGGAAGCTGCACACCATAATACTGGCATCCCCAGAGAAACATGCTCCTTCTTATTCTGTACAGCACAGCCTTTGTTATCTCTCTTGCATTTTCATTTTTGTTTGATGTTTTATGCTTAAATTTGAGGCAATAGTGCACTGTATGGTAAGAAATGTTAAACATAAAGTCCACCGAAGTTTTATTACTTGCACCACTTTAATAAAATGAAGGCAGCTTCACGCACACTAAGATTATTTTGTCAACCTATTGACTTTTTTTCTTATACTTATGAAGAAGTAATGCATGTTTATAATACTCTGATGGTCCATTATAGATACTTAGCACAACTTATTTACACATTCAGAGTGAGAAAGCACTGAAATGAAAGGTTAGCATTTATACCTCTTCTTATTAATTTATTCTTATGATTTCGAACAAAATCCAAACTCATCACCTTTGCTCATTCCATTTTGTATAAATTTCCTATGAGCTTAGCAAGGTGGCAGATAGAAAGACATGATCAATGCTTAACTCTCTCACCACTAAGTTCCCACAGAATTATGTCCCACAACCCTATATTCCCCATAGAACAGCACGCCAACCCTGAGTTCCTGGGCCAAAATTGGCCCCAAAATCAACATTTTAATATTAACATTTTTAGGCCTTGAAACAACTTATAATAATAATGTATTTGTGTAATATTACTTTGAAAATGAAGCAGTTCAGTGTTTTTACTCCACTTAGAGCACAATTCTTAACTAGAGAAATTACGAAAAATGCTTGCTAAAATCCTTCTACTCATTTAGAAGTACCATACGAGCATCAATGTGGTCAATGCCTTTGAATAAATTCAAGTAAATAATAAATAAATAAATAAATAAATAAATAAATGCATTTTAGCGACAAAAGTCAAGTTTCTGGTGATAATCAGACCAGTAGGTACTGTTTTCACGAATGCACAGAAATGGTCAGGTTATGACTCCAAACCCCTGCAGTGTCAGTCACACTGGTTGATGCTGAAGATGAAGATGGATCAGGAGAGTTTGAATCATTAGAGTTTGCGTCACTATCAGTTTCGGTTTCAACATCGCCTGAACTTTCACTGCTGACACTATCTAGAATCCTCACTTTTGCCTGTGTAACTGTGTATGTTTTCTTTTTTTTTCACTGTTTTAGATGTACCTGTGTTCACTGTAGGTGGAACTTAAGCTGGAACACGATTAGCATTTCACTTTGGCATTTTTAGTTCACTTCTACTATTACACCAATATTCACAATCTTCATCGTAATGATAGCGTAATAACGGAATCACGTCATGACGTCATCAACCTTCCAGGTCAAAAAATAATAATTAAATAAGTAAGGAATCATAGCAGAGTAATGTCAGTATACCGGCCTTACGGGGATAACGTTTACACTGTAAAGCCACTATATCGGCCTTACGGGGATTTGGCATAGACGACCAAGCCGTTATATTGTTCCTTAGGGGAACAGATCAAAGACGGGCAAGCTGGTTTTTCAGCCTTATGGGGTAAGAGGGTTAATACACACAAAGTGTGTTCACATTTCTCACTAAAAGGGAATTTCCCAGTTGGACAAGCTGCATCTACTCTTTTGCAAAACACAGGTCAGGTTTAATTTTTTGCTATATGACCCATTTCCCAGCTAAATGGAAATATTCAGTGCACCTGTCAAGAAAGGAATCTCTCTTTATCCTTTTCTGTATTTTTTTCTAATAAAAAAAAGTGCAGACAACTACAAACAAAGAAAAACTTAATCAAATTTGTTTGAATGACCTGGTAAATCTTGTTGATAATAATAATGGAACATCCACTATTCCTTGGTTTGACTGATGACAATAAACAAACAGCTGAGCAAATATTGATCACTTTTTATTATATGGAAGCATAACTTTAGTTTGTTAATTGCTACCATCAGCTAGTTATGTTGAAATTGAAACTTTAGGCAAATATTATGTTAGCTAATATTTTTTGTACCTGGCTGAATGCAAACAAATGTTGCTTAGCTATATGCTTTTTATGTTTAATGGTGTTCCTTCTCGGGCCATACACAGTTAGGCAGAGCCACATTATATATGTTTTCCATGGAAGTGGGTTAGTATTTTGTCCCACCCTAGATTGCAACCCCAATAAAGTGATTGTGTCTAATCTGGCCACTTCGTTGAAAAAGGTCAGAAGACACCAGTGCTGAGTAAAACACCAGCTTGCGCCTGCTGATCTGGTTACAGTTAAGATGTGTATTATTTAAAGATTCATCTGAGGCAAAAGAAGCATAAACTATTAGTCCAAATGACTAGAATTTATGAAATTATTTGAGTGTAAATAAAATTAATAATAAATATGTAACTCAATCTTCACTTCTTCACTGAGTAATTTTAGTTTAGCTATTTCATATTGCATGTAGCCCAGTACATTAAAAATCCAACATTTGCTACATTCTTAAATACTAATTGCGCAACAGTAAATTCTTTCTAAAATAAAATATGTGGCATCATAATTTATTTTCCCTTTAGAGTACAATGTCTCCCAGAAAGTCATGCATTTTGTTCTTACTACTGTGTAAAGAATGGCAGGCTGGACATGCTTCATTTATGTATATATTTTTTTTTTGCTCTCCTGTGTTGTCAAAAGATGTCAGTTCTTAAAGGTCTAAGTGGATGTGTAAGGGCTTTTGTGTGAAACCTGTAGCTTTCAGCATCACCCTTACTGCTCCCAAGTCAGTAGAAATACTTGCACTGACATCTGCAATCCTGACTTTCAGAACATGCGGAGACATGCTTGAACCCATGAACCTCTGAGAAACTGTAGTAAACCACTCCAAAAGCTGATGTCTTTCAGTAAAAGGGTTATTTTATGCTGAGGTTCTATTTTCTGAGGTCAGTGCTTTTTTCTTTATTGCTATTTGTTTGAATTTGAGTAGGGGAAGATACCCTAGATCAAAATGAAATGGATTCTGCTCTCCAGAGTGCAGCCAAGCATAGACTGCAGACTTGTTTTCTCTTGGTTCGCCTTTTTCTGTCACTGAAATGCTAGGATTTGTCTTTAGACTGCAACCATTGCTATCATCCTCAACCTGACCATGAAGCTCCGAACTCGCAGAAGAAGGTGGTTAAGTGAACAAAAAGCTGTCTGTTCAGTGGCCCATCCAGCCCTGAAGACCACCAGAGGCTTCTGTAGATGTCATTTTCTCAGAAGTAGGGACTATACATGTCAGACTAGGTTCTTTGTGAGTGGGATCAACACATATAAAGGGCTGTTTCAAGTGTACTGGTTGTGGGATAATGGGAATTGGTCTTTACCAGTGAGAGATGTTTTGCAGGTTTTTTTCTCAGGCAAGTAGCATTTTTTGATGGCTTTCTCTAGTTATTGCAAGGCTATGTGATTGTGCACAGGATTCAAAGTGTTCTGACACAAGCACTAACCCTTTATCAAAACACATATTACTGTAAACCACCTTGTAAAACACCTTAATCACAATATAGTCTTACTCAAAGTAAGGTCAATAATAAGATTACTAATTTTAATTTTAAAATAATAGATTGTTCAGCATTAAAAAGATTATGGGCAGATGAACTAAAATGAGCCTAATGCTAAGCGGAGTTAGCTGGTTAAACTGAAAGTGTCTAATGCCATTGCTGATATAAAGAAATACACACATACACACACACATATACATATATATATATATATATATATATATATATATATATATATATATATATATATATATATATATGTGTGTGTGTGTGTGTGTGTGTGTGTGTGTGTGTGTGTGTTTATCTCTTAGCCCCTCTTAACCTCTGCAGATAAACAAACAAGCAAATAAATAACTGTGGTACACCCAGAGGCCATATCTATACTCTTTGACACATACTAACAATCTCTGACTCTTAATAAGAAAAGGAAAGTCCTTAGACACAGGACACTCAATGGAGCAATGGGCAAGCAATTCCAAAATGGCATAGTTGAGTTCAAGCTTGGTTTCTTCTAGCCCTGCAGGGTTGCATTGTCTGACAACTGCAGGCCTCAATTTCACTGCTTTGATGAACTCAGTGTTAGCTCAATGAAGTGAAAGTTGTGAGACTATTGTAGCCTTATAAAAAATGCGACAAGGCCAAATGAGATGTTTAATTATGGCAGGCTATGGATTAGTGAGCAGTTTACTGCACCTCTCCATCTATATGGAATCACAAAGCAAATCAGTGTCAAGTCAGAATGCGATTTCAGTACAGTCTTTATTGAACACACTCATTCAACATTCAAAATGGCAGTGTCTAACTCATCCATCTAACATCTAATATTCCGCATTGAGTCTTGGGGGGCACGCGGTAAATATCCCGACATGATCAGCCCCGTAACCGCTAACAGCTGAGGGCAATACAGACACACGTGACACCACAACCAATGACAGGATGGGGAGGAGACATTACATGAACAATAACAAATGCACGTGTCGATGCACGTGTCGAGATGTCACTGCTGTCCACAATGGAGAAGCAGGTGCTCGCGCACCTGCTCGGGCATGCGTGCTCACGTGCTCCCCAGCGTGCTGCACAAAGGTGGACTCATGACAGTTTTGAACAAAAGATCAAAGGGTTTAACAATAAAGACAATTTTTCACAGCCTTTTTTTTCCTCATATTTACTTATACTGAAGGGTGCCAATATTAGTGGAGGGCACTGTAATTGGAAAAGGGGGGCTTTCACTTTGACATTATAAAAAAATAGATGGCATGTCAGATGACCAGAAATTGCTCTTTGCATGGTGAAAGTCATCCTTGGATGGTTCTCAAAGTGTGATAGATTTGTCAATATTTAGGCCAAACTGCTTTTGTAATAAACTTTGTTTAAAGAAATGTTAACACTATCTAAGATGTTTTAATATAAAAAAAAATATATTTCATTTAAACAGGTTGAGCATTTTTTTTATGGTAAAATGTTATGAGAAAATGGAACTGTGTTATGTTCATTCATGAATTGAAACAGTCCAACATAACAAAAAAAGGACACTGGGCTTCTCTAACATATTTATATTTTTCACATTCAAAGTAAGAAAAAGTGTTGTAATTTAAGATAATTTGCACTTTCCCCTTATGTTCAATGTTGTATCTATTTTGAGTGAGTAAATCCATCTACATACCTTTTACAACTGTAATTCCTTTCTATATGATAACTTTTACATTCTTTTTGGGTTAAAAAAAAATTAAATAATAATAAAAAAAAAAAACCTCTGCAGTTTATGGAAATGCATTAAATGGAATTGTATTCTCATAAATTATGTGCTATTTTTTACTTTATGTTTCTGCCCAACATTGCACACTGTTGCCGTATGGCAACAATTCACCAACTACCCCACCTAATTATTATTATTATTTTACTTTCATTGTTGTTGGCTTGTTTTTTTGTTGTTGTTTTTTTGTTTGTTTGTTTGTTTTGTAATTTTTGAAAATATTTTTATTATTTGAACTAATACAAATTTATTAAAGAAAATAATTTTTTGGATGTAAATGTAATAATTCATGCAGTAGAGGATTAATAGTTACATGTTGGCGTAAAGTTTAAATATGAGCTTTTTCCCTTTTCTCCTGCTTGCACTTTAAATATAATTTATCATTGAACCTAACCCTGTGACTCCAATATCCCATTGTGTCACTTCCGTGTTTTTAACATCTTCCTACTAACCTAGACATTGGTCCATGTGGCTCACTCACTCTATCCAGCATATGAGCTACATTACTATGTTCCAGCAATTTTTATATGGGGCTATTTTTTGGTCAGCCATTTCAGTAGGCAGCAAAGCATATCATTAATAAGAATATTTGGAGCATATTTGATTTTTTTTCAAGGTTTTAAAAAATGATTTCTTAGTTTATTCATAACCATAACCGAGGTTAAAACCATTTTGCCCTTTTTGACTAGTATAAAGGAAATCCTTTATGTGCATGTCACTGCAGTCACAATTCAGTCTCATGCAAAATTCATAGAAATTCTAACAAGCACGAGCTGTTGGATTTAACACAAGTTTGAAGTTAGAAAAGCTACAACCACTAACTTGCAACCAAATCTTTCACAAAAGCTAAACTAATCAATTACTTTGCCAACATGTTCCAACCAAAAAGAAGTGTTTACTCAATGGAGAAGGAAAATACTTTGAGGCTGTATTCCAAGCATGATCATTGATAGTTCCTGAAGTACTTCAGGATGTTTTGCTAAAGTTTTGACTTATTAACAATCAATATAATACTTGTTATCAAGAGGAAATAAAGCAACAAAATCAATAAAGAATGAGAGATAAATTAGAGAGAAAACAATGACAGATTGAGAAATAATAAAAGATACAGATGCTGTAGCAAACTGAAAAGGGTAGGCTGCAATGAAAGAATATGAAGGAAAGCAGAGACAAGAGGAGGTACAATATAAAAGCAGAAGAGAAAAGAAATTAAACTGCAGGTGCTGGTCATATAATTAGAATATCATCAAAAAGTTGATTTATTTCAGTAATTCCATTCAAAAAGTGAAACTAGTATAATGTATACATTCATTACACACAGACTGATATATTTCAAGTGTTCATTCCTTTTAATTTTAATAATTATAACTGACAACTAATGAAAACCCCAAAATCAGTATCTCAGAAAATTAGAATATTGTGAAAAGGTTCAATATTGAAGACACCTGGTGCCACACTCTAATCAGCTAATTAACTCAAAACATTTGCAAAGGCCTTTAAATGGTCTCTCAGTCTAGTTCTGTAGGCTACACAATCATGGGGAAGACTGCTGACTTGACAGCTGTCCAAAAGATGACCATTGACACCTTGCACGAGGAGGGCAAGACACAAAAGGTCATTGCTAAAGAGGCTGGCTGTTCACAGAGCTCTGTGTCCAAGCACATTAATAGAGAGGCGAAGGGAAGGAAAAGATGTGGTAGAAAGAAGTGTACAAGCAATAGGGATAACCGCACCCTGGAGAGGATTGTGAAACAAAACCCTTTCAAAAATGTGGGGGAGATTCACAAAGAGTGGACTGCAGCTGGAGTCAGTGCTTCAAGAATCACCACGCACAGACGTATGTAAAACATGGGTTTCAGCAGTCGCATTCCTTGTGTCAAGCCACTCTTGAACAAGACACAGCATCAGAATGGGCTAAAGACAAAAAGGACTGGGCTGCTGCTGAGTGGTCCAAAGTTATGTTCTCTGATGAAAGTAAATTTTGCATTTCATTTGGAAATCAAGGTCCCAGAGTCTGGAGGAAGAGAGGAGAGGCACAGAATCCTTGTTGCTTGATGTCCAGTGTAAAGTTTCCACAGTCAGTGATGGTTTGGGGAGCCATGTCATATGCTGGTGTTGGTCCACTGTGTTTTCTGAGGTCCAAGGTCAACGCAGCCATCTACCAGGAAGTTTTAGTGCACTTCCTGCTTCCTGCTGCTGACCTACTTTATGGAGATGCAGATTTCATTTTCCAACAGGACTTGGCACCTGCACACAGTGCCAAAGCTACCAGTACCTGGTTTAAGGACCATGGTTTCCCTGTTCTTAATTGCTAGCAAACTCGCCTGACCTTAACCCTACAGAAAATCTATAAGGTATTGTGAAGAGGAAGATGTGATATGCCAGACCCAACAATGCAGAAGAGCTGAAGGCCACTATCAGAGCAACCTGGGCTGTTATAACACCTGAGCAATGCCACAGACTGATCAACTCCATGCTACGCCGCATTGCTGCAGTAGTTCAGGCAAAAGGAGCCCCAACTAAGTATTGAGTGCTGTACATGCTCATACTTTTCAGGTTCATAATTTTCAGTTGGCCATCATTTCTAAAAATCCTTTTTTGTATTGGTCTTAAGTAATATTCTAATTTTCTGAGATACTGATTTTGGGGTTTTCATTAGTTGTCAGTTATAATCATCAAGATTAAAGGGAATGAACACTTGAATATATCAGTCTGTGTAATGAATGTATACATTATACTAGTTTCACGTTTTGAATGGAATTACTGAAATAAATAAAATTTTTGATGACATTCTAATTATATGACCAGCACCTGTAGTAGTTATATTTTCTCAAGAAATTCTGGTTCATTTTCAGTGAATCCCAGTCCTGACCTCTGACCTAATTTTTTTTCTTTTCTTGTTTTTTAACATGGCAGAAGTCATTTATTGACCATCATCCAAGTTACCAAACATCATATCAACAAATTTGCTGTGCCCCCTGAAAAGATTCCCATACCAAAATGACATTTAAAATAGGTGCAGAAAAAAAGGAGGGAAAAATGTCTGTTTGTGAGTGCAGCTGTGTGCGAGTGTCACATACCTCACCCAAGGAGCGGGAAGCACTTAACTCGATGCTGTCATGATTCCTCCAATTACTGCTGCCAACTGATGGGAGGTGGCTCACCCCTGGAAGTACTCATCAGAATACAGAGTCACCACAACATCAATTATTTAGGCAGGCATTGAGTTTGTGCACAGCTTTAACCACCTCAGTTTTGTCCCATTAGAGATAAGAGATAAAGGTTCTCACAGAGGCGTCTGTTGTAAATTGGGAGATCTTTGAGGGTGCATGTGTCATTTCACAACAGATGATGTGAAGAGATATTTTACAAACTGTAAGGTAGATGTGTGCATTTCACGTTAGTGCTTGGAGAAGTTGGTACTGCATTGGGAGGGAGTGAGAGAGACAGAAAGAGCAACAGCATGAGAGGTGAAAGAGTGGATGAGAGAGAGAGTGGGAAAATTATGTTAGGTTTTCTCAGAAGGACACTTGCACTGTCAGGGTAAAAATAGAAGAAACTCCACTCAGATGAACTCCTCATAAATTATAAGTACATGATCAGAGATAGTAGATTAGTAAACACAGAAAAAGAGAGGGAGATTGATTGAGAGAAAGAGAAATGAGACATCTGTCCCCTTTAAAAGTCAGTACTTAAACAGTCTGCATCATGTAGAAGCACAGATATTTACATTTGAAATAGCGCACTCACATGAAATGGCATTCATTAAGTCATCCATCTTATGTCCCTTTTTTTTACATGGTTAGGAATCATTCAAAGCAGAAATTACTTGTCAAATACACATAATATATGTGTACATACATAAAAGAATTGAATAATGTGTGGGTTGAGGCACTTCATGTGAAACCCATAGCAGCTGGCAGAGGATATCAAAGGACAGTCATATCATGGAAAGTGTGTACTTTCATTGGATAAAAGAGTCATGCTGACCATTCCAAGTTAAAATCCTTGAACTAGAAAATGAAAAAGCAAAAATAACACAATTCTTAAAGCAGAGGAAAAATCTACCCATTTAAAAATTCTAATGTTGCGATCAATGGAAGCCACAGCAGACAATGGTTTTTCATAATGCGATTTCTTCAAAGGTGCTCTGCAAATCTGTACACTTTTACATTTCAAAGGGATAAAGACTGCTTTCATTTTTTAATGTTTTCTGGAGAGATGATGTTTAAAGAGATGTTTTTCTTCCTAGTTTATCTTACAATAAACTGGCAACCATATCCTCTTTGAAACACTATCCATTTTCCATCTTCCTTTTACAAGCCACCATTAGTTTTATAAGGCACTGATATATGATTAAATGTTCCTTTTGATGAATAATTCCTACACCAAGTGTGATTGCTGTATATTGTTATCTAAACATTATCTTCATATCTGTTATGTTGGACTATTTATTTGTTTTGCAGAAAAACTCAAATATACACTTATATTAATGATATTCTATCAGTGTGATTTTTCCATTCTGTTATACACTTTTGCCGTGCCAGCAGTAGCACAATCTGCTTATGAGGTGGTTTGTAAAGATGGATGTGCAACAACCCAGTGCTGAGCCTTAGAGGAGATAAATATATAAGAGAGTAAATCCAGAGTAGCGGTCAGCTGAGTAATATGAAGTTCTTGGTGGAATTCATTTGCATAGGTTAATTTCGATCAACGCTGCAAATTAGACTTGAAAGGATAATTACTTAATTTCCCTCATCCATGCCTCCCCCATCTTTTTTTTTCTTTCTAACATAGGTTATGTAAATGTACTTTTCACCATTGCTGCTGTGCTCGGTGTTTAGAAAGTGTTACATCGGTCAGGCTGAACTATATTCCTATTACCTTATTTGCTTCTGCACACCCTTCTTGAATTAGATGTTCTTTAATTCCCCTTTATCCCAAAAATGATGGAAAGCAAATTGTCTACTGACACCAGCTAATTTCTACAATAGAAAAGACCTTTACATGTTATTTGTGTGAATGAACAGCAAGGGTTTTTTTTTTATTATTATTATTTCATCCCATGATGAGTATTACGATATTTCTGAGTCTGACTATAATGTTTACTATGTATGTATGAGAATAATCGTGGTAGTGAATTTCTTTACTTCTGCCGTATATGAATCAGCAGGTTAAAAACAAAGATAAGCTACAACTAGAGATCCCACTTCAAAAATGGTACTAACTATCTTAGATATTAATTATGAAACACCATATAGAATTGTATAACTGCATATTATTAGAAGATTACAGTCTCTTCCACACACTCCTACTCAGGGACATCACTGGTTCAGTTTTAATGTTGTGCACACGTTGTAATCAATTGCCCCAGAGACATTGTTAAGCACAAAGGGAAAGCAAATATGGTTCATTTGCTAAGTTGCCTGCTTTATTTCATTTATTAGGTTATGGACCTCTACAAGGAACAGAGAACACGGTGCTAATAAGTAGTGGGTGTTGTGCCTCAAGTTGTGCAATAATGAATTTCTCAGGCTCATGACTCACTTTGAGTCCTATGTATCAGCCTTAAATGTTTTGTTTTTTTTAAAGATAAGATTTGATAATGAATCTAAGGGAGTTGCAGTTAAACTCAATCTCATGCTAATTTTTTAGGAAATATAATAATAAATATAATCAACAATAACTTTTAATGAAAAACCATGGCTGCCAACCACAAATTTGCAATGTTGGGGCCAGTATGTATCAAGCCTCTGAGAATTACGCTTTTAAAAATTATTAGAAGTAGTTGAAGAATGAAGAAAATACAGTGTATTCCTGAGTTTGTATGCCCAGTGTTTTGATATTATTTTATGCCTTGTGTAATTTTACTCTGTGGGTTGAAAAACAACCTATTATGTAACCTATTTTTGTTGTTGTTGTGGGATGCCAGAAGGGTACTGTGATTACAGAATTTCAGCTAACCTTCAACCACAAGGGGCAAATTTCCAATATTCCAATTTGGCCTAAAGCCTAAAACACTGAGCTATAAAGTTGTTGCTAATATTCCCACAGCATTAATAAATCATTCCTCACATACTTTCAGATGTTTGGTATATGATATTGATTACATGAAGCAGTTATTCTACAACATTTTGAACATACTTATGTTCTCTGCATTGAAAAGCTGTGCTGCTATTAAACTGATTGATACCACCTGTGATCTGCAGCAGCAGTTCATTCTGGTTTGGCTACATTGGACTTAAGCTACATGCCAGACTTTTGGGGTAGTACAGTGCATCCGGAAAGTATTACATTTATTATTTTCCACAAAATTTTATAAACAATACCCCATAATGACAATGTGAAAGAAGATTGTTTGAAATCTTTGAAAATGTATTAAAAATAAAAACCAAAAAAAGCCTTTGCTCAATACTTTGTTGAATCACCTTTGGCACTAATTAGAGCCTTAATTGGTTGAAGCTGAATTAATGTCTTTTTCAGTATGATGCTACAAGCTTGGCATACCAATTTTTGGGCAGTTTCTCCCATTCTTCTTTGCAGGTTGGATGGGGAGCGTCAGTGCACAGCCATTTTAAGATCTCTCCAGAGATGTTGAATTGGGTTCAAGGATTCAAGTTGTCATTATGGGGTATTGTTTGCAGAATTTTGAGGAAAATAATGAATTTAATCCATTTTGGAATAAGGCTGTAACATAACAAAATGTGGATAAGTGAAGCACTGTGAATACTTTCCGGGTGCACTGTAGGTGGAGAATAAGCCCTAAGACCATGTTTGATTGGAAAAAAAACATTCTGGACTCGGACAACCGGAATTCTGGTTGGATTAGCCAATCCTATGACGCCAAAGGAGCTCAGAGAGCTCAGATTCACCAAAAAACAGAACATCAAATGTAGGGACAGAGGTTTCAAAAAGTCTCCAGCCATCATATCTGCTTGGAGGCCCAGCCTAGAGACGTAGCCAGTCTTCAAACCTCCCTCCTATACATCATTCCGATTGTTCTTCTGAGACGGCACTCAAATGCCGACCAGACCACTGACAAATAACCATTGCAAGAGAATCCTTATTTGGAACAACAACAGGCAACAACAGGCAAGCTGGAGACTCTAGCTAAACTTGTACATATAATATTAAGTTTAAAGCCCTATTAAAGAAGTGAAAGTAGATAGATAGTGCTAGAAACTTCATTCACTCTGTTCAAAACAATTATCACCCCTTCTGTGTGTGTGCAAATGCAAAAAGGCATTGCAAAAAGGCATTTTTAGAGACACCCAATTCTGCTCTGCATCTTGCATAGAATCGTAAGTAGGAAGTCTATGCTTCATCCCGAGGGGAAAAATTCACAAGGCACAAGTGACCTCGTTGGGGGAGCCAGATCTTTCTGTTTATTTGTCTTTAGCCTTGGAAACCTAGGGCGTGCAGGCCATCTTCGGTTCTTAATATCCCTGACTTTTAGAAGTGATATTATTGAAGCAAAATTAGGATATTTCCTCAAAGTTCATCTAAACCAAACTGTGTAAAATTGAGATCCAGTTGACCCAAATCCCAAAGTAACATTAAACTGGTCTCTCAAAGAATTAAGTCAGCTTAGAAGAACTATATAAATATATAATGATATACATATATATATATATATATATATATATATGTATTATATTATATATATATAAGTGTGTGTGTGTGTGCGTGTGTGTGTGTGTGTGTGTGTGTGTGTGTGTGTGTGTGTGTGTGCACATTTTAGCTCTAGATATCCAATCACAATCGAATATTTCTTGTACCTAGATATGACGTTTTTTCTTTGCTTTAAGTCAGGCCAGTTATTTCTATTTATTACTTAATGTCAAGGATTCTTTTGATAGTAGAAGCTTTTAAACCATTTTTGGAAAATGTTCTTGCATCACTAATGTTCAAAAAACTTCACATTCCTCTACAACTGTTATTTATATTGTACTATCTGTTGTTTTCGTTCATGTTGCGTACATTTCAGCTCTGAGATGAACAAAAGGAACTGACACTATCAAGGCCACATAACCTTTCCAAGCATGTTCAATAAAACAAGGCTAGTGTTGGATAAATATTTAGCACAGCACTTGCAGCTGTCGACACCTCACTATGTAATTACATAGCCAAAGCTTCACTAATACCCTACATGTGTGCTAACAACTGAGGATGAAAAAAAACTGTTCATTTTTGTTGTAAAAAAAACTCAGAGAATCAAGATGAGCACATTTTCCTATCCATATCGATACAGCAAAAGCACAAACTTTCAGTCTGCAGGTGTTTGTTTCCACCAGTTTAGTACAGTACATTGTTTTCAAGATGGCTGCATTCTTTGAGACTCGAGGACCCCAGGGCGAGCTGGGTTGATTCGTGTATTTAGCTCAGTGGGGAGGCCGACGCCATGCAGATGCACTTAATTCACAGTAATTAGTGTTCAGGCGAGAAATGGAAAGCTGGGAGCAGGTGGTAGCCGCCTAAGTGCTCAAGTGCTTATAAAATCAGCCACGCTAGACAGTAGCATGACAAAGAGTTGAAATTATTGAAAGTTCATTTTAATATATGTAAGAGGACAAGGTCATTTGTCTCTGTCAAGCATTAGACAAGGCATAAGCGAGACCATTTCAGCACACTATCACACAGAAAATGAAAATAATGCAACCCCATAAAATAGCTTGGCTATTATATACATACCCACAACACACAAACTGCATAAAAATTAGAACTGAGAAGGTTTCTTTGCATTTAGTCAGATTAGTTACGGCTTTTTATTACTTCAGTGGTATAGAAATTGCATGAAACAACTTGCTGCCTATCTGAAGAAATTGAAAATAGGATCATGTTCATTAAACAAACTATCTACAGAATTTTTTTTTTATTTAAACAACCGCAAAAATGTACTGTTTTAATCTTATAAAGATGAAACCATGTGATGGAATAAATAATTTATTGGGGTATTCATTTATTTAGTATTTATTTATTCTGTCACTGATAATATTCACTGTGTTTTACAGTTTCATTGCTGCACTCAGTAGACACAGATCTCGTTTCCTTACAGAGAATGTGAAATCTGCGGTTTTCATTGATTATTTTTTATGTATATCTGTGTGCATTTCCTTTTCCCCTTTCCCTCTTTCTTTTTCTCTTACTCTGTATCTTATCCTCCACTTTACTCATGCAAAGATGATATTTCAAAACTGATTAGGAGACATGAACTTCTGTTTCTAATGTCAAACACTTCAGTAAACTGAAGAGTGTTCTACTAATCTGAACATAGTGACAAAAGTGCTAAATAAGCCTTCAGCCTAATGATGATGACGTTCAAGGTTGTTTCCTTAGAGTGACTTTAGAATTTAGACATGTTGTCTGAGTAAAATGCTCCTCTGTTTGTAATAATGTTGGTTCCAAGTCCACCTTTGTCCAGTTTGAATTGAGTCCAAAAGGGGCCAAGTTTGACTCAAGTCCGAGTCCTTAATTGTCGAGTCCACAAAGAAATAAAATAAAATAAATAAATAATTGCAATTGTAAACTCAACACTGACTCAACAAGCAGGGTTTAAGGTATTTAGTACATTAAGAAGTAGATTTCACATTTTACATGAAATTCAAGACTGGAATCACCAAATGTTAATATTTATAATAAAGCAATTAAATGTAAATATTATTATTATTATTATTATTATTATTATTATTATTATTATTATTATTATTATTATTATTATTAATATTATTACAGTATTTTATATACAACCCCAATTCCAAAAAAAAAGTTGGGACACTGTGTAACATGTAAATAACTGTAAATAAAAACAGAATGCAATGATTTGCAAATCTCATAAACCTATGTTATTGACAATAGAAAAAATAAAAGAAAAAAATGAAGAAAAAATGTTTAAGAAAAAAATAAGGTAATTTTGAATTTGATGGCCACAACACATCTAAAAAAAATCTGATGGGGCAACACAAGGCTGTGATTAAAATGTATTGTAATGGATGTTAATGTTTTATTTAAAATAATAATAATAATAATAATAATAATAATAATAATAATAATAATAATAAAAATGCAATGATTTAACTATACTCAAAAAAGTACAATGTACAATGAACTATGTACTCAAGTTGTCATGGATTGGAGAAGGATGTGGATGCAAGTGCAGATAATTTATTGTATAAAGTAAATTTTAACTAGATAAATAAATACAAAACGACAGGTATGAACTCTCAAAAACGGAGACTTGGCTAGATTCGCTAGTCAGATATGGCATGAGAATACTCACCCTCAAAGTTGCATATAAAGAAATATATCATTTGAAGTCCTTCTCCTTCTTACTGTTGAGTGTAACAGCTGACTGCCTAACAATACGATGAACAGCATTCACGGTAATCTGGGGAAGCTCTTGTAAACAGCGAGTGTAATAGTTCATACTCTCCTGTGCCATCTTCACACAGTTATCGCCAATAGCGAAAACAATTTCCGGCACGGCACCGGATGTAACTGAGTTGGCTGAAGCAAAACACGGGGGTGATCGTGTCCACGATGAAGTACTCACACGATGAGGTGGCTTTCTGTGCGCACACAGAAAGCCCCTTGGCCAGGCAGGGAGACATTTTATTTTGCATTTTATTTTTTATCTTTCTTTTCATGTTACACATGAAGTGGACTCATCTGTACTCCAAAATATCAGAGTCAGTGTCAAGTTCGAACACAAAGTTACCTGAGTGCGTGACAAGTCAGAGTTTGTTCATAATTGGACTCGAGTCTGAGTCCAGGATCAAGTAACCCAACTCTACAGAATAGAGCAGGCTCTCTTCTTTCTTGAAGAAAAAATAACTTAGAGGAAGAACACTAATTCATTAGCACATGCCATGTGCTATCTCTTCCTATGATTTTCATTTTACATCATCCACTCCTGCTTGTACATGCTGAAGTTGGAGAATAACATACACACAGCACCGACAGTTTGTGGTTATAAACATATTTTTGTTTATTAAATTTTTGTTAAAAGTATTTTACCAGTGTGAATGATTCATTTGCATTGTATACTTCACACCATCCATTCAGTTGCATCAAGAGGTATTCTGATAAGTGCTTCAAGAAATTAAATCAATTGTTACATCCCTGGTGATTTACAGAATGATTTTTTGATATGGCATTTTGATATTTGCCTCAGACAAACTAAAATTGAGGTGGATGGATAGTTCTTTAAGGACACACAGTGGCTTAGTCATTAGGACGTTCACCTCACACCAGCAGCATTGGGGGTTCGATTCCCACTACTGCCATGTGTGTGTGGTGTTTGCATGTTCTCCCCGTGCTGTGGGGGTTTCCTCGGGTACTCCGGTTTCCTCCCCCAGTCCAAAGACATGTGTGGAATGCTAATTGATTCTGAAGGAGAAGATAGATGGATGGATGTTTTGTTATGAATGGTTATTGGCTGAATTACAAAAGAAAAATCACAACCCTCCATTGTCAACCCTTCCTACTTCTATTCTTAAATTGACCATAAAGACAGAAAAGAACAAATGCACAGTGAAAACTAATAGGGAGTGAAAATGTCAAGTATCAATTCAAAAAAAGCAATTCTGTCTAAAAATTTCCTTATAAAATTATATATAAAGTACTCACTTTGGTTGCCAGTGGTTTAGACATTAATGGCTGTGTGTTGAGTTATTTTGAGGGGACAGCAAATTTACACTGTTACACAAGCTGTACACTCACTACTTTACATTGTAGCAAAGTGTCATTTCCTCAGTGTTGTCACATGAAAAGATATAATCAAATATTTACAAATATGTGAGGGGTGTACTCACTTTTGTGAGATACTGTAATAAAAACATAATATGCATATGAAATTATTACATCTAATTATAGACATTTCTATGGGCATTTTGCTTTTAAACATTTGTGGGGGGGGCAAAAGAATTAAAAAACACCTATAGGCATAATTATCTTTCTTCTCTATAAGTTTTAATTTGTACATTTAATTTTGTTCTTTAAGTTTTTTTCACCATCTATGATGTTTTTGTCATGTGGATGTACAGTGTACACAATAGCAAATGTAACAAGGCTGTGCAAATAACGTCAAAAATTTGTTTCTTGCCTTATGACCAAATTTTAAAGATTTTTTTTTTTAATTAAAAAAAAAAGTACTGCCTGAATGTCTCATCAGCAAGAGAACTGTAAAGTCCCAGTACAACTTCATTCAAAACTCTCCACAGTTTCTCAACAGATCAAACTAAATTTCATCCAGCTGCCATCCACTCTCTCTGCATTTCCTCTCTCCTACTCTCTCTTCCTGAAGCTCTGACAGCCCTGGAGCAGGTTTGCCTCAGCAGTGAGACAGTGCCTCACTGGAGAGCTCATGCCCACGGTCCTATCTACATAAATTACTTGGATGGCGGGGCACGTAAGCATGCTTGTTAAAATCGCAAATGAAAGAAATGGCACTGGGAAGGAGGGAGGCTCAGTGAGGAAGAAAAAAACAAGAGTAAAAGGAGAGTTGATATATGTCTGAAAGAGAGGAAAGGCTTGGAGGGCGGATGCCGTTACACCCACATGTGAATGTATTAACAAGGTGAATGAGATGCTTGATATAGAGGATGAGGAAGTTTCATTGAACATCAAAGTTATTCAAATGAAATGCTGTGAATTCCAAATGAAAGTTTTGTGAGTGAGTTTGGGAGGAATGTTCTGGGTCTTTCAGAGGTTATGGTGAGTACCTGTCTTGTCAACAGATGAGTTGATGCCATTCCATTTAGAATACTTTGCACTGGTGGATTCCTTCTTCACGGTTATTCCTGCAGGAAATTTACAGCATAAATTAGAGGTATCCTAGATGTGGCGTGGTCTTACAAAACTTTGTAATTTGTAGATGTTTTAACCAAATGTGATAATGGATTTCATAAGAATGTTAATGATAAAGGTTGGTAACTTAAAAGGTTGACTGCATAATTCATTCATGAGAACTGAGAAACCTGCATAATCATTTATAGAGGCCTATTGCAATTAAGTGTCAACTGCCATAAAGATATTTTTTTATCAATATTGATGTTTACATTTAAATTAATCAAACTTAGCAGACATCCTTGTCTAGAGCAACTTGCAGACATTCTTTGTGGTCTCTTGTCACAGGGTGGGATATATTAGGCACAAGTGAACAGCCAGTTCTTGAATTGATGCAGTGGAAGCAGGAAAAACCTACAGCTGTTCTTTTTTTGGATGTATTAATGTCCCCAACTCTACTAGGAACCAGACACCAGCCAACAGTTGGCTGCAATATTGGTATTTAATCATCCGGTATCAGTAGCTAACTGGAGCCAAGTGAGTGAGAAATGGCGCACAGCTGTAAGAATCTCCAAAACAGGTCACAAGGAGCAACTAAAATATGCACTTATTTTGGAAAATGGCCAGCTGTTGGTCATATACTCAATATTAACATACTGAGTCTTGTTAAAGTTTGTGATCCCAAGTTCTCTACATCAATCAGATGTACCTAACCACATGACCTTCATTAAAGGTCCTAAAATCCATCATTCCTATTGTCCAACACGGCATATTTGAAGAAAAGTTCCGATCAACATACATATTGCAGGATTAAATTGCTATATGATATTACCAGATACAGCCAAAGCACTTCTTCCAAATAGGGCCACTGGATTAATTTATCAGTAGTTATTAAGAAATGTATATTTCCATACCATACCTAAGAGACATGGTGTATCAAAACTTAATACAAATCATAAATTAAATAGTGGTTTAAACTGTTTCTGCACTTGTATAATAAAATGTTCTCCCAATGAGAAGTCATGCTGTATCACAATAAAAGCTATTGCCACAGGTTTGCTGAGTAGTTTGAGCATTCTCTCCCAGTCTCTCAAAAGCAATAGGCCTTTAATTGATTGCGAATGAGTCATCAGAGGTTTGCAGGGCAGCACAACCACTGAGTCTTTAGACAAAGCATTCATAAAGTGGAGACCCACAGTGGGAAAGAACCTGCTGTGGTTAAAGATTTAGAAGAGATTTGAATCTCAGTCGCAAAGCTACTAACTTTATTGGCATTCTACCAATTTAGTGTTTGTAATACCTAATTGATTTATTTCCTTTGACATAGACCAACTAGTTTAACTCAATAGATCAGGATGCCTCAAATTCAAAATTTGTTCTCAACTACCATAAACCATGTACTGTATTGAGGAATAGTTTATCTGTGTCAAGCCAGGCTTTTACATGTTCAAACTTAAATGTTTTTGAAATAAACCAAATCTGTCCAAAAATGAGAGCATAAGAGAGTTTTTCTTCCTCCAAAACAGTCAGTGTTCAGAGCAATAATATCTCTAATGCTGTCTAATCCATGACATTGTGTATAACTGTAATCTGGTATTTTGGTATTCTGTTTTGTCAAAATGCCATGTACTATTGATTAGGACAAAAGAGACTCTGGATTTACATTTCTAGGTAGGCTAGAAATCATCAGCTACTCAAAAACAGAGAGTACCGTGAAATATCATATATTTTCACATTGCTACACATTCACTATCTCTCTTGCTCTCTAAATGCTGAAGTGCAGTCAGAGAACTAATCTTTTGGTAATTTACACAAAACCTTTTACTGGCATGTGTCTCATGGCCCGATTAGCAAAGGGATTTATTTTGTATTCACCACCACTGGAATTAATATCTGAGGCTAGCAGAACCAGTCATGTCACTTAGGCTTGATAAATGTGAGAATGTCTCTGTAAAATATTGCTCTCTCTCTCTCTCTCTCTCTCCCTCTCTCTCTCTCTCCTCTCTCTCTCTCTCTTTTTCTTTCTCACACACACACACACACACACACACACTCACTCACTCTCTTTCAATGCGAACTTAAGAGTTTGTATTGAAAGGTTATCAAAGGTTGTATTGATAAAGACTCATCTTTAGGTGCTTAACTAATAAATTCCTCAGAAATCTACTATTGTGTGTAATTTTACAAGGCATTGTTAATTTTTTATTTTTTTTATCTACAATATTCATCTGTTGGATATATCAAGGGCACCAGTCCTGTACTTAAATAATATTAGGGCACGGTATGATTTCTCAGCCTAAAGACTCACTTATAATTCTGAATTTAATGTCATACATGGATTTGAAATGGTACGTTGGTTTGAATGCATAACAGTTTAGTTTATATTTTGTTCCACATGAGACATTGAATGGATTGGTTTGACTGGAAATCTAATAACAATAGTTTTAATTAACCAAATAAATTGAGGTATAAACTAAAGTTTTTAATGCATAGGATCTGTCATGGACTCCTAGCAAAATATATTTATTACACCTCAATAACCATATCAGGTAGAAAATGGCAGTGCTTAAGGACTCAGTGTTAGACAGGCAGGTGAGGATGAGAAGCTGATGTTGGTGAATAATCTGCCTGTTGATCAGGATAAAAGCACTGCAACCAGCTCCCCAAGATCTAAGCCAAGCAAGAGAGCAGAGACGAAGGAGCAAGGGAGAATGAATAAGATCAAATGGACAAGGGAGAACAAGGCCAAGGCATGATGTAAGTTAGATAAAGACTTGAGAACACTTTTTCTTGCATCTTGTCATTTTGGGAATGCTTAATAGTTCACTGACATTGCTATGGAGTTTTTTTTCCACATACATGGCAGCAACAGAATCCTGGTGGCCAGCTACTTTAAAAGCCCAGGAATGTGTTTTGCCAAGCAAGAATTCAAAAATAGGTGGCAGCAGCTTGAAGTGGGAACCACTATGGGATGCTCAACCATCCTATTTGTAGTAGCCTACAAGATTATCCTAATTTGTTGAAGGCTGGTTGGAGGGGTGAAACTGCAATCAGAACAGAGAATACCTCCAATACAAAGCTACAAGGACTAAGTCAGAACTATCTTATGAATGGTAGTGTGCACATTGAGGCTACTGATATTCTCCAAGTTGTGGAGCCTGTCTCACAGGAATGGCATCATAAGTGATAGCACAAACCATTTTGCAGATGATGGCAGCCCATCCTCTTCAGGGCCATGTGGGTTATAGGAGGATGGGTTTAAACCTGAGGATAGCAGGAAAGAACTGGCAAAAGAAGAAGGGAAGGACAGCTTTTGGCTGTGGCTCAGGAGAAAGATTAGTAGCAGGAAAATAAGCAACTGATCCTAAGGCCAGCTGCAGCATTTAGCAGAGAGACATCCCTGCCACTGCTCCACCACCAGGAGACATACCAGAGTAAAGAGCAAAACATCAAGGATCTGTGGCCCCCAGCTAATGACCCTGCCGCTTGCTGAAAGGGCGCTGCCTTAGGTGCATCATGGAGAGATGACCAACAGGTAGTAACACTCATCTCTACACTTAATTCATGTGATGATCATCATGATTGATTTTTCACTTTTGATAATTAACAAATTGCAGACACCCCTGGATATCAACTTAATATCACAATTTTCATTTTGCAATGGTATTAACTTTGCAGAAAAAGTCTACTTTTTTATCTAACAGAACATAAACATTTAATTGCCCTGCAGCTGACTAAATCAAAAGACTGGATGAGTAAGAAGTTTGTTTTGAAGATGTGTTTGCTGGGATCTCACAATAACAAACAATGATATTCAGACTATATAAATGATTACTTTATTTATACAGATTAATTAAATAATCATGCAGACTATATCAGCAATTCTTTCTGCTTTATATGTACTGTATGTGTAAAAACAAAGAATTTCAGGAGCTAATTAAAAACCATAAGTAATTTCATTTAGCAATATCATTTATATATTCCGCAATTTAGGAGCCTTTATTTACCTGCAAAAAAAGTGCTATTTTTGAAGGTGGTAATGTTGACATGGAGCCATATGTTGTCATACTCAGTTTGCACAGTCTTTTGCTATCGAATATTAAGCTCCAATACCCTGTCTTGTCAGATACACATCAGGTTTCTGTGTAACATGAAAAATTATCATTAAAATTTGTGAATACCACAGAGTTTTATGCCGTTATGTCATTCATACCTTTGTGTTCCCCGTTTTCGTTGATTAACTATTTCAGTTGCTGCACAAGCTGTGTGCTAAACCAACTGAAAATCATTTAATATATTGATACTTCACATGAGGCACAATAAGATCTCACTGCTTAACACATGTCTATTGTCCAAATTTTTATTTCATTTATTAATTTTTTTTTTATTATTATTTATTATTAATTTTTTTTTTCAGTAGAGAAATTCATAGCTGTGGGCATAGGAAACTCAGTTCTCTATGCCCAGAGTCAATCTCTGGTTTTCTGATTTTGACGTGCAGGTGTTGTCAACAGAATCAGACACTGGAGAGCTGGTGAAAAATGGAAAGAAAATGTTTGTGTGTGTGCATGTTATTCTACAAATGGATAACAGTGCCTGAATTTCTAGACATGAAAACGTGACAAATGATTATGCAGGCGATATGCAGTGATAGTCTCTGTCTTCTACTTATTTGAAACAACTGAAACACTTAATGCCTTTCATTAAAATCTCATTTTGGAAGCATGGACATTCCCCACCCACACTCCCTCATACACAGGGAACATCCGAACTTAACAGCATGATTTGCTTTAGAATGTAGCAGCGTATCACAACCATCCTGGGACCTTTATTTCCATGCGCTGCACATTTGCCACCTCTTTCTGCAGCCACATCAAACTGGATGTATTAATGTTTGATGTATTGTAAAAAGAAAAGGAAGTTCTGCTTTACAGCACATGGCTAAGAGAGGGCCAAACAAGCAGTGTGTGTAGACAGAGGGGGTCGTTTAATTCAGCAGGTCTTTTGCAGCACCCTGCTAGACAGGAGAGCTGTTTGATTTACCTATCACTGATGTGGAAGAGCGAGCAATTGTAACCATTACATCAATGCTACTGCTTTGCCTATAAAACCTACAGCAGATAGCCAGTGCAAGCATAAGACGGACAGTATCAAGATAAAAGCAGGAAAGTTGTGAAGGTAGTGAACATATCAGTGGGAAGGTGTCTAAAACAAAGGAAAGAATAAACAACTTCAGACAGAATAAGGATGACATTAATGATTCTGTTGTGCATTTATGCAGTATAAAGGTTGTTGTAGTACATTGTACATAGTACCATTTTTGAAGTTTCAGTGGAACATGAACACAAAAACAATCATTAACCATAATCAATCATGAACAATGTACATTCTGTCAATGCAGTCTACGTTCAGTTGATGCAGTTACTCTTGCCTGCTTTTATCAGACTTTCATTTGAAGTCTTAACCTTTTCCTGGTATTATCTGTTTTCTTCTTCTAATTATTTTTGAACAACATTATACTATAGTAGAAGAGAGATCTAGGCTCTTTTTGTGACCAGCAAATTGTATAATGTATAATGAGAAATGTATACTCAACCCATTGCAAAATATATCATCTTGCATGTTCTCCTCCTTGCCATATTATAAGAAAAATTGCTGGTTAAAATTGTATCCCCTCTCTGATAGTTAATGAATACACAATCAAAACATTTCCCATTCGTTTAAAAGGGGTATTATGCCATGCTAGCTGTCTTGAGTATGTGTTTATGTTGAGTGTTTGTGTTTTACAATGAGCTAACATAATTGCCCTGTGGGATATGGGAGTTGTACTGAATTAAATTAAACTGAATCTGTTTATTTTGTTTGTAAATATTGGTCTAATATGGGGTCAGAGACAGGGTTATTTTAATACGCCCCTATTAGATGGAGAAAGAATTAGAGACAAGAGGAAAATGGTGAAATATAGGTAAAGAAGAATGAAACACAATTAGGAGAAGGAGAAATGTAGAAAGATGAGGGGAAACATGAAGGGGATGAATCATTTAGAGTAAGAAAAAGAGACGCTATTGTTGAAAGATGAGTGAGTAAGAGGAGGGGCTGGATTATAGTGCTGAGAAGTTTCCTTCTGCACCAGTGGCCTCTAGAGGGAGCAAATGGATGGATTCTGCATGCCCACACACGCACACGTTATTATCCGTACAGTTTAGGCTCCAAATGAAACAGCCTAAACCATTTTAATGCTCTGTTTTACCTTTTTACCAAAGTGTGTGAAAGAAAATTGGCAAGGCAAGGGCAGTATTAGATACTGTGGTTCTGTATCAGAGTGAATGCAATGGAAATCCAATGCTGTGCCAGATTTGCAAACAGTTTGAAAAGACATAAGATACTGCATGTTTTTTCCCTGCTCTATAATGCCTGAGTCAACACATGAAGGGCTTGATAGTTGGTTAATTGCCTGGGCCACATCTCATGGAGCTGGATGGACTCGCATCCCACCCATGGGGAAATTCCCATCTCACACCCAGTTTTCACACACAGACAGGTCGCAGATCCACAGCAACAATGACCAAGATGAAGCACTTACTAAAGATTTTTCTTCATGGAAGAAAATGTTTTCTCAGACAGGAGTCAGGTGCAGCAGAAGGCAGCAGACATTCCCACTGTACAATAGTATTATATTGTTAGATCATCTTCCTGGTCAGCTATTGTAAACTGTAATTGCTCTCTGTATTCAAATCCATAAAGCATGTTGCATATATTCACAGGTGCACATAAATATGTTTCTATGGAGCACACAGACATGCAGCCATGAGCCTGTTACCCCATGTGCCAGTGTGTAGGAGGTGTGATGTGAGGAAGTAGCTCCCATCTGGTATTGTATAAAATAGGCCAGGGAGCTTTGTATCTCCCCATAAACAGGCAAAAAAAAGGACTTTTCAGTCCTTATGTGCACTCTCTCTCTCACACACACACACACACACACGCACACACACACCCATACACGCGCACACCACACACACACACACACACACACACATGAATGTGAATGCAAAGAGTTGTGTGATGGCCCTCTGTTATCGAGGTGGAACTGGACACACCACACAAATGCATGTTTTCGGTTTTTAACACATTCAGGTTATTTCTCACCTCCTGTAATGAGAACAATTGTTTTGAAAGTAGATTTTGCTGAGCGAGACCAAACTCACTACCACAGTACTACACTGACACCTGATGGTCATTAGGATGTAGGACTTAGAACATAGTTTGGTAAACTAATAGATAGCAAATACTCCAGTGCTTTTGTTGATGATTTCAAAGTATTAAAATAAATATGAATGAAGTATCATTACATTTTTACCCATTTCTGAATTTTTGGTGAAATATATTTAATCATTATTATGCATGCAATATCTGAAACATACATGGCCTTATGCAAATCTACAGCTGCCTTATGAGATCTGAATATTTTTAAATAACCAAGAGAACATTAGAATATGGCCATGTTGTTGTACAACAGTGTGTGTATGCAGTCTGTGATGAGGTAAATAGAGTAATTGAGTATGAGTTTCAGGCTTTCCTTTTCTGTCTTCCACTTTTTGTCATTTCTGTCATGGCTTGGAGCTAATCGGCCCTCCTTCCCCAATCCCTGAGCCTTTCTCCTATTTTCTCTCTTTCTGTCCCTATTTGTGTCTCTCTAGTAGATTATGTTCAGTGTTTGAGTCTGAATGCAGCTGATTCAGCCATATTCTTCCAAATGACCCAAATCCTTGCTCACCCCAGAGGAGTCTTATCCCCAAGCTGTTTTCTTTCTTTCTTTCTTTCTTTCTTTCTTTCTTTCTTTCTTTCTTTCTTTCTTTCTGTCTGTCTTTCTTTCTTTCTTTCTTTCTTTTTCTTTCTTTCTTTTTTTCTTTCTGTCTGTCTGTACTTGCTTCTCAGCTTTCAAGCAGATTTAGTCCTCTCCTCTTCCTCTCCACTATCTTCAGCTTCATCCATTTCTCCTCTTAGTCCACCTTAAATCGATTCATTGTCATTTTATTTGTATAGCGCTTTTAACAATGGACATTGTCCCAAAGCAGCTTTACAGAAATCCATAAATTCAGGATATAGATTTAAAATGTATGAATTTATGCATATTGAGCCAGAGACGATAGTGGCAATTTAAAAACTCCCTGGGATGCTATGAGGAAGAACCCTTGAGCGGAACCAAACTCAAAAGGGAACCCATCCTCATCTGGGTAACAACAGATAGTGTGATTATAAATAAGTAAATCCCTTTTATAAATGTGCTAATACAACATAGTCAAATAGTGCAATTGTGTAACCATTCATTACAGTTTTTATATGAAGTCTGTTTTGCTAAACTTCTCCACTGTTCACTGAAGGAGACTTGCATGCAAAACTGTTTGTGGCATGTTTAGTCCTAGCCATCATAGCATAACTGTTCATATGAATTGAGGTCCAAAGACATCTTATGGTTTTTAAGTGGTACCATCCTCAGTAATCTCAGTGATCTTTAGCTTAACTAAACAAATGTGTTTTCAGCCTGGACTTAAACACTGAGACTGTGTCTGAGTCTTGAACACTAATAGGAAGTCTGTTAAATAACTGTGGGGCTTTGTAAGAGAAACCTCTTCCACTTTCTGTAGCCTTCACTATTTGAGGTACCAACAAATAGCCTGCACCTTTTGATTGAAGTGGGCGTGGAAAATCATAAAAGATAAAAATTTCGCTCTGGTATTGTGGCGCGAGACAATTCAGTGCTTTATAGGTCAAAAGTAGTATTTTATAATTGATGCAAAATTTTACTGGGAGCCAATGCAATATGGTAAGATAGGGGTGATGTGATCATATCGTCTGGTTCTAGTAAGAACACTTACAGCTGTATTCTGGGCTAACTGGAGTCTGTTTATGCTCCTACTGGGACATCCAGAGATAATATATGGATAATCCAACCTAGACGTAACAAAAGCATGAGTTAATTTTTCTGCATTGTGTAGTGACATTATATACTCATAAAAAAAAATATTAAAAGTAACAGTCAGTATCTGGTGGCCTCCAGCTGCTTTAAGTACTTTAGTGCATCTCATCCTCATGGACTACATCAGATTTGTCAGTTCTTGCTGTGAGATGTTACTCCACTCTTCCACCAAAGCATTTGCAAGTTCTCGATCATATATTGGGGGACACATGTTTACATGTAATTTTCCACTGCAAGGATGATCAGCTGTCCTTCCTGTCTCCCAGTAGCACTGGCATCTTACATTACAGACATTGCAATTTATTGCTCTGGACACATCTGCAATCCTCATGCCTCAAGCAGGCCTATGGCATGTTCACGCAGGTGAGCAGGCAAACTAGGCATTTTTCTTCTGGTGTTTTTCAGAGTTAGCAGAAAGGTCTATGTAGTGTCCTCAGTTATTGTAACTGTGACCTTAATTACCTACTGCCCATTAATGTCTCTTAAGTACTGTTCCACATGTGCATGTGCAATAATTGTTTAAGGTTCATTGAACAAGCATGAAAAACATTTTTTAAACACTTTCCAATAAAGATCTGCAAAGATTATTTGGATTTTTTTAAATTATCTTTAAAATACAGTCTCCTGAAACAGGGACATTTCTTTTCTTGCTGAGTATATTTCCTATATATTTAGCTATATATTTAGCTATATATTATATTTATGTGATCGGAAAACTTAGATCTAGCTGGATGTGGTCCTAGTATAAGTACTTATGTCTTATATCAGAATTAAGTAAGTTGAAGTTAATAAGCATCTGGTGTCTAAGGTCCTTTACACATTCCTCAACTCTATTAAGCTGGTGTCTGTCATCTGTCTTTGCTTTGAGTCATCAGCATAACAGTGGAAGCTAATTCTATGTTTATGAATAATTTGACCCAGACGTAACATATAACATACCAAAAGCTGCACTAAGTTCAAGCAACACAAGCAAGGAGACACAACTCTGATCAGAGGCCAGTAGTAGGTCATTTATCACTTTAACCACCACTGTTTCTGTGCAATGATGATGCCTAAATAATGACTAATACATTTCATAAATGTTATTCCTATGTAGGGACAAGTAGAGCTGATGAGCTACAACCTTTTCTAAGACATGTGAAGCAGAGAAGAGTGGTGCTACCATGGGTGAGCCTTAGCATTAGCTTTGGATTTGCAATTATGCCACAGAGTTGTCACCCATTCGCCCAGCCATGAGCGCTCTAATGCCGGAATTGGAGAATTGCTATCTCCGCCTGGGGCATCCAGACTTTCCTCTACAGCAACTACATTGCTCTGACTTTCACTAACCTTCTCTAGAATCTGGCTAACTAATATACACTGAGCACAAATAAAGCAGTTACTAACGATACAGGTAGAATGACTAAACATCCTGCACTCAACACACTGAACAAGCTGAACATTTGTCATATTGGATGTTTAACGTACCTTACTCGAAGATTAGTTGATATTATTTTACATGGATCCTACTTCACCACCTCTCTCTCTCTCTCTCTCTCTCTCGCTCGCTTACTTGCTCTCTCTCCTACTCTCACACTAAGCACAGTAATTTTATACATTGCCCATTCTTAATTGCCAGCAATTTCCGTTTAAAAACAAAAAATCACCAAACACATATCACATAGAGCAGCGTGAGCGATCATGTGTGTAACAGAGCATGAACCCAAAACAAATGAGACTCCCGCTGACAGTCTAGATTATCATATGCATGGCAAATTACAGCACCATGTTTACTGTATGGCTCAAAAGATGGAATGGGCGTTGCCATGGCAACCGCTGATTCTGCCTCCCTGTTTTGCATAATTAGGATTTGTTTGCATTTGTAAAGAGTTATTATAGAAATCAGCACTATAATTCCAGTGCAAGCACTAAGTGTGCCTCCTGATGGCAGGAGTGAGACTGTACTGAAATCGCATTCTGACTTGACACTGATTTGCTTTGTGATTCCATATAGATGGAGAGGTGCAGTAAACTGCTCACTAATCCATAGCCTGCCATAATTAAACATTTCATTTGGCCTTGTCGCATTTTTTATAAGGCTACAATAGTCTCACAACTTTCACTTCATTGAGCTAACACTGAGTTCATCAAAGCAGTGAAATTGAAGCCTGCAGTTGTCAGACAATGCAACCCTGCAGGGCTAGAAGAAACCAAGCTTGAACTCAACTATGCCATTTTGGAATTGCTTGCCCATTGCTCCATTGAGTGTCCTGTGTCTAAGGACTTTCCTTTTCTTATTAAGAGTCAGAGATTGTTAGTATGTGTCAAAGAGCATAGATATGGCCCCTGGGTGTACCACAGTTATTTATTTGCTTGTTTGTTTATCTGCAGAGGTTAAGAGGGGCTAAGAGATAAACACACACACACACACACACACACACACACATATATATATATATATTATATATATATATATATATATATATATATATATATATATATATATATATATATATATATATATATATATATATATATTATATATATATTATATATATATATATATATATATATATATATATATATATATATATATATATATATATATATATATATATATATATATATATATATAATGTTGCATCTACTTGGTCTGCTGTCCAACTGCTTTTATATCCGAAGATCATTTTGTTCTGCTTCCCTGTTTCGGACTATCTGAATATATATGTAGATTTTAACTGAATTTCAAATTAGGCTTATGCGGGCTATCTTGTTTTCTTGTTTAAAAAAATGATTGAAAATTTCAGCTATCCTTTGTTCACTCATGCAAAATTAATAGTCATTTTTGGTGGAGCAATTTCCCTCTTCCAAAATATTCAATATTCATCCCACAAATGACTTCAGAATAAAGATGAAAACAAAAGTGCATGGAGGAGCAAGGTAAAGATGTGAGTTGAGAGAAACAGAGCAGGAGACAGAAATTTATGCCATATAGAGAGGAAAAGCAGGAGTAAAAAGAGACAGGAGAAATATAAGATCTAATACAGAAAACAGTGGAAGTTATGCTGAGACGTTTTGATCAGTTCTTCATAGAAGGATAGCAATAAGAGAGAAGGGACAAAGATATAAACAGTGAGGAGAGAGAGAGATGTGGGAGGCAGCAGTGGAACTATCAAAAAGTCACAATTATGCACTTTCTGAACTGCCACAAAAGTAGGATAGGTTGACTAACACTTTTTAGTAAAATATAACTTTATTTATGATTGCCATTTCTTTGTAAACACATGGGGTGCTTCTCAATAGTCAAATTGATGCTTCTTCGTTTTCTCTCTTCTCTGTCCTCCAGCCTGTGACCCAGAAATTGATCGAAGTCAGCCATCTTGAAGGACATTGCAATTCTTGAATTGCACAGTGAGGAGGCGAGGAACGAGCAAAGAGGAAGATTCTAGAGGAGCTAGGATACACAGGTGTATCCTATGCGGAAGTGTTTGTTGTCGAAAAACCTGACGCATGTATAAATTCCTCTCCTCCTTTACATCTGCCACAAACAAAAAGCCCTTTGGTGATATGATGGACTTTTTTTTGTAATATAATTAAATAATAATATGCCTACAATGAGTATTGTAATTAATTCATCCTTGCATGCTTGGATATGCAATGCTGCAAAAAAATTGTGATAAATTATTGTTCATTAAATCACTGTTGAATAACCCAGACATTTCACATAATATCAGTGCATTTTGCTTTGTTAAGAATGCTGTTATTAACCAAACTCCAACAACATAATGGCAGATCACTGAAGTCCAGTCAGGTAATCCAGTTGAGCATAGTCATCATTAATTGACCTAGCTTTGAAATGACACTTGAGAGAGCAAGGATGTATTTCATTCAACTTGCTTCAATTCCTCTCTCCTCGCATCTCGTCCTTGAATCCTTCCCTTGCAGCCTTAGGGGGTGGAGCTAAGATGCAAGGAAAGGAAGAGAGGAAAGGAAACAAGGATGCACAAATAAGAAATGAGAAGCACCCATGGAGTCATCTCTCCTACTCATGATGAACTCTTGAATTTCAGTACACTGATACCAGCAACAGACGAGGACCGCCTTACTCTGAATGCCTTACATGGCCAATCGCATTAAAGAAAGACCAGAATGAGCTATTGAATAAATCATGACTTTGAGTTCATAACACTTCAAATCCCAAGTTTGTGTATTTTGTAGGTAAATAAGTTAAGGAAAATAAATTTTTGATTTATGGGTCCAAAACATTAATGTTTAGCCATGATTACTTGATTGTTTAAGTAAAGACAACATTAGGGTTTACAGTGTGTAATACCTTATGTCACTGCATGCTTACAAATAAATGTTTCTAATTTTCCAAATGTTTCCTATACAATGAAAAAAAAAATGTTATGATCCTTAGATGAGGCTGTGGCAGAAACATCCATTACAACTGCAAACAGCACTACAACGTCGGCTTTTTTCTCTCCACACTTTCATCACTTACCACATGTATAATTTACTTTTGAATACGTTCATCTAGAAATCTTTTCTCTACTTACTACTCTACTGACAAAACCACTGATGACTGTTGTTTATAAATTCACTGCTGATAACACCACATGCTGTGGTTAACAATATGGATGATTCCTTATTCGGGTTTATCCTCTTTTATTGATCTATGTGTGTACATTTTAAAGGTTCAATCTAGAGTGAAATACTGCTCAAGACAAACAACAATAATATCTGCCATGTTTCGTCTCCCAGACCCCACTCCCTGATGGGCTATTTGTTAATGTTAAGCTAGGAAAGGGACTGCACTGGCAACTAAAGCAATGAGCAACATAAAGACAGATTTACTTGGTTTTAAAAGGGAGGAAGAAAGGGGTTCAGAGAGATGGAGAGGCACGGCAGTGCTTTTAATAAGGCTTTATTGTTCAGCCAAGTACACATTGTATAGAAGGCTATACAGAAATCATATCTTTTATGGAAAAGGATTTGGGAGAACGTGGTTGTTAAGTATCAAAAGAGACAGATACACAAGTTAGAAATAAACATTAATACCACATTAGTGAACTAATATTCTTTATGCAGTCATGAAAAGCAAAAATGAAAGAGATGATTAGGATGACAACATACAAATATGGAAAAAAATAATAATAATAAACTGGGGGGAAAAAAAACGAAATAAAATCTCCTTGTGGGCAAATCATGATAACTAGGCAATCCAGGCTGCATGTTTCCAATTGTTACAAGGATGTACTCGTAAATTGCATTGCCTTCTATTGTTTAAAAATTATGTTCTACATATGAAAAACTGATAGTTATGGATAATTTACCATACATAGTACCATGTCTACCACACGTTAATTGTTATAATTTCTGATGTTTTGTTGTGTTTTGAAAACAAATAGTATAGTTATTAATTATTAACAACATACAGAATGCACTTTACTTTCCAGATCTATTATACTATTACAGCAGACAAATGTGCCAGTGATAAGAATTAATTACTGTACATTGATGCATTTTCTGGAATGACAAATACATTGGTTTAAAGAAAGTACTCTTTCATCAAATGCAGTATTTTTCCACATTAGTAACTATGTACTTATATTTCCACACTTCAAAGTCTGCAAAGTACTACATCAATTCCAATTATTTTCTGGGTAATTATTGCCAAGGTTCTACTACAGAAACCTGAGTTACTAAGTAAATCACTAATTGAATAGCCAATAAGTGCCATTTGGTGTGTATTGGTAAAATGTGTAAAATTAAAAATATTTTAATTATAAAACATTCACTTGGTAGTGGTAGCTCAGTGATTAAGAAATTGGAAAGCTTCCACTCTTGGGCCCTTGAGCAAGGTCTTTAACCCTCAACTGCTCAGTTGTATGAATGAGATAATGTACAAGTCACTCTGGGTAAGGGCATCTGCTAAACGCCATAAATGTAAAGGTCACCTATGACGAACTTGCCCATTACATACCAGTTACTTACCTATTATATACCAGTACAATACTAATTTCTTCTGTTTTGGGGTATATCTCACAGTTTTAGATCATTAAATGAAATACAACATAAAACAAAGGCAACCTGCATGAACACAAAAATACAGTTCTTATTCCTTTATTTTGTTTATTTAAGCAAAAATAGTTATCCAACATCACCCATGTGAAAAACGAATTACCCCCTTAAACTTAAAATCTGGTTGTGCCACCATTAGCCACCTTTAACTATAACCAAGTGCTTCCGATAACTGCAGATCAGTCTTTCACAGCACTGTGGTGTAATTTTGGCCCACTCTTCTTTGCAGAACTGCTTTAATTCAGCTATATTGGAGGGTTTTTGAGCATGAAGTGCCCATTTAAGGTCCTGCCATAGCATCTTAATAGGGTTTAAGTCAGAACTTTGAGTAAGCCACTCCAAAACTTTCATTTTGTTTTTTTGAGCCATTAAGAGGTGGATTTACTCCTATGCTTTGGATCACTATCTTGTTGTATAATACTGTTGCACTTGACTTTCAACAGAATTCATGTTTCCCTCAATTATAGCAAGTTGCGCAGGACCTGAAGCAGCAAAGCATCCCTACACCATGCTTGGAAAGGAATGATGTACTTTTTGTGGCATTCAGTGTTAGGTTTACACCAGATGTAATGGGACCCCTGTCTTCCAAACAGTTCCACTTTCAAATCATCAGTCCACAGAACATTCCCCCAAAGGATTTGAGGAACATCAAGGTGTTTTGGCAAAATTCACATGCGCCTTAATGTTCTTCTGGATTAGCAGCATTTTTAGCCTAACCACACTTCCATGGTTGCCATTTTTGTTCATCTTTCTGATAATGGAGTCATGAACCTTTATTGATGCAAGAGAGGCCTGTAGGTCTTCTGATGTTGTGCTTGGCTCTTTTATGACTTGCTGGAAGAGTAGTTGTGTTATTGGTGGAATTTACTACTGTGACAAGATTTTTTTCCATTTGGACATTAATGGAAAGTAGTTGCTGTGCTCTTGCATAAATTTTGGAAGGTCGGCCAATTCTGGGAAAGTTCACTATTGTGCCGATTTTTCCCATTTGGAGATAATTGCTCTCAATGTGCTTCTTTGGAGTCCCAGAGCCTTTGAAATAGCTTTGTAACCCTTCAAAGACTGATGAATTTCAATCGCCTTCTTCAACGTTTTGTGAATTTCTTAAAATTTTGGCATAGTGTTTAACTGGGTAAGACCTTTTAAACAACTTCAATATGTTTAAAAAGTTCTATTTAAGTGTTGATTTGATTGAACAGTGATATCGGTAATCAAGCCTGGTTGTGTCTAATCCAGCTGAACCCTCAGGTTACACTGTATGTCAGTACAGTTTTAATCTTGGTTGCTGGCAAAATTTTTTTACCATTTTTAAAGTCAAACAATTATACTATACATGCATAGTAAATATTATAATAATAACATGCAATAACAGATTGAATAATTTACTTGTAAATGTAATTATAATCAGATGTTTACACTCACTGTTACTCACTGTTTACAGTGAGTCTATAAGGTTTAAAACATCTTTACTGTTTCTATGTTTTGCTTTTAGTTTTGTTTTTTATTTGAGCAGAAATAACTGCCAATAATGATCTTCAGTTTTTATTATTTGTTTTAACAAAAACAATATGGTTTCAGAACTACTTTATAAGCACTGGAGGCATAAACACACACACCCACACAATGATACGAATGATGCAAATGTCCACCATTGAAAGAAATTAAGTTCAAGTGCCCCAGGATCCAGTAATACTCAACAAAATTTATTATGTGAATATGACTTATTAATCTGCATAATGACTTCAACATTCGTTAGCATGCAGAGGAGCTAGGATTGATGGGAATTTAATTATGACACTTCTTCGTTATTAAAGGGGTAATCAGAGAGGGCTCTCATCATTAACTCACACCTTTAGAACAAGCTCGAGCTGAAATTTCTCCCAGCTACCACATTGCAGCAAAATGATTTCCCTTTCCTATCAGGCAAAACGGAAACAATACAAGCTTCAAATCGACCTGCAATTACCATCCTCATCCATCAGAAAAGGGAGGGGGAGAGCAAGAAGATGTGAGGAAAGAAGAAGAGCAGAGAAGAGAAGATTAAAATGATCCCCAGAACACCACATACACCTAGGTTTTTTAATCTTATATTCACTGGTTTTCTGCAACCATTTTATTTTTAGTTCACAAAGAAAAGCCACACATTAGTCTCCCCATTTGTCTGAAATTCATATGGTGCATTCCCATACATTTCCAACGTTGAATCTCTCTCTCTCTCTCTCTCTCTCTCTCTCTCTCTCTCTCTCTCTCTCTCTCTCTCTCTCTCTCTCTCTTTCAAGGTACTTACTTCCTTCGCTCTTTGTCAGTATTAACAAGTAGTCAAGTACCCTGCTGGTACTCAATGACAAGCACATACACCCCCAGATAGACACACCAATCATCATGATGAGCCAGAAGGCCTGTCTGCTGTGTAGCCATGTATCAGTAACCAGTAAACAGCTAGTAAAGTTAAATTTGCAGTAATTATTTTTAAGTATTAAATGAAATATGTTGAAGTATTTTTGTATTTTTGTGGGGTGTGTGTGTGAGTGTGCTTGTGTGCGTTTGTGCATTTGTGTATGTGTGTCTGTATGTATTACTAGGGTTTAAGTGAAGCAAGGTAATGAGGCTTTCAGTGTGAGGGGTTTTAGACAGGCAGTGAGGTGATAGAAAGTGACTCCTTTATAACTGTGTCTCTAATGGGGATATCCTGCAATCCTGCTCCTCAGATTTATCCATCCAGGGCTGCAGGATGTACTACAAGAATTGTTTCAACCAGTGTACCATAACAACTGGTCCATGTCAGAATACAGATTATGTGTTAAAGTTTGCTATAGCTGAACCATGATGGAACAACATTCTAGTCATTAAAGGCAATATATGTATATGTTTTAGGTTATTTTTCTGTTTTTTGGGAAACTCTTTTGGTAATTTGGGATACATACATACATACATACATACATACATACATACATACATACATGCATGCATGTTTAAAAATTCATTGCACAGTAACATTGACTATATGTTAAAATGTTGGTCTAAGTAACATTCTATAATTAATTACAGCAGTAAAAACAATACCAGGGTTTAGAAAATCTTACAAACTTTTAATATGAGCAGATAAAACTACGGGTGTAATAATACACTTTGGTCATAACTCCTCATGATTTGGAATCTCAGGATAGATTAAACAAAATTTTAATTAAGAAAAATTATGCTTGAAAGACTCCTTTATTATTTTTTAAAACAGTGTTCAATTTAGTCTGTTTAAAACTAAGTAACTCAATAAGTGGTATGATTGTGGTATTTCACCATATCTTAAAAAATAACTAAATAAATAAATGTATAAATTCTCTGAAGATTTTTGCTTGACTAGAAATAGAGCTCTAAAGGCAGTTTCTCTGCAGCCTTTGCTGTTGTTTGAAAGCTACTGCAGAGCTCTTTTTACTGTTATAACATGTTTGTATGTATAACTTACATTCATGTAAAAAAAAAATATGTGCACTCTATGGGAATTGTTGGCTTTTTTGTCATATTTTGACAAGCAAACATTTGATCAACTTTGAAACAGCGCCTGTTAATGAAGTTGATATACCTCAACAAAACCAGAAGGAAAATCAGCTTTTTCAATTATTTATTCAACAGAAATATCAATAGATGTGATATTCCACCACCGTGCTTCACAGTTGGTATGAGCTGCCTCTCCTGGAAAGCTGTCTTTGGTCTGCACCAAACATGTCTGTTGTTACTGTGGCCAAACAACTCTATATTTTGATTTGTCTGTCCAGAGCACATTATTCCAAAAAGCCTCATCTTTGCCTGCATGCTCACTGGCAAACTTTAGTCTTTTTCCTGGCACGTTTCCCATGCAGGTCAAATTTGTGCAATCTCTTTCTCATTGTGGACGCGTGCACTTTGACACCAACAGTTGGAAGACTTACTAGCAGATCCTTTGATGAAATTTTGAGGTTCTTGGAAACTTATTTTTGCATCTGCTTTTGGGTTAAATTTGCTGGGATGGCCAGTCCTGGACAAATTGCCAGTCGATTCAAATCTGCACCGTTTGTAGATTATAATCCTTACAGTAGAATGATGTATTTCAAATAATTTGGAGATATTTTTAAATCCCTTGCCAGACTCTGGCATACACAACCTTTTTCTGAAGGCCTCTACAGAACTACAGAACTCTTTAGATTTTGGCATGATGGCACCACACACCTCAATAACAAAGTGAAAACCAAACACTAGTGAGAGGTTTAAATAAGACAGTTTCCATAGGACATACTTATTTTTTCACATGACTGTATAATGCATGAGGGTCATTGCAATCCAGATTTATAAGGCTATCCAGCTTCACAAGTGCAGACTCTCACAGACTCTCCACAAACAAATATCATCACATGGCCATATTTTAACTCTGTTGCAGATTGGTGGCTTATTGGTTAGCACTTTCGCCTCCAGGGTCCGGGGTTCGATTCCCGCCAGGGCACATGTGTGTGCGGAGTTTGCATGTTCTCCCCGTGAATGGGTGTGTGAGTGTGTATGTGAGTGTGTATGTGATTGTGCCCTGCGATGGGCTGGCACCCTGTCCAGGGTGTACCCCGCCTTGTGCCCGATGGATAGGCTCCAGGTTCCCCACGAACAAGGAGTAAGAAGATGCGGTAGAAGGTGGATGGATGGATGTGCAGATTGACACCCCTGGTGTTCAAACAGTGTGCATGCATAATGTGCATAATTAATAGAATGCTGATTTCCACTAATGCTAATGGAAGAGGTGCCCAAAAAGGATATCATTTACATCATGGGCGATTTTAACGCAAAGGTCGGATGTCAGGAAGAGGCAAACATCATAGGCCGGTGTGGATTGGGCGAAAGGAATGACTCTGGAGATCGGTTGGTTCAATTCTGCTATGAAAACCATCTCAGGGTCTCACACACATGGTTCATGCAACGCCATCTGTACACCTGGACAGCCCCCAATGGACAGCATCGCAATCAGATAGACTACATTCTTTGCAGTCAACGCTGGAAAAGTTCAGTATTCGTCATCAAAACTTTTGCTGGTGCTGACTGTGGTTCTGACAATGAACTGCTTGTAGCCACGATCAAGGTGAAATTCTGTAACATCAAAAAGAATGCTCCGCCAAAGCGTTTTGATGTCTCTAAGATGCCTGTTTCATACGCAGTTGCAGTGAAGAACAAGTTTAAACTGTTTGGCAATGAAGACAAACAACTGGACGAATTGTGGCACGAATTCCAATCCACCATTATCAAAACAGCACAGGAACATATACCATACAAGAAACTAGAGAAAAGGAGCAAGTGGCTGTCGTCAGAAACCATCAAAATCTAGCCAAAGCTGCTGGGGACCGAATTGAGGCTAGGAGGTTAAATGCAGAATTTCAAAGGGTAGCAAACAAAGACAAAGAAGCACACTGGGATCAGCGATGCAATCAGATGGAGGAGGACTTTCGAAAAGGTCACATCAGAAACCCTTTGCCCAGGTCAAGGGAATTCAAACTCCTTTTACCGCAAAGGAGAATCAAAGACAAGAACGGGAAGATCCTGACTGGTCAGAAATACATCAGAAGCAGATGGCAAGAATACACGGAAAAGTTGTGTGCAAGCACAAACGACCCCGAGCCATCCCATTACGACCCAGTGGAAATGGAGCCAGCTATCCTGGATGAGGAAGTCGTGTGGGCACTGGAGCAGTTACCAAACAATAAGGCACCTGGTATTGACTGCATCTCAGCAGAAATGTTAAGGCCTGTTCCAACAGTCGCTATCAGAGAGATTTGCCAGAAGATCTGGGAAACAAGCAGGTGGCCAAAGGATTGGAAGAGATCAGTATTCATCCCACTGCATAAGAGAGGTGATGCAAGGGACTGTTGCAACTACCATACAATTGCCCTGATTCCTCATGCGAGCAAAGTCCTTTTGAAGATCATACAGCAACGCCTGAACCCAATCATTAAAGCTGAACTACCTGACTCGCAAGCTGGGTTCAAACGAGGTCGTGGTACCAGTGACCATATCACAAATCTGCGATGGATTATGGAGAAATGTCATGAACATCAAAAAAACATCTACATCTGCTTCATCGACTACACACGATAAGCTAGGGAAGGCCCTGGAAGAACTGGGAGTGCCAGTCACGTGCACGCTGATCAAAACCTGTAAAAAAAAAAAAAACTTTAGTTCAAACACAATATGGAGACACTGAGTGGTTTAAAAAGTAAATTTTTTTCTCCTTTTTTTTTTTTTTTTTTTAATAAAAAAATTATAAGAAAAAATGGAGAAAAAAAAAGAAAAAAAAAAAATTTTTTTTTTTTTTTTTTTATTTTTTAAAAAAAAAAAAAAAAAAAAAAAAAAAAAAAGATCAAGAAAGGTGTACACAAGCTGCAAAAAAAAATTTTTTTAAAAAAAAAAAGTTTATTTTTTTAAAAAAAAAAAAAAAAAAAAAAAAAAAAAAAAAAAAAACATCATGAAACGCAACGTCCCATCTAATAAAGCATCAAAAAATTTCTGTTTCCTTGGATCCATGATCGACCGAACTGGAGGCTGTGGCCCTGAAATCAGGCGACGAATTGCGTTAGGCCATAGTGCGATGCTGAGCATGCACCAAATCTGGAGGAGCAAAGACATCAGCCTCACAACCAAATGCAATCTGGTCCATTCTATTGCATTCCCCATATTATTGTATGGGTGTGAAAGCTGGACCCTGAAAAAAGCTGACCGAAAGAGGATTGATGCTTTTGAGCTATGGTGCTGGAGAAGACTGTTACGGATACCATGGACAGCTAAGGTCACCAATGAAAAGGTTCTGGAGCGCATCAAGCCAGAATGTTCGCTTGAGGGAAAGATCACCAGACTTCGGCTGACTTATTTTGGTCACGTGATGTGATCAGATTCACTGGAGAAAGCAATGATGCTTGGAATGGTCAGTGGAACAAGAAGACGAGGCCACCAAAGAATGAGGTGGCTCGACGCCATCAAAACGGACACTGGCTTGGTCATAGAGAAGCTGAAGGGGAAAGTCCAGGACCGGAAAGCACTCGACTGACCGGATAACAACAACAACATCATCACATTTTTCCATTGCAATGTCACATGAAGCGACTTTGTCAAAATCTGTGGAAAATCTGTAATTCTGAAAAATTGTAAGCTCCTGCGAATATTGTGGAGGTTCCTTGAATTTCCATTAATTTCTGCAATCGCAAAATCCTGGAGAGACTGTAAAATCACTGTTAAAAGGCTATTTATTTCTTCCATAGAAGCATAACACAGGATTTATACAAAATAAATACGAATACAAATACATATAATCATTTGAACAAACTGGGGAGTTTTGCCTTTATGGTAATGTGTTCTGTGTTGTGTTGTAAACTGTTTTGCTTGTGATGTGTGTGCTGTTAACTGTGTTGAATGTATCTTGTTGTGATCAAACACCAAGAACATTCCAACACCAAGAAATACATGTATGGTGAATAAAATGCTTTTGATTCTTTATTACGCATCAGTCGATGGCAACATTTTCGCTGTCAATTCCCTCAAATGCAGAAACAGCTGTATGACTCCAAGTCATAAACACAACTGTACTGAGCACTAAATATAAAAAAAACATTTCAATGTTTTGCTGCTCATGAACCATTTGTGACTAACACTGCTACCCACATTTACTTTACCCATCTTTTATGTCTGCATTTGTATATAAAGGCAGTTTAATTTTGTTCAAAATATTATGCAGTTTTCTTAACTAGATTTAGTGTTATCATGGTGTTGGGTAGCTGTTAGCCTCTATTATCCTTATACATATCATTTTTCTTCTCTATATTTGAATCTTTTATCAGAATAAATTAGGTCATAACTACAACAACACGGTTAAACTGTTTGGGGATGTAGCAAACCAAGCCCTGCTAGCTTGAGTGTTTGTGCCAAACGCTTCTCTCTGAGTGATTAGATGAATAGAAACATTCATCTTGTCAGTGAAGACATTGTGTCAAGCACTTCACAATTTTCAAGCAAATAGTTTCTATGAATAGGTTGCAGGGTGCAATGTGTACAAGATTAATACTACAGCAGCTAAATTAACTAAACCAAAAATGGCAGTAAGTGCATGACATGTAGTGTGAACACTGGCTTCCATAACCTATGTAGTGTACTATGGGAAGCCATTTGAGATTCAGCGTTAGGTTCATTTTACAGCTATTTAAACAGCTAGCATTTACCTTTTATAGCTATCACAGTTTGACCTCATGAAAATGTATTTGATTTCCCCAATTAAATATAATTTAGTACAATAAAGCCCCTTTTCAGATAAAGACCACCTGTCGTAAGATTAATTTAGTGAAACATTTACTCTGTCATAATTACTAATATGAAAAATGTTATTTAAGGATATACAGTCCATTATAAATCTATAAATTAAATAGGATACTATTAATAAGGAGGGGATTAGCATTTTTGACTCCCACCTCCGGGGTTGAATGTGTGTGCGATTGTGCCCTGTGATGGGTTGACACCATGTCTAGGGTGTCCCCAGCCTTGTGCCCCAAGTTCCCTGGGATAGGCTTCAGGCCTACCCTGTGTGGGATAACCAATGTTGAAGATGGAAGGTAGGATAATTCTAAGTTTGATGTGTACAGTACTATGTTCTTCTCTCTGGCATGATCCTCTACACCCATGACACTGCGTCCTACTTTCACACAAACACAAGGGACCTGTCAACTAAAGTGCATTTTTCAAATCTCTAGATCTGGTGGGAACTTTCAGAAATCAAGGGAATGTTTCCTCTTTGAATAAAGGGTGGCATTTTAATATGCCAATATTTTCTACTTATAGGGATTGTGTGTATGATTATGTGTGTGATGTGTGTGTACATCTGCGGGGTAAAACATTATATATATTGTTCAGTTACTAGTGTGCTCTCTGATCGACAATAAATTAAAAACATAATTTTGCAGACAAGAGTATATCTACCTTCCTGTTTGGCAGGAACACATGGCAAGATACTAATACCACTGGAGACTCTCCTAATGTCTCCCTCTCCCTCTCTCTCCCTCTCCCTGTCTCTCTCTCTTCTCTCTCTCTCTCTCTCTCTCTCTCTCTCTCTCTCTCTCTCTCTGCTCTGGACATTAAATTCAGTGTGTCAGGTGCTATGTGGGTGTCATAAATTCAGGCAGGCTTATGTGAGTGCATAGCAGGGGGGATAATTTGTGGCCAAAAAATAGGGTGTTTTTTTTTCAGCACAGCTATAAAACAGGAGAGAGGAGGGGAGGGGGTGACAGACTCAGCACAATAATCTGGTCAAACTCTCTCTTAGCCTTTGGCTGTTGACATCACCTTTGATCATGTGTAAACTATTACAAAGCAAAGGGCCACCATTTATTTAACCAGCCCCAGGAGAAAAGAAGGACTCAAGATAAACATGGAGGAAGAAAGAGATCAGACAGACAAATTTCAGCTCCTCTCAATAGATTTGTTCTTTCATGCACTTTTCTTATTGTAAGCTCTCTTTTTTCAGTTTATCTTCTATTTCTGTCAGTTTTTGCACAGCTAATATAAGAATATTGCTAATATTGCTCATATACATTCATTGCCTGTTTGCCCTTATTAGGAACCTTATTCGGTTGTTTAAGTGCATTATTATTGTATAATACATTGATTCTCTATGTTTTGCATAAAAACAAGGCAATAAAGTCACATCTTTCTCAAAGTTAGCACCTACGAATTTTGTCAGTAAATTTACCTTTTTTTTGCCAAAACAGCATAGGTACAGATTAATTTGTTATAAATAATGCAAATGTAAACAACTCAATAAAGCCGTTAAATTGGAATCTTTATGTCACTGAATGGTGCTTCACCTTTACCTCACATCTCTGAAGAAAGCTATAAAACAGCATGGGACACAGTGATCTCCGTTCACACTCCATGCGCACGTATGCATTCAGAACTGCAAATGACTGGAACAGCCAGCAACTGAGGGAGCGAATGAATGAGTGCATCACTGGCCCACCTTCTTCAAACCATGAAACACTTCTCATGCTCATGCATTTTTTACACATCTACAAAAAATTTCATTTAACAGTCTCAGCAATGAGCTTCCCTACTGACTACACAACAGCATTACCCCAACCCCCTAGTGCTAAAACTTGGCTTTAATACCACTCTGTGTGTGAGACAGAGACAACCTACCTTCATCAAATGCTGAGGAATATACCTTGTCTTTGATAACCATTATTTTACAGACTGCCAAATTAAAAGGATAGAAGGCAAAAGAAGGCTCATTTTCACAATTATAGCAACCTTGGCTTTATCTGTAAAATTCATGATACACCCATTAAAAAGGCTCAATGTCTAAAATAATTTAGCTAAACTAAAACAAACCCAATAAGGCAGTCACAAGTCCAAGAAGTTACACACACAAAGTTCAAGTTACAGGATATTGAAAAGCAAATGAGAATTTATGCCGTGCACACATCAAATATGCCTCGGGCCACTGAGCAGGGAAAAACATCGGCCTGTCATTTCTTCATTTCTGCATTTCACACTGTCGCTCTGTCAGCATGTTCCCTGTGAGCTCCAGGTCTTTATCGTCGACTCTTCCCTCTTTTTTTCCCCCACATGTCCTTCAAATCATTTTCTCTCACTATCCTCTCTTTCAGCATTATTGTTAAACTGTAGCTATAATTCTGCTCTATTTGTATATGTATTTGTGACACTCGTTGGTTTCCTGTCTGCATGTGAAAGAATCTCTCTATTACAAGCTAATGGTCAACTGGCTAAAACGCTCATTAATCTCAATATCATAGCCTCCCTCATGACTGATAGTTAGTGGTTCCGGGCCTCTGAGAAAATGGCTTCAAAAATTGCACTGATATGGCAACAAATCATATTTTGACACAGCAGAAAAAAGCAAGTTCAAATCTACCAGGCCCACTGTAGCTATACGTCATACTTGCATAGCTAGATATCTGGTTGGGACAAAACATGATAAATATTGAAGTTTCAGGAGTATCCCATTCCTGGGGTGTGAAATAAAGAGATGGAGAGGAAAGAGATTAAATGAGTATGGTTTGTCTGTGTGTGCTCTGACTATTGAGTATGGAAACTGCCACAGGCACTTTCTGTCTCTAATGAAGCATGTCTTCTGTGCATGGGATGTTTAGTGGCATACAAGAAAACTGGAGGCACAAAATGTCTGCATGTTTTTTGTTGTTGTTATTGTTTTTGTTTTTTGGTTGTTTTTTGGTGGGGTGAGGTCTGGGGGGATTATATACAAATTCATTCTGTGGTTCCTTAGCACATTGGCATCATCTGGTTGTTACTTGAACATACATCAGAACGGCAATGAATTAAACTAGACAGTTTAGAGAAACTTGTTTTTCACCTCAAAAATCTTATCTACTCATTTGACAGGTTCATAACACCAAATATCAGCGACATAGTGGATATAAAAAAAATAATAAATAACAGTAAGATTTACCAATGTAAATGTGAAAAACTATAGCTATTATACAGAGTGCTGGTGGTCATGGTTCAGTATTTTCATTGTGCATGAACACTTATGGAGTGTATCAGACACAGCCAAATGTTATCATACATTTATCCATTCTGCCATATTCAGCAGGAAAAAAAATGCTATTTTGTCTGAGAAAGCTAAGCACACATACAAACACAAACACTATTCTGCCATTTTTATTGGAAATAACAGCCCTGCCAGTAGTGTTTTTCATTTTTCTCCTCTTTGTCCATTTCTGCATCCTTTTCCCTTCTTTGACTGATTGTTTTAATTTAAAAACACACTTATCTATTTATTTTTCTTTTCCACAGACTTCCTATCGGTCAGGCCCAGGTCAGCCCAATCTAATTTTGCCGTAAAATAGAAAAATGCAAGAAGATACTTCTTCTTTTTCTCTCCGTTCCTTTGTTCCAGCTCTCTTTTGGTGCCTCCATTATTTTGACCTCCAGATTTTAAAATAAGGTGAGGAAAAAGGGTAAGAAAAAAAAGCATTGAAAATTTATGCAGCTTGGGTGGTGTGAAATGAATTGTAAGAAGTGCCAAACATGAATGTGCGACGTGAAAAGGACACGATGGGTAGCAGCAAATTTGAACTGCAGATGAGCTCTGCAGATGGGCAAATTATGGTAAAAATATTACTCACAAAATTGCATATTTCACAGAGGTACTTGCTGAGATGCATATGTAAACAGATATGTGAGACGCAAACTAGTGCACACACGCGCACCTATCCTTTGAACTCGAATAATGCCTTGAATTCTTAATAGAGATACCTTCAATTTCTTTTCTCCACGCTGAACTGGTACCACTTTACATGCCTTTATGCTTGCATTAGGTCAAAGCACAAGCATTTGCCCCTATGACACACTTGTAGAGTTTTAGCTAGATGATGTAGTAATAACAGCACTGCTTTTGCTCCTATGTGACTGGCATTGCTACAGTTTCTTTTAGGCTGGGATGGACATGGCTACTTTGGAATCAGGTTTGGGATTAATATGTTACAAAGTAGTAATCCACTAGAGTCTGCATGTGCTGTCTCAAACAAGCTATCAGAGTTGCAGTAAAACCCTCACATCATTGTCACATCCTCTATCATGTAGTGTGTGAGGATGAAAGATGGTCAGGGAATAACTGCTCCAACTAGTGAGATGGGTTGAATTTTTATTTATTTTTTTGACATGCCTGGAATTTATTTTACAGAAATCCTAAAGTGTGAGTGGTGTTAGACAGGCCCTTGTCAATAGCCAGTGGTCACTGAGAGCGCATTAGTCATAGTCCAAAATCAAGCATTTCTTTCAGGTTAATACACCCAGCACACCATCAACAGCTCTGTACCAGATTGGGTAGTGTAATGTTTTTCCCTTTCAAACTTTTACTTAGACACATTTAATGTGTTTTGATGTCAATCCTAGAGCCAGCCATTTAACAAAATGAACAAAAAAGTATCATATAAAGCTGTCTTGGTATATTTCTACCACATATTCAAAAACTGAACTGACCCGAAGAGGAGCCTTGAGGATGTAGTTCATTTTTCACCGACATGACAGTTAATAGTCACATTCACAACTGTACAACAGTAAAAAAAAAAAATAATAATAATAATAAAAAAAAATAATCCTTTTTATGCAACTATTAAGTGAACATGAAAGAAGGGCTGAAGATCCAAGAGTGCTGTCAAAAAAAAAGCACAAACCGCAGTTCTCTGAAATGCAGTTCTCTCAAATAAAATGAGGTTTATTTCAATCATTTCAATGCTTTCAATGCTCCATCTTCTAATAATCATAGTAGTAGACTTTTTTTTATTATTTGTGTCTTGCTTTTATGTTCCATCATATTACATTTGACATCTATGGGGGGAAAACTTCAGTCAACATTTTTTATTTCACAATTCACATTTTTCAGTCCAGATTTCGTTCAGGCTTGAGGATGTGAACTACATGCAGGTAATTTTAATGATCTGAATAGGGAGCCTAGAAAATCAACTTAGGTACCTGCATAACCCAACTCTGAATACGAGTAACTTTCCCAGTCAAAATTATTGACATTAAATAGCCAACTCTGAATATGGCCCATGGCAGATGAAAAAGTAAGCATCATTCATCAGTAAAAAGTCTTAAAAAGAAGGGCATGTACTGTTTTGTTTAATAAGTAATGTTCTGTTAATAATGCATTGATAATTTGCTTAGCCTGCACTACGTGAATATGTTTGTACTCTACTCTTTCTCACTTTGGCTATAGATTATTAGTGTGCGTGTATGTGTGTGTGTGTGTATGTGTGTATGTGTGTATGTGTGTGTATGTGTGTGTGTGTGTGTGTGTGTGTGTGTGTGTGTTTGTTGTGTGTGTGTGTGTGTGTGTGTGTGTGTGTGTGTGTCTGTGTCTGGAAATATTGCTATCGTGAGCGAAGTCTACTACTAAGTCGTCGCATAGGCAATTCTTTTGCTGCTTGACTGAGACCAGTATTGGGGAGCCTAGAAATAAATTACTTTCATTCCGTGAATATCTTTTTTGCACATCAAGTCGCACCCACAATATCAATGTTACTTCTACACTGAGGACTGCATATGAAGTAAAATTAAAAAGAGATTCAAATAAAATCCGGGACACGGATACAATAAAGGAAACACCAAACAATGCATACATGCATCAGTTATAACGAGCTGCTATGTCTTTTCTCTTCTTGTTTATATTAGTTAGATAACAGACCCTCCATTCAATTGAACAGTTGGAAACAGGTGATGTGGGTGGAAGTCTTTCGGAAAGAAAATCTATTTGCATGTGATAAAAAATAACAGAGTATGTCTCATCAAACCGCATTGCCTCCTTCTACTGCTCTGAGATTGAAGTTTTGCGCTGATTACAGCAGGTTCCACATAGCGCTGCTTGCAGTGGTTTCCAAATGGCAGCCCTATCATAAATCTTACCATTGGGAAACTAATGATGTGCAGTTTTGGTTGAAACTGAGTGGGGGGATGGTTTTATTTCAGCCCTGTGCTGTTTTTTGGCAGTTGTTTCAGTTTTTCACATACAGGCCTGTCAGTGAGATTCAGATTTCAGCCCTTCTTCCCAACCAAGGCTGCTTTTCCTTGTTTGAAATATGCTGTCATAATTTTGGACACTGTCTCTCTTGACACTTTTTTTCTGGTTCTTTGACTGGCAAGCCTACAATTTGCCACCCAACTTTCTCTTCTTTCACAGTTTATCTCAACTTCAAAACTCAAGTGTTTAAAATGCCTTTAATAAGAGAAACATCGCACTGGTATTAAAATGAAAAGAAATGTGTAAATTACCCTTTATGCCATTGCTTTATGTCAAATGCAGCTTAAATGAGTACACACAATTGGAAACACTCCCAATCCGGATTAAATCAGTGCTGCTTGTTTGCATAGTGAAACTATAATGTAAATTTTGGTCAATTTGAAATGAATTGGTAGACAAGGTTAAATTACTTTTACAGACATTTAATATTCTTTAAGATACATTCAAATTCAATATTCTTCCTCTATTAGGTTCATCTTTTGATAAAGAACAGAACATTATCTTTGTCATTTGAGACTTCTTTTTTCACATTTTCATGATGTGAGTTGCTATGCTCTGCACGGAAATACTGATCTTCGATTCATTATTATCTGAATGTGCATTGTGTATATAATTTGCATAACAATATTATGCACAGCATGGCTTCAGGTCTGGTCTAAATCCCCATGTGAGGCACATATTTTTTTCTACGTTTTCTGAGAATGTGTTAATGAGTAATTTTCATTGTGTTAATATAGAGTGAATTTCCCTGTGTAAATACTGCTTTTAGACATTGCTGACTTTATTTGCCCACCCATATGACCTATGGTCATGACAAGAGAAAGTGTAAATAATATCACATAGTAGTAGAGATATTCCCCAGTGTTTCATATCCATAGGGTTTCAGATTCATAGTTCCCACAATAATCTAATCACAGTGTCTCAGTGGTTTGTTTGTTTGCTTGTTTGTTTGTTTGCTTGATAATTACGGCTTACAGCTCATGGAAATTAGATACTGGGAAAATCCCATATCTCAAAAATATTAGAATAAAGAATTTATAATACATTCAATGTCAACCTGAGAAGAGCTCTAATCAGCTAATTAACTCAGAACACCTTTTTACTAAAAACACCATTGCTCAGTGGTGTAAAGTCCTCTTTTCAGATACATCTTGCATTTCATTTGTAAATCAAGGTCCCAGAGTCTGGAGGAAGAGTGGAGAGGCACACAATCCAAGTTACTTGAAGTCCAGTGTGAAGTTTCCACAGTGAGTGATGATTTGGGGTGCCATGTCCACTGTGATTTCTCAAGTCAATGCAGCATCTACCAGGAGATTTTAGAGCAAACTCCAAAGGTTTGAGGGGATTTTATCAGTCAAAGTAGCTGTAGTCCACACCTCCAAACTCATTTTCTTAACGAGACTCCAGGTGTGCAAAAAAAAAGAAGCTTTTTTGATGTTATTAACTCAAGGGTTCACATATTATTTCTACAAGCACTATGAGGTTTTTTTGGTTGTTCTCCATAAAGACATGAAAGATCAGATTTTTTTGTGTTATTATTTTAGGCACTGTCAATACCCCTGATTTAGATGAAGATCAGATCACATTTTATGACAAATTTATTCAGAAAACCAGGACATTCCCAAGGGATCACATACTTTTTTTGCCACTGTATATAAGAAGAATATTCAGTCTTCAATCTGTAAATTGAAACTCAAGCTCAACTGAATTATGCAGCAAGACAATGATCAAAAGAGTAGGAGTAAACACTTGTCCTAGAGGTACATGAAAGACTGATAACTAGTTATCAGAAGCATTTGGTTGCAGTTATTGCTGCAACCAGATTTTAAGTTTAAGGGGCAATTAGTTTTTCACATGGGTGATAGGTGTTGGAAAAAAAAATTGCTTCCAAAAAAAAAAAAAAATAAATAAAATCTGTATTGTGTGTTTTCTCAGGTTGACTTAGTTTTTGTACTGTATTTAATTTAATGATCTAAAATACTTTACAAGTTTAGTTTCTGGGTGTGCTTTTCAGATTATGCCTCTGCACATGCCATTTTTTTCTTGAATAGTTTTAAAATAGCATCCATATTGTTGCCTTTAAGCACAGACACGTGCAATATACTGCTATTTTATTATGAATTTAACTAGGAAAAAATTATTCAGTGTGCTAATTATTTTTTTACACTGAAAAACGTGCCCAGATATGAAGGATATGCTGACCAAGCACAGTTCATTTTATAAATGTATCCATAACAAAGTCAGTCCTCTGTTATTTGTGAATAATTCCCTGTTGTTGTTGTTGTTGTTGTTGTTGTTGTTGTTTTATTTCTAAAGCTTATGGTTTGCATATATGTTGTTAAAAAATATAAAACTGACCAAATTCTTTCGGGGTGTTTTCATATTTTATTTAATAAAAATGTGGATTTTCTTCATAGGTTATCTCTTTTCTTTGTGAGTCTGTTACGTCAATGCAGTATTTAAAAAATACATTTTACAAATATAAATTCTAAGAACTAAGGTTCTACTAAAACCAGTGATACCAAACGCTTGAGGTACAAACATTTATAAGGCGGTATTAAATTGCAAAAATAAATCTATGGCAAAGAGTTCAAAAATACCTTAAACCTCTAGATGTCTCCGATTAAGATGCTGTCTTCTCCTATGTCCTCTGTCCTCTTTATGTAATGTAGTGTCAGTGCTTTAGACTTTTATGTAATGTAGTGTCATTGCTTTAGACATTGACGTAATGTAGTGTCAGGGCTTTAGTCATTTATATAATGTACTGTCAGGGCTTTAGTCCTTTATGTAATGTAATGTCAGTGCTATAGTCCTTTATACAATGTAGTGTCAGGGATTTAGTCCTTTATGTAATGTAATGTCAGTGCTATAGTCCTTTATACAATGTAGTGTCAGGGATTTAGTCCTTTATGTAATGTAATGTCAGTGCTATAGTCCTTTATACAATGTAGTGTCAGGGATTTAGTCCTTTATGTAATGTAGGGTCAGTGCTATAGTCCTTTATGTAATGTAGGGTCAGGGCTTTAGACCTTGATGCAATGTAGTGTCAGTGCTATAGTCCTTTATGTAATGTAGGGTCAGCGTTTTAGACCTTGATGTAATGTAGTGTCAGTGCTTAAGTCATTTATGTAATGTAGTGTCAGCGTTTTAGACCTTGATGCAATGTAGTGTCAGTGCTATAGTCCTTTATGTAATGTAGGGTCAGCGTTTTAGACCTTGATGTAATGTAGTGTCAGGGCTTTAGTCCTTTATGTAATGTAGTGTCAGGGCTTTAGTCCTTTATGTAATGTAGTGTCAGTGCTTTAGTCCTTTATGTAATGTAGTGTCAGTGCTTTAGTCCTTTATGAAATGTAGTGTCAGGGCTTTAGACCTTGACGTAATGTAGTGTGAGGGCTTTAGTCCTTTATTTATTGTAGTGTCAGGGCTTTAGACCTTGACGTAATGCAGTGTCAGTGCTTAAGTCATTTATGTAATGTAGTGTCAGCGTTTTAGACCTTGATGTAATCTAGTGTCAGGGCTTTAGTCCTTTATTTATTGTAGTGTCAGGGTTTCAGTCCTTTATGTAATGTAGTGTCAGTGCTTTAGTCCTTTATGTAATATAGTGTCAGCATTTTAGTCCTTTATGTAATGTAGTGTCAGTGCTATAGTCCTTTATTTATTGTAGTGTCAGTGCTTTAGACCTTTATGTAATGTAATATCAGTGCTTTAGTCCTTTATGTAATGTAGTGTCAGCATTTTAGTCCTTTATGTAATGTAGTGTCAGTGCTTTAGTCCTTTATGTAATATAGTGTCAGCATTTTAGTCCTTTATGTAATGTAGTGTCAGTGCTATAGTCCTTTATTTATTGTAGTGTCAGTGCTTTAGACCTTTATGTAATGTAATATCAGTGCTTTAGTCCTTTATGTAATGTAGTGTCAGTGCTATAGTCCGTTATGTAATGTAGTGTCAGGGCTTTAGACCTTGATGTAATATAGTGTCAGTGCTATAGTCCTTTATGTAATATAGTGTCAGCATTTTAGACCTTTATGTAATGTAGTGTCAGTGCTTTAGTCCTTTATGTAATGTAGTGTCAGCGTTTTAGACCTTGATGTAATGTAGTGTCAGTGCTTTAGTCCTTTATGTAATGTAGTGTCAGCATTTTAGACCTTTATGTAATGTAATGTCCGTGCTTTCGTCCTTTATGTAATGTAGTGTGAGTGCTTAAGTCCTTTATGTAATGTAGTGTCAGTGCTTTAGTCCTTTATGTAATGTAGTGTCAGCGTTTTAGTCCTTTATGTAATGTAGTGTCAGTGCTTTAAACCTTCATGTAATGTGGTGTCTGTGGTGACAGTGCTTTAGACCTTTATGTAATGTATTGTCCTATGTTCTATGTCATTTAGTCCTTTGTCATGCAGTGCATTAGTATCATTTTAACCTCATGAGTATTATTTTTAATTTACCATAATGTATTTAACATTTTAATCAAATGCTCTCATTATAATAGGTTGGCATGAACTGTTCCTCTTTTTTGATAAACATCAAGAGCCCAAACTATAATACACAGGTCAATTGAATTACCTTCTAAGATACTACTACAGAGAGAGAGAGAGAGAGAGAGAGAGAGAGAGACAGAGAGAGAGAAGAGAGAGAGAGAGAGAGTGTGTGTGTGTGTGTGTGTGTGTTTTTGTGCGCGCAAGCGCGTGTGTGCGAGTGTGTGTTTCAAATGCTGCTTGATAATAATATTGATCCTCTGCCTTCTTATTTCACACTCAAAAAATGTTTTATCCTATGTCTGTGAGGGTTTCTTGACAGATGCCTTATCACCTTTTGAAAGTTTAGACACTACAAAGAATTTCTTTCAAAATCTACCTCATTGCTTTTTTTTTTTTTAGCAAGCTCGTGAGAAAGCTTTTTTCTATCAGTTTTGTTGTATGCCTGGACTGAATGCACTGATATAATCAGAACCGTAAAAGACACAGTAGAAATGAGTGAGTGAAATGAGGAAATGAGAAATGATTTACTCTGTAGTCTCTGTATTTTTGAAATTGCATACAAAGACTGCCTCCTTTAAATTAAAGTATTATTTGAAATTAGTTCTCTTGCATTGCCAGGGCCATTTATATTGACAGTTGGGGAAGTTATTAGAGAATTTTGAATAATTTCTTTATTTGTTCATTCTTTCCATCTTATTTATTTATTTATTTATTTAACCCACTGCACCCACTGTTCTTTATGGAACAAGTGTGCCATCTACTGATAGTCAGTATGCCGTCAATCCACTCTGACATCCGCCCCCACCTCAAAACCCCACCCCCACCCCACCACCATTCCACACAGACACACACACACCCACACACCCACAGAGAGATATGTGCTGATAATGAGGTGCCTGCACAGGATGAGGACTCTGATCTCACAAGGTACAACAGCTACACTAACTTCAAAGCCAAGACAAAAGCAGCGACACTATACAGACACACATATAGTGGAATTGAGAGCCCATGGAGGTATGACTTGAGTGGCAGACTATAGTGTAGGTCATGTAATAGATCTGTGAACTAAGCTGCAGCAAAACACCCACAACCATTTATTTAATCCCAAAAAAGGACTTCCTTCTGACCACATTAACATTCACTCTACCAAAAGAAATGTGATATACAACTCTCTCCCTCAATACTAATCCCCTTCCACAGGCCTATGGTAAGGGCTCCTCAATCTCCAGAGTCCGTTACAGTGGGCAGAAAGTGGAGTCAGGGCCTGGAGAATGGGGAAAGGAGGGATGGAAATGGATTCTTTTAATAAGGATGGGGAAGTTAAAGGATCACCACATGTATTATTCATACACACACACATCCGCTGAGCTCGCAAAAAATCCAGTAGAAACTCCGGTTGTTTGACAGGCCTAGCTCTTTGACACATGGAACTGCTTGAATTTCTCTCATAGAGGAGAAAGGCAATGAAGGAAAAAGGAAAGGTTCGTGGCAATAGAAAGGGAGAAACAAGAACATGAGAGACAGAAAGAGAGGAAGTGGGAGTGAGGCTGTGATACACAGGGTGCAGGAGGAATAATGAAGGAATAAAAAAATAACAGATGCTGTCTGTATCTATATTGTTCATTTTTATGACTCACTTCCATTTTATCCTCACTTTTTCCTAGGACATTGAACCCTTTCTCATATTATGTCGTATGTATATCCATCCATTTGACTACTGCCATTAAAAAAGTTTCTGGCACAAAACAAAATCATGACTTGTTATGGTTTGTCTCTTACACTTGTACTGTGGTCGCTGTGTCATATCGCTAGTAAACACTACTAAAACTGATTTTAGTAGGTGGGGGCGTAGTTTGACACATAGTGGGTCTATATCATGAGGTAGGGGTTCGGGGATAATTCAGGGGCGTAATGTCTGATCTGACACATCTGGGCTGTATTTCCTGGTATGTATTTATGTGTTTTTGTTCCTTTCTCCCTCTCACTCTAGTATTTCAGATATAGAGCAGAGCTGTGTAAGTGTAGAGAATATTATTCTGTTTATATTTTGTTTCTTATGTCAGTCTATCTTTATAATATATATATATATATATATATATATATATATATATATATATATATATATATATATATATATATATATATTCTCAGCTGTGTGCCAAGCAACAGTAAGAAACACAGAGCTAATTAATAATTAATAATAATCAGGTCCTCCATTTTTTTTACCATTCAATGCTACTGTGCACTTGGCTCACAAGCTCATAAAAATTCAAAGATTGCCTGTTTGTGCAAGGTGAAAGTCACTGCTATGAGGAGCAAATGTGAGTCTTTCACATTTCACAGCCTTTCCCATTCAGTGAATAAGCTTTTCTGCTGGCCAAACATGACTCACATTCAGTCTGTCCACTGCTTTATTTAAAAAAGCAGAAAAGCATAGTTCACAGGTGTGTCCAATATCACAATGGGACAAAAATAGTAAAAGCTACAGCTAAACTGTAGGTTTTGTTGGCAGCAGTGCTTTGTGATCATGTGAGTATTGACAAAAGAACTCTTTTTTACAATGAAAATGCTGCAGTTTTAAGCAGAATTCATGTGATGTGTGCTGTCTGATAGCATGATAACTTCAACAAAATAGACTTCAAGTGAAAATTATGATGGATTTCCTGGTTACACTTTCTGACCATGTAGTACACAGTTATAGAAGTGATTTATTTATAATTGCACTATTCGTTTTCACCCTGATGAGGATGGCTTCCCTGTTTAGTCTGGTTCCTCCCAAGGTTTCTTACTCATATCATCTCAGATAGTTTTTTCTTCCTTCTGTCGGCTCTGGCTTGCTCATAAGGGATAAATTTATATATTTCAAATGTATATCTTTAATTTATAGATTTCTACAACGCTGCATTATGACAATGTTCATTTGTCATTTCACAGGGTTCAGCTATCAATGTAAATTAAATTTTGGATGCTGCCATCTCAGATCACTTTTGCATGTTTTTAGTATGTCCGCTTCTGTTCACATGAAAAATAGAGTAACAATTTAGTGCTTTCACTAATGCTCTACATTCAAAAACTTTAAATGTAAACTCAACTTTAGATTATGATCTGTCTTAGGTAATGTTGCACCAGAATTTTTTTTTAAAGAAAACACTGACCACAAAAATAGCATGGAACATAAGTAGATAGTCAATTAAAAACAGCACACCAGCTTACTATGCACTATGAATATACTAATTGTTTGGAACTGTGAATCTTTGGGTTATGATTCTTAAGAAGAGAGAAAGCAAAAGTACACAAAAAAAAGAAGGCGCCCTCACCCTGCCCTCACACTTCCCGCATCAAGCATTTGGGAGAGCTGCCAAATGACATACAGACACACATAATTCAAATGCCAAGATCACTGATTTATTCAAAGAAAGCCAAAGTATAAGTATTGTGCTCGACATACAACAGAAACAATGGGTGAACTATTGATTGGCTAGGCGGCTAGGCATATTTGCATAAGACAGAAAGTATATCACTGTAATAGAGCAACAACTCCATATATGGTATTCAGAAAGTCATAGGAATGTGAGCAAATGGTATTCGGGAAGACATGGTCAGAGGCTTTATCTGTCTGTACTTGGTTGAAACTGGTTTCGTGCAGTAGTGGAAGAGTTAACAAGGGATCAGATCATAAAAAAGTGTTAACAAAGGAACAGAGAGGGAAGAGTCTTCACAGTGAACTTATCAATAATGTGTTAAGAACAGAGACAGAACTATTTCTCAAAATTGGTACATGACAACAGACACGAACCATGAAATCAATTATCAATTAGTATCTATCAATTATTAGATACTACATTTACTCAGTGGTGAAACGCTGTGGATAATTTAAAGAAAAATAAAATTAGCGAGTTAGAACTATGAAGCTAAATTCATCTGCATGTATTTTAGATATTATTCCAACATCACTTTATGAGATTTTTGAGATATTTGACTGTATTTGTGTATTAGACATTGTAAACTGTTCTCTAAAAATAGCCACTTGCCAGACACACTGAAAATAGCAGTTATGAGAATTTACTGAAAAGAAAATAACTTTGTTACTCAAAAATCTGTAATCTTATATTTCTTCTCACAGTTAGTCTTCTCACTTAGTCTTCTCTAGTTTTCAAAATAATAATAACAATAATAATAATCATCATCATAATCATCATCGTGAAAAATTCCAGTTTGAGTTCAGAGCGGATCAGAGCACTAAACAGCATTTGCGAAAGTAGTAAATGATCTCAGATTGAATGCTGAAACAGACGATACTTTGGGTTTTAACTCCTGTTGTTGAAACTATAGATTAAAGAACACTTTTTCAAATTTCTGGGACTGTGTAACACTGCTTTTATACCTATTTAACTGGAAGACTAAATGTTTCAATTATGCTTGATCTGTGTGGAGTATCACATAGCTCTGTATTTGCCCACTTTTATTTCTTTGTATATGTAGCCATTGGGTTATGGGGTCAATTTTCATTTATGCTGTAAATATAATGCTGTCAATGTTCAATTGTGCTGATAATACACATCAAAGTTATACATGTTTGTAGCACCAGATTATATAACTAACTGTCTGTCCAACCTTGTTGGTTGGATAAATATCATTTTTTTTCAAACTAAATAAAGACAAGATTGAAATACACTATATGGCCAAAGGTATCTGGACACCTGCCCATCACACCTATATGTGCTTTTTTAACATCCCATTCCAGATTCAGTCACCTTTTTTTTTTTTTTGCTATAAAACCTCCACTTTCCTGGGAAGGCTTTCCACTAGATTTTAGACCATGGCTGAGGGAATTTTTATTAAGAGCATTAGTCAGGTACTGATGGCAGATGAGGATGCCTGGGGTGCATTCTGCATTATAGTTCATCTCAAAGGTGTTTAGTAGGGTTTAGTTCACTCGAGTTCTGCCACACCAACCATGGGAAATCATGTCTTCATGGAGCTCACATTGTGCACAGGGGCATTGCCATGCTGGAACAGGTTTGGGTCCCTTAGTTCCAGTGAAGAGAAATTGTAATGCCACAGCATATAAAGGCATTCTATACAATTGTGTGCTTCTAACTTTGTGGCAACAGTTTAGGGAAGACCCTCGTATGAGTGTGATGGTCACTTGTGCATTTACCTTTGGACATATGGTATAGTGTATGTGTCTTTTTGGTAGTGAAGTAACAAGAATAAAAAAAGATACACTCTCTGACCACTTTATTAAGAACACTATACTAATACTGTAGGTAGGGTCTACTTTTGCTCTCAAACAGCCTCAATTCTATATGGAATTCCTTTGAGATTCTTGTCCATGTTAACATGAATGGACTCAGATATGTGAAGGCCACTAAAGAACATTGTCATTTTGAACACATTGTCATTGCCAGTTTGAGACTCGCTTTCTGTCATAATGCATTATCATGCTGGATGAGTAAATTGTATGTTGTTATTGTATGTTTGTAAATTGTATGTTACTGTCCAGTTATGGTTCTTGGCTAACAGAAGTTGAACCTGACATGATCTTCTGCTATCGTATCCCATCCACATCATGGTTTGATGTGTTGTGCATTCTGAGATGCTTTTCTTCTCACCACAATGGTTATCGAAGTAACTTTAGCCTTTTTATCTGCTCAAACCAGTCTGGCCATTCTCAGTTGACCTCTGTCATCAACAAGGCATTTCTGTCCACAGAACTGCCACTCCCTGTGTGTTTTTTCTTAACTGCACATTCTGAGTAAACTCTAAATATATTTGTGTGTGAAAATCCCAGGAGATCAATATTAAGTAATATGCTAACCAGCCCATCCAGCACCTACAATCATTCCTCTGTCAAAATCACTAAGGTCACATTTTCCCCCCATTCTGATGCTTGATGTGAACATTACCTGAAGCTGCTGGCCTGTATCTGTGTGATTTTATATACTGCACTGCTCCCACATGATTGGATGATTAGAATAATTGTATGGATGAGTAGGTGTACAGGTGTTCCTAATTCTCACCTAAACTCAGCAAAAAAAGATACGTCTTTTTTTCAGGAGACTGCATTTTAAATATAATTTTGTAAAATAAGGTTTACAGATCTTAATTGGAAAGGGTTTAAACAATAGTTTTCTTGCTTGTTCAATGAACCATAAACAATTATTTCACATGTACCTGTGGAACAGTCCTTAAGACACTAGCAGTTTACAGGTGGAAGGCAATTAAAGTCACACTTACAATAACTTAGGACACTAAAGAGACATTTCTACTGACTCTGAAAAAACACCAGAAGAAAGATGTTCACCTGCTCACCGGCATGAACATGCCTTAGGGCTGCTGCAAAGAGGCATGATAACTGCAGATGTGGCCAAAGTAATAAACTGCAATGTCTGTAATAGAAGATGCCTAAGACAGTGCTACAGGGAGACAGGACAGACAGCTGATTGTCCTTGCAGTGGAAAATTACATATTACCATGTTTCCCTCCCAAGACGTGATCAAGAACTTGCAAATGTCTTGGTGGAAGAGTGGAGTAACATCTCACAACAAGATCTGACAAATCTGGTGCAGTCCACGAGGATGAGATGCACTGTAGTATCAAACGCAGCTAGTGGCCACCATATACCATTACTTTTGATATTGAGCCCCCCTAAAAAAAAATGTTCCTAAGTGTATATAACAGACCTGGCTCTACAGACAAAAACTAAATTTACGAATATTGGTTTAATTCTGGACTCTTTTAAACTGCACATTAATAATGTTACTAAAACTACATTATGTCATTGAAGGAATATAGCATGGATGAGACCCTATCTCTGGTTACAAGATGCCAATAAATTGATCCGGTCATGTAAATACTGGAAAAGGGACTAGAGACTACGATTTCCATCAGCCATTGCACCTCACCTGACCATGTCATATGATTGTCTGCACCTGTTTTCAATTATACACTAATCACTGTGCACTGTATAAGCCTCATTCTGTTTCAGCCTCACTGGGAAGTAATGGTTCAGTTTCCTTTGTGGGCTGTAATTATAAAGCCATTGTTATTGTTCTTGCTTCCTGGTTTTTGAGCTTTGCCTCTGTTTCTCTGTTTGCTGATCACTCGACCCTGGACTGTTTATTCATGCTGCTTTTGCCTTATGATTTGAATTGGCTGCCTTTCTAATAAACTGCCATTTTACCTGCATTTGCATAAAGCTCCAAGTCTGTGTTCTAACAGATTCCTTTGTCTATACCATGGATGCAGCAGGAGAGCAAATGGGATGTCAGGCCAAGATAACCATGCTGGCACTCAACTCCATCCTTTTTCCTCAGTGGACTTTCCTGATGCCCCCTGAGCCGTATGATGGGTTTTCTGTGTATCTGGAAGGTTATCTCATACAGTTCCAATTCTATTTTGCAAGCTTGGTGGACCCCAAGCCTGACAAGAAGCAGTGGCTGGGGATCATGTTATCCTGGCTCACTGGCTTAGCCTACTGATGGGCAGAGTTCCTTATCATGAGATCTAGCAGACTTAGCAATGTAACCCAATTTGTTGAACTATGAATAAAAGTGTTTGGGAGTCCTAAATTCACCCCAACCTTGGGGAGGGCCAGCCTGTTGGACAAACCTAGCTTGTCGTTCACCACCTAATATGAGAAGGCAGACAGGATGGTTTACACAGCCCAACTCCAGGCAGAGGCCGACAGGGCAGCCTCCTCATCTCCAGAGCTTCAGCCTGAGACCTACGAAGTGGTCTCCACTGCAGACCTCCAGCCAGAGGTCAACGTGGAGACCTCAACTCCAGCCAGAGACCCACGAGGTGGGCTCCTCTGCCGAGCTCCATCTGGATGTCAATGTGGTGACTTCATCTCCAGATGTCCAGCCTGAGACCCACAAGGTGGTCTCTTCTGCCGAGCTCCAGACAGAGGTCAACATGGTGACCTCATTTAAAGATCTCCAGCCTGAGACCCACAAACTGGTCTCCCCTGGAAAGCTCCAGCCAGATGTCAGTGAGGCAACCTCTCACGCCAATTTCCTGTCTGAGGCCAACAAGACGGTCTCCCAAGCCATGCATAAAATCTTTCCCCACCGTCCTTCCCCTAATGCAGATCTCACTCAGCCTGCTTCAACAGAGAATGACACTCAGCCTCTCTGCTCGACTGAGAACGGCGCTCAGCTGAGAGCTCTGCTTTGCTTCCCTGCCCTGCCTCGGATGTCACTATGCCATGCTTCTCTTTGGACATCACTATGTTACACTGAAGACATCACTCTGTTTCTCTGCTGTGCATCGCATGTCGCTCCCCCTTCTTGCCTCACAGAGGATATCACTCCCTTCTGATGCTTTGCAGAGAGCCTCCCCCCCCCCCCCCGGCCACACTGAGAACTTCGCTCATCCATCTGAACTTGCGGAGAGCGTCGCTCCCCCCTCTAGCTCCATGGTCAATGTTGCATCCCCCCGGGTCCACCTTGAGCTTCATTCCCCCTTCTGTCTGCACAGTAGCCATTGCTCCACACCCAAACCTGGCCAGGGTATCGCGTCATCTCTGCGGTACAGAAGAGACCGTCCCACAACCATACCCCAGAGAGCACATAAAGTGTCCAATTTCTGGCCCTTCGAGGGATGACACTCATTTGACCTTGGAAATCCTTAGGGACATCTGGTCTGGGTGTCCAGGACCCCCTCTTAAACTTATATGCTTGAGGAGCCATGCGTTAAAGAGTGGTGGGGGTGTCTCTTTTGTAAATACTGGAAAAGTGACTAGAGACTACAATACCCATCAGCCACTGCACCTCACTTGACCATGTCACATGACTGTCTGCACCTGTTCTCAGTTACACACTCATCACATTCTGTTTCAGCTTCACTGGGAAGTAATTGCACAGTTTCCCTTGTGTTCTGTCATTACCAAGCCATTGATGTTCTTGCTTCCTGATTTTTGATCTTCGCCTTTGTCCCCATTTTTTATTACCGTTTTGCCTCTGTTACTCTGTTTGCCTCTGTTACTTGGAGTTGTCTTTCTAATAAACTGCCATTTTCCTGCACTTGCACCCAGCTCCATGTCTGTGTTCTAACAAATCCATGCTTTTTGTTTTCTTTATTGACTACTGTATTACACTGCTAACAGGACTACAACAAACACAACAACAACAGGTGCAAAATGCAGAAATGAGAATATTTACACAAACTAGAAAGCAAGATCATGTCAGACCAGTTTTATCATCACTCCACTAGCTGCCTGTTTCATCTGTTAATGGTTCAGCACCTTCATGCATCTCTGACTGCCTGATAATCTGTTTCAAATCATGCCATAAGATCATCTAGTGCTAGCCTTCTCCATATTCCATGTACAAAAGAGCGTTGAAGCAGTATTTTGTTTTAAATGCACCAAAGATCTAGAACACATTACCATTAAATGTGTGAGCATTTATCGTGTGTGTTCATTCAGTGCACATGTTTTCACTCTCAAATGCTGAGCCACTGGAAAGAAACTAAAACTGTGTGACACAGAAAATAGAAGCCTTCACTTTCCAACCTCTCACCTTTTCTGCTTCTGAACGCTCATGTAAAGGGTTCTTGCAACAGCTGAGCTGCATGCATCTTCCTGAGAGTGCATCAAAACGTGTGTTTATGAAATGTGGAGGTAAGAAGGAAAAATGCTCTCATTATTCTTGTCAACTGTGCAGTCAGTCAGGAGCTAGTCACCAGCTATTAACCTTAGAGCACTTCAGCAGAATCTCACTCTCTCTTACGGTTTCTATTTTCTACATTTGCCTCTCAATTTTTCTTCCTTCTTGCAACACAGTGTGTTCATCATCAGTGCTTCTGAATGTCATTCCAGTGGAACCACTGTATTTACTCCAACACTCCTGATTCAACTAATAGTACATTTGGTTATTCATAGATGAGCTGAATCATTTAACACTATTAAAATGTTTATCTTGGAAATATCCCCAAACCATAATCATTTGAAAACAATGGTTATCAGTAAGTAATGCGCCAAGAAATCAATTGCAAACTTTTACTTACATTTACTTACATGCAAAGTGTTCAGATTGTGTAAGACCACACTTAGTGTTAAATTTCAGCAGAACATCACTGCCATCTACTGCTGAAGGTGGTACTGTTTTTAACAAATGCTTCTTTTTTGACTTTCCAAAAGGCATGCTTTATCATATGCTTCGTGCTATATGCTTTATGCCACATTTGGCATTTATTTATAATCATATGTATATTTTTAGTCAAAAACTCATGACTTTTTCCAATAAAAGATCGTGTATATTTTCCTATTTATTAATGATCACATTAAAGAGTTATTTTACAAAATCTCTAGGTATTTCCTGTCTCTAAAACTTATATTTCAATTAAAACAAAAGAATAAACCGAATACCCACAATTTAAAAAGAAAGAAAGAAATAGGAAGCAGTGAAAGGAAAATAGTCCAAAATCTTAGCTCTTTATTGATGAGAGTTAAACCACATTTTTAGTAAATCTTTGTACAGTATACAAATATTCACACAGCAGGTTTGTGGGAAATGACATTTCTATCATTATAATTAATCCATATATGTGGGCACTGAAATCAGGAGTTCAATCTAATATCACTCAACCAAAAATATTTGGTACAGAAATATCAGAATTCCAGTTAATCATTCAATGGCCAACGCTACTGCATAATGCTAAGAAACTACAAACCTGTGGCTTCACATGAATTTTAATGTAAAATTTCATTTAAATAACACTTAGGTCTTCTGTAAACATTGCTTAAATTTTTTTTTTATTTAATTTGGGTAATATTTGAGCTCCTTGTAGAAGAGGAAAATTAAAGTCCATTACTTGTTCTGTTTATTTCAGTAAGAGCCATTATCCAATTAGCCTAAAGACTGCTGCTGGGTGTGCATCATTTCCACACATATTTAATTCTGTGCTCTATCCCAAATGGGGAACCAACATAAGCGCACTCTTACAGTATGCTTAAAGGGGTCTTGTTTGCCACTATGAAATCTCTGTGTATGGGAAATAATATAGAATTACTTTCTTCTCCACCATGTTAACAAAATAATAATAAGTGTGATAAATGGCAGTAGTATGTGTCCTAATTGCTAAAAGCCAGCCAAAGCCCTAGTCATGGTCTGTGTAATGGCTGCCACAGATCTAAAACAGCATGCTAGATTTTACTACTAATTGCAGAGCACTGTTTTGACACAGCCAAATGGTTAGTATGAGAGTACGCATTTTTGAACATATCTGAAATCATTTCATTTTAATGTTAATCCATTTTAGTATGACTGAGTTTGACATTGATAAGTTTACATTGCAGATTTCCGATCTTTCCAGCTGACTGGGCAAAACATTCCCTTATTAATACGATGTGAAACTGTAATTTCAGGCTGTGTATATTTGTGTACAATTGTGTTACAATTGTCTGTAATTGCATGTTTAATATTAGGGTCAGTTCTGTCCTGTCCTAAAGGTTGCAAGTTGTAAACATTTGGGAACCACTGAACTTTCCAGAACTGAATTAGGCATTGTGCCACAGGAGGAGGACCAAGTTTTTTAAGTACTATAATAAATATAAGGTAGGAAATTGCATTCTGCATGTCTTAACAATATCCAGAAGATGCAGACAAAACAGTGGTGAAAGACAATCTTGGTGGCATACTGATGCAAGATCAATGATCCTCATTCATATCTTTAATTACAACCTTAATATGACAAACTCCGTGTTTCAGAAGGCGACTCCGCAGGAAAATCTCTTTAGGGTTGCTGCTGCAATGGTGATGCAATGGAGCACCAATCTTGGCCCTCTAGTATCTCTGAAGTGCACAATTTACTGTTTTCCCTGCTCTCAACACACCTGATTCATCTTATAATCTAACATACTGAATAAAAGTCCAATAAAAAGTCTAAATCTAAGTCTAAATGGGTGCATTAGAGCTCAGTAAACATTCAAATGTGAAGTGGCTTCATACTGCTGGAACAAGATGGAGAAACACCACTCCAAATCTTTGACCTAACAGAGAAATGGAGTGGACTTACTCTGGATTTCCCTCTCTTCCTGTGTAAACGTGTAGATCGTTTTAGACAATGATAGTAGTGTTAGGGTGTGTGTGTGTGTGCGTGTTTGCATGTAGGGGCTGAAGCATAAGACAGTAGCTGAATGAAAACAAAAACATTCTCATTAAAGAACTGTGCAGACTTGTGAGGATTTAGTTGGATTTCACACAAACGATGTAAGAAAAGCTACAACCATAAATCTTGTCCTTCACCGTAATCTTAAACATTCATAACTTGTCATACAAGGTAGCTTATACAAATTTTATTCTTCTGAAATCATGAGAAATAATTCACTATGATCATACCTACTTAGCCCTGGTGTCCTCATTTACATAAAACAGTTTAACTAATGTAAGAGTATACATACCATAGACATTTCCCATATTGATGCCCATTGTCTGGTGCACTGTTATGTTATGTTGAACATATTTAACATGGTTTAGATTTTCAACAGGATTGTACAGTGTCCTTGATTAAGTGATGGCTTCAGGACGACTCAGACTCTCATACATGAGACACTTTATAAATAACAATCAAATAAAAGCCTCTGACAAGCTTTGTGAAAATAACATACATTTAGTGCCAGGCTGTGTATTACAGTGCGTGAGGATGAGGATTGTGATCACAGTGATGGTTAGGCCCTTGAAACAGAGCATTCAGTCCACGGAACAGGTGTTATTAACGGGTTGTTAAAATTTGCATATGCATATATAAAATACAGTCCTTCCACACATTACAAATGTATGTTCGGCATTTTTTTTTTATCTATCTGAACATTCGGAACATCATTGTCATGGGAAAAAATAAAGAATGCACTGAAGAATAAATAAGCTAAGAAGCGTTCTAAATGCATCAAATCATTTGGCTCCATCAATTTATTATTTTATTTAATTTATTTTAGCACATCTCTTCTATGTATCTAAACTTACTGTTACTCTGCAAAAAAGCAGCCCTTTCCAAATCAGGAAAGCAGTAGTGCAACAACCTTTAGCAGGGTTTTTGGTAGCACTTTATCGGCAACAGTCATTATGCCCTTATAACATAGTCAATTTTACAACACATCCATTTTGCTGTACGAGTCATAATATTTGGTGTAACTCAAAAAGGCCTTCATTTTTACTTAAATATTACATTTATATCCTATGCTCATGACTGTATTATTCAGGCATTATGACTGTATGTCTGCTTGACACTAGACACTCGTGCTACCTCTTTCTTACCTTTTTTTTTCTTTTTTTTTACCTTAAAAGGTAATTAGTCAAGTACAGGGGCTCTGAGGCATCAGTAAACAGGAAATGACATAGAGCTGAAAGCCCACATTCAACCCTACATCTTCACAATTATGGGCTCTTTTTGGTTTTTCATCCAGAACACTAGAGCCAAACTGATCATTACTATGATCTCAAAAAAAATTATAACAATAACTCAGTAATGTTTCATCATGTTTATCATTATTAGTCCACCAATGAAGAAAACAGTTGACAATTGTTCAGGTGGATAGGCAAAAGGCACCAGGATTTATGACAATGGCACATACATTGCCCTCCTGAACTTTTCTATATTTGGTAGTACTACAATCTAATATTCAAATGGACTTAATTAGGATAATATATAATGGATCTACACAAAATAGCTCATAATATTTTAGTGGGGGCAAAATCAATATAGTCTTCAAAATTATGTACAAACAAAACATTTAAACATTGTGATTGCATATGTATCCACCTTGTTGCTATGAAATTAGGTCTGGTGAAACCAATTGCCTTCAGAAGTCACCTAATTATTTTAATGGTGTTCAGCTGTGAACAATTAAATTATCATATGATATCAATTTAAATACACCTCCTTCAAAGCCACAGATTCAGTAAAGAACATCAGAAAAAACAGCATCATAAAGACCAAGGAATATCAAAACAAGTCCAGAAAATTTTCAGGGTAAATAAAAATGATCGCAAACTCAAAGGTTATCCACCAAATGTCAGCAACTGATTAAGGAGGGCAATAGTCAAAGAAGAGGCCAAGGGTAACTCTGATGGAGTTGGAGAGCTCAACAGCTCAGATAGAGGAAGCTGTCACAGAACAACCATATCCCCGAAATCTACAAAAAAATTTTTTTTAAAGGCTTTATGTAAGAGTAGTGAGCCATATGATATCCTGTTTGGAGTTTGCCAAAAGGCACGTGGAGACTAAATGTTTCTCTGTGCTGATGAGACCAACATTTTTAGTCTTGTCACACAGTGCTATTTTTAGTGGAAATCTAACACTGAGAACTCCATCCACACAGTGAAGCATGGTGGTGGTAGCATCATGTTGAGCATTGCCTTTGGCCTCTTGGTTGCTTCTCTGTTGGTTGCTGTGCTTACCTAGCCACTGTTTACTGGACAGCCTCCTCTAGGCAAAGTTGCAGTTGTGACATATTCTTTAAAATAATTTTTTAAAATAATGTACTTAATGATGCTGTTTGAGAAGGTCAAAGTTTAGGATATTTTAATTTTAATCTATACATAATTTTCAGTATTATGTACTTATGTACAATTTTGTGTATATTCATGACATATAATCCCAATTATGTCCATATCAGTTCCAAGTTGTAACACTACAAAATATGGAAAAGTTCAAGGCAGGCAAATATTTATGCAATGCCCTGTATATTATATACAGCATTTTTATACATCATTAGCATTTTGAAAGTTGACTAAATTTGTAAAGTAGGACTTTTATTGGTTTATTACTTACACAGACAAGCTTTTCAAATGTAGGTTACGGTAGAGATGACATATTTCGATAAAGTATGTTATTCTTTGAATAACTTGGATTTTTATTACATCTTATGTTAGTTCATTTTTGTTTGGTGCTTTATGATGATCCAACTCTCACAGTCAACCATAAAACCACAACATAGAAAGAAGTGCACAGTTCTTCTTTAGTCATTTTGAAATGACCAAAATGACCCTTGATTTTTTTGACCATTTGTGATGGTTGAATGACAACATGCCAGTCCGAGCGGACAATAAAAGCTTCCAATCCAGGATAGCACCTAGATGGAGCTACATTCTGTTTTAATAAAAATAAAATATAAAAAAGAAAGAAAAATAGAACTAAAGATTTTGGCATCTGGTTGACAGTCCATTACATTTTTTATTTGTTTTAAGGCTTTTTTTTGTGTCTTCATCTAATTTTCATTTCCTTTCCTTCATTGCTTTTTGCTCTTCTTGAATAAGCTCTTGATTTTTGAGCGCTTTTTCTCTGGGTTGTCGCAGGAGTCTGGGTGACTGGAGGAAGACGGGAGCTGTTTGGCTTCTTTGCTTGTCTTTCCATCCATGTCCAGAGAGCTTAGGGAAGTGTAACGTCCCTCTGGGGGTGTCCCACCAGCAGGCAACTGGCCCAAACTATACGACTTCTCCAGCATGCCGTTATAAGCTTCCACCTTACTGGCAGGGTGAAAGGTCAAACTCTGGGATTCCGGGATAGTACGGGTGAGGTCAGGAGAGCCCTTGCAGATTGAGGTGGGGTCTATGGAAGATGAAGCTGGAGGTGGTGATGAGATGGTGGCTTCCAAGGCAGTGGCTTGCGCTTCCTGGGCCAACAAGAGAAGCTCATCTCGGGAGATCTTCCGCTGCGGAGTATCTGCTCCTTGAGTGCAGGAGCTGGACAACTGCTTCCTTCCCACAGAAGAACTTAGAGAGTCCGAATCTGAACATGTGTCCTGCGAGTCTCTGTAGGCCAGACAGAATAAACCATAACTAGGTTTCAAGACAGTAAATTGTACATACCATCCCCTCGTCTGTTCTTTGTACGGTCCCCTCTGAAAGTATTGGAATGGCCAGGCCAATTCTTCTATTTTTGCTACACACTGAAGCCATTTGTGTTTTAGATCAAAAGATGAATACAAGATGATAAATCAGAATTTCTGCTTTCCTGACATTTACATCTAGATGTATTAAACAACTTTAGAACATGGCACCTTTGATTGCAGACCACACAATTTTTAGGTGAGCAAAAGTATAAGAACATTGTAAACACTTAATATTTGGTTGCATACTCATTGCTTGCAATAACTGCATCAACCCACTGACATCACCAAACGGTTACACTCTTCTTTTGTGACGTTTTTCCAAGTTTGTACTGTAACCTCTTTCAGTTGTTTACTTTTGGGGTTTCTCCCATCAGTCTCCTCTTCAGGGGGTGATATGCTGCTCAATTTGGTTATGGTTTGGTAATTGACTTGTCAGTCTAGAACCTTCCACTTTCCTCCCTGATGAAGTCCTTTGTTAAGTTGGCAGTGCGTTTTTAATCACTGTCTTGCTGCATGATGAAGTTCCTCCCAATTTTATTGGATGCCTTGCCTTTTAAATTGGCAGACAAAATGTTCCTGTGGAATTCTGAATTCATTCTGCTGCTACCATCATGAGTTGTATCATCAATAAAGATTAGTCAGTCTGTTCCAGAAGCAGCCATATAAGCCCAAGCCATGACCCTACCACCATTTCCACCATGCTTGACTGACGAGCTTGTATATTTCTGATCATGAGCAGATCTTTTCTTTATCCACACATTGGCCTTTCCATCACTTTGGTAGAGCTTAATCTTGGCTCCAGAACTTGTGTGGCTCATCTCTGTATTTCTTTGTGAATTCAAATCTGGCCTTCTGATTCTTACTGCTGATGAGTGGTTTGCATCTTGTGGTATAACCTCTATATTTCTTCTCTCCAAGTCTTCTTCCAATGGTAGATGGTAATACCTTCACCCCTGTCCTGTGGAGGTTGTTGGTGATGACTGTTGTTTTGGGGTTTTTTTTCACAGCTGTCACAATGTTTCTGTCATCAGTTGGTTGTTTTTCTTGACCGACCTGTTCAAAGTCTTGTTGTTAGTACACCAGTGGTTTTATTTCTTTTCCAGGACATTCAAAATTATTCTATTGGCTGTGTCCAATGCTTGTGCAATGCCGATTTTCCCTCTTTTCTCAACCTCAACATGACTTCTTTTCTCTCAAAGACAGTTCTCTGGTCTTCATGTTGGTTTATCCTTTTTAATGACAAATGCAGAATTGAGAGTTGAAATTGAGGACTCAAACCAGGAGCAGAAATTCAAAGCTATTAACTGCTTAAACAATCAATCAATCTAACAGGGCAAACTTGTGCACCTGTCAGTCGCATGTTCCGGTATTTTTGATAACTTGAAACATAAATGGGCTCAAACAAAAGGTGCAATGTTCTAAGTTATTTCTAGCAAAAAAGTAAAGAACGGTCATTGCTGTTCCAATATTGTACATTTGGAGGAGACTGTACAGAAGTGTGTGTGTGTGTGTGTGTGTGTGGTGAGCAACTCCACTGGTGTTTTGACAAGGACCGATAATTATTTTTAAGGTATTTTATTATTTTATTATTATTATTATTATTATTATATTACAATTTCGCATTCAATTTAAGAACATATCTGTAACTGTAAAGGTTATGAAAGACATGAATTTAAATTTTACGTGACAAACTGAAAACAAAAGAATGGGACAAGGCTATACCTTTTCGTGTCAACGGTGAAAAAAATGTGTTCATCGTCTGGCTCTGGTCTGTAGACGCCTGGTGCTGAGGCCATAGACAGCAAGTCAGGATCGGATGAGACAAGAGAAGCTTGATGAGAAAGGAGACTCCGCCGAGAGCGACACAAACTGCTGTTACGCAGCAGAGGAGGACGAGTCAGTGGAGCTACAGCGGAGGCAGAAAGACAAAGGCATATTTATACATCTTATATAGAAATAATACACACACAAGCAATATATATATATATATATATATATATATATATATATATATATATATATATATATATATATATATATATATATATATATATATATATATATGTGTGTGTGTGTGTGTGTGTGTGTGTGTGTGTGTATGTATGTATGTATGTATGAATGAATGGATTTAGATATAACATGACTGTTTTGAGCACTGTTTTCAGAGAGGCTGTCACATAACACTACATCACAGACTTGGAGGAATACACAACCATACACAACAATATACAATCAGTAACTGGCTACATCAGCAAATGCATAGATGATGTAACATCCTTCAAAACCAGAAACTGTGGATGACTGGTGAAGTGTGCTCGCTGTTGAAAACCTGAGACTCTACCTTCAGGTTTGATAAGGCACAGCAAGGGCCAATCTGTCCCGGGCTATGAGAGAGGCAAAACAGAACTATACAGAAAGAATCCACATTCACTTCACAAACACCAAGAACCTAAGGTGTATGTGGCAAGGCATTCAAGCCATCACAGACTACAAAGCTTCACCACCTGTCTGTGATGATGACGCCTCGCTCCCAGATGCCCTGAACGATGTCTATGCACAATTTAAAGCACAGAACAACATGCCAGCAAGGGAGAACCCTAAACTCCCACCGACCAAGTACTCTGTCTGCAGGAGACATCAGAAAAACTCTGTCCAGAGTCAACACACTGGGTGCTCAGGGTATGTGCTGATAAGCTTGCAGATGTGCTCACAGACATCTTCAGCATTTCTCTGAGCCAAACAATCATCCCTGTGTGCTTCAATACAACCACCATCATCCTGTGCGAAAGAATATTTTTTTCTCCCTCCAAAAAAAACCTCTGTCATTTTTGCGAAATATACAACTTATCATTATTAAAAAATTTTTTATTAACAGCTTTGAGTAGAAAGAGCAGTCTTCCCACCACAATGGACCCATGTCAGTATGCATTCCTTCCCAACTGCTCAACACTGGATGCCATATCTGCTACCATCCATCGGTCTCTAACCCATCTAGATAATTGCTTAAGGATGCTGTTCATAGACTTCAGTTCAGCATTCAACACAATGATCCCACAACAACTGAAAAACACTGAGCCTGCTGGGTTTAAACACCTCCCAGTTCAACTGGATCCTGGACTTTCTGACCGGGAGACCCCAGTCTCCCAGTCCTTCAGGATCGGCAACTCCACCTCCAGCACCACCACACTGAACACCGGTGCCACCCAGGGCTGTGTGCTCAGTCCACTGCTGTTTACACTACTGACTAATGACTGTGCTACAAAGCTTAGTTATAATCATATCAAGTTTGCTGATGACACTACAGCTGTGGGACTCATCAGCAACAATGATGAGTCAGTGTACAGGGAGGAGGTAAACCAGCTTCGAGAATGGTATAGAGACAATAATCTATCTCTTAATGTTGATAAGACTAAAGAGATGATTGTCGACTTCAGGAGAACCCAAGTAGACCACTCACCACTGCACATCAACGGAACCACTGTGGAGAGAGTCAAGTTTCTTGGTGTGCACATGACTGAGGACCTCTCCTTTACTGTCAACACCACCTGCCTAGTTAAGAAGGCCCAGCGGTGCATCCACTTCCTGCAGAGTCTGAAGAGAGCCAAAATCCCCTCTCCCATACTCACCTCCTTCTACAGAAAGACGATAGAGAGCATCCTGAACAGCTGTCTTAACGTGTGGTACGTGAATTGTACAGCCTCCGCCTGCAAGAACCTACAGTGAATTGTGAGGATAGCTGAAAAGATCATCGGGATCTCTCTATCCAGAATCGACACCTCTTTCAACAACCGCTGTATCCACAAAGTATCCGCTGTATCCGTCCTGCATTGAGGACGACCCCTCTCACCATTTTCATGGGCTATTTACCTTCCTACCATCTGGCAGAAGGTACAGGAGCATCTGTGCCACCACCAGCAGACTCTGCAAGATTTTCCTCCCTGAGTCAGTCAGATTACTCAACACTCTGTTTCCTCTCAATGCTCACTTGGGCTACTCAAAACACCTAACCCAGTAAGGCTCAGTACCACTGCACATGTACTAACCCAGTAAGACTCAGTAGCACTGCACACTGCACTTTATATAGCTGCATCAGTCACTTTATACTGTGGAACTAGTTATTACTGCCAGTATTTCTGCTATACTTGTGCTGCTACATTACACAATAGCTTACAGTTTACAGCTAAGTTCTGTGCATTTATTGCTTTGTTGTTTTTTTTGCACTCATCTCACAGTGTTGTGTATTTGCACTTTATGTAGTCTTGCGTACTGTTACGTATTGCACCATGGTCCTGAAGAAATGTAATTTTGTTCCAATTTGTACAAGCCATATAGAGGAATGACAATAAATACCCACTTGACTTGACTTGAGACACACACTAGATAGATAGACAGATAGATAGATAGATAGATAGATAGATAGATAGATAGATAGATAGATAGATAGATAGATAGATAGATAGATAGATAGATAGATAGATAGATAGATAGATAGATAGATACATACATACATACATACATACATACATACACAGTGGTGCTTGGACATTTATGAACTTCAGAATGTTCAATATATCTGCATAAATATGACCAAAAACATCAGATTTTATCACAAGTCCTAAAAGCAGACAAAGAGAACCCAATTAAAGAAAAGAGGTTATTTCATTTATTTATTTATTTTTTTTTTTTATATTACATATCTGTGAGTGGCAAAAGTATGTGAAACTCTAGAATTATCAGTTAATTTGAAGGTGAAATTAAGTTAGGTGATTACAATCAATGGTATGACAATCAGGTGTGAGTCAGCGCCCTGTTTTATTTAAAGAACAGGGAACTATCAAAGTCTGATCTTCACAACACATGTTTGTAGAAGTGTCATGGCATGAACAAAGATGATTTCAGAAAAAGAGTTTATATGTTATAAAACCATCCCTAAAGAGTTTGGACTCCACCAATCCACAGTCAGACTAATTTTGAGAGCACTGTTACCCTTCCCAGGAGTGTTCTACCAACAAAGATCTCTCCAAGAGCAAATGTGTAATAGTCCACGAGGTCACAAAGGAACCCAGAGCAACTAAAGGCCTCTTTCACATTGGCTAATTTTAATGTCCACCATCAGGAGAACACTGAACAACAGTGATGAGCATGGCAGAGTTGTAAGGAGAAAGCCACTGCTTTCCAAAAAGAACATTGCTGCCCATCTGCAGTTTGCTAAAGATCACGTGGACAAGCCAGAAGGCTACTGGGATAATGTTTTTTTTTTTTTCAAAATAGAAATTTTTTTTTGTTTAAATTAGAAGTATTATATTTGGAGAAAGAAAACACTGCATTCCAGCATAAAAACCTTATTTCGTATGTGAGACATGGTGAGAGTAGTATCATGGTGTGGGCCTGTTTTGCTGCATCTGGGCCAGGATGACATGGATGGAACAATGAATTCTGAATTATACCAGTAAATTCTAAAGTAAAATGTCAGGACATCTGTCCATGAATGGAATCTCAAGAGAAAGTGGGTCATGTAGCAAGATTACAACCCTAAGCACACAAGTCGTCCTACCAAAGAATGGTTAAAGAAGAATAAAGTTAATATTTTAAAATGGACAAGTCAAAGTCCTGACCTTAATTCAATAAGAATGATGTTGAAGGACCTGAAGCAAGCAGTTCATGTACTGAGGAATGGGTGTTCTGTACTGTTCTGTACTGAGGAATGGGTTATTGCTGCACAAGGGGGTCATACCAGATAATGAATGTAAAGGTTCACATACTTTAGCCACTCACAGATATGTAATATTGGATAATTTTCCTCAATAAATAAATGACCAAGTATAATATTTTGTCTTGTTTGTTTAATGGGCTCTCTTTGTCTAATCTGATGATGTTATAAGTCATATTTATGCAGAAATATAGAAAATTCTTCACGGTTCACAAACATTCAAGCACAACTGTATAAATACTATGCATAACAAATGAATGCATAACTTTTTTTTTTTTAATTATGTAGATTTTGAAAATTAGTAAAACTTTTTGTATTTTTCCTTTAGTTATGTTGTTTTACTTTTTGTACTTTACTATACTCTTTAATTCTTATATTTAAAATGCATTTTCCAAAAGCAGTAAGGACTGTCAGAATTTCTCACAGTTAAACTGTGGGACAATGGGCGGCGTGTCCTCATCCACATCGTCCACTCCCCCTGCAATGGGGTACGGGGGCAATGAGACACGTGGCATCACCACCCAGCTGTGCTCGGAGTAGAGTGATGCACTCAAGCTTGGCAGACCCGAGTTCTGCACCACAGGAAACCCACACAGTCTTTCAATCTGCTGCCAGCGGTGGAGACGCTCACGCAGACATGCTGTCACCTCAGACAGGGCCTTCCTATACCACACACAGCCAAACACAATACACAGAGATCAGAGACACACACAGACAAACATTAAAGCAGATATAGAGAGAGATGCAGTGTGGGTTAATTGTGTGTGTATGTACACTTACTTGGCTTCAAGTATTTTATGATCAACCTCATCCAGTGACGAACTGTGAGCTACATGAAGAGTACCAAACACAGAACCTCTCTTCTTTTTTATCTTCTCTGCCTGATATAAACAAATATACACACTCATGACTTTTGTGTCAGCTTTAAACTCTCCAATTATATAAAACTCAAATTTCATAGACTATCAAATAAATGTAATAAAAGTGTGTTACTAGTAAATATAATGTATGAAGAATACAAATATGTGGAAAATAGACAATAATGGGTAACAAAATAGAAGCTTTTTGAATACATAAATTGCTAAAGTATTCATTTTCAGAGTCTGAGGCTCACAGCAGTGTGTGCTAATTGCATTGTCTAATTACTTTAGTGACTCATTCCAAATGTAAATGACAAAAGGCAAAACAAACTGTCTAATTAAAAAGCAATTTACCCACATCATTAAATAGCCAAATTAGTGTTCGGGAAAAAAAAACTGTTTCATTTGGTTGGTGTTTGCATGTATTGGATCTATATATTTGTAGATAAACAATGAAACAGGCTGAAATCAGGAAGAAAAAAAAAAGCGTTCAATTCATTAATTAACAATGTGATTGGGCTTGACCCGGTTAGGTGCCTATGAGAGCTGTCAATGAACTTTAGAAATATTTTCTTGGTACTATTTAAAACATGAAAGACTACATTAATTATAGAAAAATAATTAAAGTGCATAGTTGTGGTTTGGTGTGCTTGTTATTAAATGGTGGAAAACTAGCATTTTAAATCTAAAAGCTAGACAACAGTTCTAAGTGTTTACACATCTGAATAATTTTCATAAAACACTATTATACTACACATTATAATTTATCTTTATAATTATAGAAAGAAATCCAAAGGCCTTTGAAAAGTAGCCTTGTTTGAGATTTTGTTGCAGCACTATCATGTGATATCTTAACATAACATACGTATCATGTGATATCTTAACGTAACATAACACACATACATGCACACTCACTCATATCATAACACACATACATACACACTCACTCATCATAACACACATACATACACACTCACTCATCATAACACACATACATACACACTCACTCATCATAACACACATACATACACACTCACTCATCATAACACACATACATACACACTCACTCATCATAACACACATACATACACACTCACTCATCATAACACACATACATACACACCCACGTAATAACACACATACATACATACATACATACATATATATATACTCACCTCTTCCTTGGCAACAGTCAGCTGTAGCTCAGCATTCTGTTTTTTAATATTGTAGTATTGGACCTCCACCTCATGTGTGAGCTGCAGCCACATCTGTAAGGCTTCAGGAAGTGACCGCTCTGACTGTAACTCTTTCTCTGCTCGCTTTAAAGCCACACGGACCTACACACACACACACACACACACACAAACACACACACACACACACACACACACAATTACAGACTCATACAAAACCACATTAGTGTCATGGCTAATATTCTTCAAGCACTCAATATTAAGCTGCAGGTTTTGTCTCAGTCTAGCAAAAAGGTTAATGCTCATATGGATCACACATAGTGAATATGGTCTGAAACACTGGAGCATGTAACATACAGGGAATCGCTACATTAACACTAAAGGCCAAGCCTAAAAGTGGTCAATTATTATTTTATTTTTTTTCCATAGTTACTTGTGATCAAATGACACCCATTCGTCTTGAATCAGCAGACATTCACCTTTTCTGTTAAAGATACTTAACATACACACTCAATATAGGTTTTTAATAGAAATGATTATTTTTACTGCTAAAATTATTCATATATAGGACAAATCTGTCCTAAACAAATACATTAGATAGTAGATAGATAGATAGATAGATAGATAGATAGATAGATAGATAGATAGATAGACAGACTGATTGCTAGATAGATATACTGATATAGTAGTGTGAAAAAATGGAAATTATTGCCTATTTGAGGTGTGTGATGTCATCAAGCCAAGATCTAACGAGTACTTTAAGGCCTTCAGAAAAAAGGTTGTGGATGCCTACGAGTCTGGCAAGGGATTTTAAAAGAACTCCAAATTATCTGAACTGCATCGACTGCCAATTGGTCCAGCACTGCCCCTCCCAGCAAATTCATCCCAAGAGCAGACCGTCTGATCCAAAAAGAAGTCTCCAAGAACCACAAAATTTCAACACAGGATCTGCTAGTAAGTCTCGCAACTGATGGTGTCAAAGTACACGCTTCAACAATCAGAAATAGATTGCACAAATTTGACCTGCATGTGAGGTGTGCCAGGAAAAAGCCTTTGCAAGACTACAGTTTGCCGATGAGCATATAGGTAAAGACCAGGCCTTTTGGAATAATGTGTTCTGGACAGACGAATCAAAAATAGAGTTGTTTGGCCACAGCAACAGCAGACATGCTTGGCAGTGACCAAGACAGCTTTTCAGGAGGAGCTCCTCATACCAACTGTGAAGCGCGGTGGTGGAAATGTTATGGTTTAGGGTTGCTTCACTGCCTCAGGGACTGGACAGCTTGAATTCCTTGATTCCACTATGAATTCTACATGATAAAGAGTGCTTGAAGATAATGTGAGGCCGTCTGTCAAAAAGTTGAAGTTGAATTGAAAGTGGCCCTTTCAGCAGGAGAATTATCCTTAGCAAACTAGCAAATCCACCAAGGAATGGCTCAAAAAGAAGAACGGGCAGTACATGTAAGAACACCCTCAAACATCTTAAAACTGAGAAAATTGCACGGAAGAAAAATTCCAGCAAGCCTGCTGGACAATTATGCAAAATGTCTACAAGAAGTTACTTCTGCTAAAGGGGGCAATACTAGCTTCTGAGACTAAGGGTGTACTTACATTTTCCACAGAAGAATATCACATCTTTGATATTTCTGTTGAATAAATTATCAAAAATGCTCATTTTCCTTGTGGATTTGTTCAAGTATATCAACTTTATTAATAGGCACTGTTTCAAAGATGATCAAACGTTTGCTTGTCTGTGCCCATATATACCCCTGGTGCACAAGAGGCTGCATTTAGCGAAAATTCACTGCTACAGATCTGTGGGCTGGATATATTTAATCTTCTGACTGGCTCACAGACATTATGGTAGACAGAAATCTGTTTTCTGATTCAACTGAATTGAATGCCAAGGGGGAAAAAAAGAGATGCTGGATGTAAGATTGTGGAATTTCACCCTCTCTGGTAGAAAAATGGTAATGCATGAGATGGATATGCATGATAATATTTTAGAATAAAGGGCTGGTTTTTTAGCTTTTATAAATGTATGTTGTTCTTATTCTCTGACCGCACAACCTAGCTTGAGGTTATTTTTTCATACGTCTGCTAAATGCTATAGATGTAAAAAATAAACGATGTGATGAACCATTTTGTGTCAATCCAGTACCAAGAGAATGAAATTCTGCATCCCAAATTGTATAACAGACATTTAGTAGTATCATTAAAAGGTGTACTGTGAAATTATTCATCACAGTAGTATGTAGTTTGCAATGCAGCTCAAGTGTCTGTAATGCTGAAGACCATATTATTTGCTCTCATTTCCTTAACTCTTTCTACCAGATGGACAACAAAAAACTGGGGTGCCCATGTTCAACAATGAATTTAATCTGTGATGTCCACAGTAGTGGTTACTGGCTTATATGAAATTAGACGCTCAGGTCTTTAAGAATTTACAGTTTTTCATAAGCATTTGTCTTTTTTTTTAATTATCTATCCTACTAGAATTTTACAGTGTTTTACTATCAAAACTACTTTAGTTGTGCAGCTCGTTTTATCTCTATGCCAGTGTTGTTGTAGAGAGGTGTGAATTGTTGCCCAGCAGGGGACTCATGCCCCTCCCCTAACTTATCACCCTGCTCACCAGCAAAAAAAACCACATCATGATATTTTACACGACATGATATTTTACACACACACACCTACAGTGTCCTGACTAATCTTATAACAGACTTGAAAACAGCTGAAAAGTCACCAATGCACTGCAAACAATATGACAAAAAATACTTTACTGTGCACATGAATTACTGCCTGACAAACAATTAAAACTTCTCAGAGTAGTTATGGGGTTAAATGTTGAAAGGTAGAATATATTTCAAATGTTGAACAGTTACTGAGAATGACTGTAGGGAAAACTTTAGTATGTAGGTCCTCAGCTCTTGCTCCTACCTGCACCAGTTCCTCCTCGGCGTATTTGAGTCGGCTGAGTTCGCACTCGGCTCCCTCACGGAGCTCTCGCAATCTGTAAGCTTCCCTCTTTGCTCCATTGATCTCATCTCGCATCTTCTGCTCCAGGTTCTGCTTCTCCACTGCCACTGTGCGATTCTCCTCTTGTGCCTTCTCCAGTCTGCAACAGTCGAACACAGATCAGAGTGACTATAGAGCATTGTACATATCACATTCTGTGCATTTTGGTATATTAAGTCATTTCTTTTTGTGTTTGTGTAAGCCACATTGCCTTCTCTTTAGATTACACTAAGTCACCAAGTCATATTAATGTTCAGTCTATAAATTAGAGCATTTCTTAAGTCATGAAAAACTAAATTTACCCAGTTTTACTAATATTATACTGTAATAATAAGTGCCTTCCACTAATGGCTAATATGAGCAAAGTATTCTATGAAAAATTGTCTTTATTGATTAACTTTTTGATCTTTTGTTAAAAAAAATTCACAAAAATACTCTGCTCTCATGGACATCAAACAATTGCAAACACAACACAGGATTATCAAAAAAAACATTATTTTCTGAATATAGTTGTGCAACAATTATTGACAATTGTTGGAACCCCTAGGAATTCATATGATAAAAAATAAATTTAAAGTGTATTCCCATTGATATGTTAAAGTTTTTTTAGTACATCAGGGTGGCTAGAAACAGGAAATTGTCCAACCATGCCTTCCTGTTTCACAGGGGTATAAATATGAAGTAACACAAATATGTGCCAAATATCCTTAGTCATTCATAACAATGGGTAAGACCAAGGAATATAGCTATGATGTACAGCAAAAGGTTGTTGAGCTTCACAAAATGAGAAGTGGCTATTAGAAAATAGCACAAGCATTGAAAATGCCCATTTCCACCATCAGGGCAATAATTAAGTCTCAACGCACTGTGAAGAGGATGGTTCGAGTGGCCAAAAATTCTCCAAGGATCACAGCTGGAGAATTGCAGAAGTTAGTTGCATCTTGGGGTCAGAAAGTCTCCAAAACTACAATCCGAAATCACCTCCATCACCACAAGTTGTTTGGAAGGGTTTCAAGAAAAAAGCCTCTACTCTCATCCAAAACAATTTAAGCATCTTCAGTTTGCCAGACACTACTGGAACTTCAAATGGGATCGGGTTCTATACTCAGATGAAACCAAAATACAGCTTTTTGTCAATAAACACGAGAGCTGGTTCTGGCGCACACAGAGAGGTAGCCATATGGAAAAGTACCTCATTCCCACAGTTAAATATGGTGGTGGCTCTTTAATGTTTTGGGGCTGTTTTTTCTGTCAGAGGACCTGGAAAATTTGTTAGGATACATGGCATCATGGACTATGAAATATCAGCAGATGTTGAATGAAAACCTGACTGCCCAAAACATACATCCAAATCAACACAAAAATGGTTTACTGACCACAAAATTAATGTCCTTTCATGGACATCCCAGTCCCCTGACTTGAAACCCATAGAAAACCTGTGGGGTAAACTGAAGAGGAGAGTCCACCAGCGTGGACTTTGCAATGTAAAGGATCTGGAGAGATTTTGTATGGAGGAATGGTCTCAGATCCCTTGCCATGTGTTCTCCAACCTCATCAGGCATTATAGGAGAAGACTCAGAGCTGTTATCTTGGCAAAGGGAGGTAGCACAATGTATTGACTGAAAGGCTGCCAATAATTGTTACACACCAACAAAGATATTATTTTTTTTATAAACCTGCGTTTTGTTTGCAATTGTGAATTTTTGAACAAAAGAACAAAAGTTTAAACAATAAAGACAATTTTTACAGCCTTCTTTGCACATATTTAACAAGGGTGCCAATATTAGTGGAGGGCACTGTAGATAGGAAAATAGTATTTTTACATTATTGCTTATCAAAAAATTGGAGATAATAAATTGTTGCCATATGGCAACACCATGCAGAGAAGTCTTAAATGTACGGTTAGTCTCGAGTATCTGTTATCCTACTTATAAATTTGGGATTAATATTGAATTATATTTCAAATTTGCTATATTGCTGTGCTGTTTGTTAGCAAAAAATTTTTGGTATAGTGAACTACTTAAACTTAGACTTTCCGACCTGACTGTATAGTATTTCTCTGTGTACCTGGTCTGCAACTCCATCAGGCTCTGTTCAGCGCTCTGCAGGCTCTCCAGGTCCTTCATCATGCGGGAGATGTGGATTTTGGAGGACTTGTTCTGCACGTAGGCAAACCAGCAGCCTCCAACCCCGATGATGATGGAAACCATGAGGACAAAGTCTTTCAACCAGTTATGCTGTGGCCCTGCAAGAGGGATGAGTGCAAACAAATAACGTTTGTGTATCTTGTTAGTGGGGTTACATTTTGAAATGTTTACAGTATGATAACCTAGGCTAATAATATCACGGGATCACAGTACTAATCAACTATTTAAAAACCAACAAGCTATTGGTAAAAATTTGACAAATATTTTAGCACGAAACGTCTACTAGACTGTAATAAATTGAAATGAATATTTACAGTATTTTTAATCAGTTAACTGTCTAATCATCATGCAGGATTAGTTGATGTCTTGTCTAATTAGGCACTTACGTAATGGTGGTCCAAACAGCACAGCATCCAGCGCCTTCAAATTTAATTTCTGCTTATGTCGTTGATCTAATATCTTTAGTTGTGATGACATAAACGAAGGTTCATTAGCCGCTATTCTGCAGATAAAAAGAGAGAAATATACAGAGAGGGAGAGATTGTAGCATGTAAAACTAGTACATTTTTGCCAAATTAAATTATTTCTCAAACAATATTTCCTTACTTTTTGCTAATATAAGTCAAAAATAAGTTTTTTTTTTACTTAAAAATACAGCAACACATATAGGGCAGAATTCATTGAGGCATCAAGGTGTAACTCAATGAGACATCAGTCACCGGGACAAAATACTAATATATTCAGTCTTTTCTGATAATGGACGCTGGAATACTCGGATCATATCATAAGACAGTTTAAAATAAAACCACAGTCATTATAATAGGAACATGTCAGTAAGAGAGGTTGAATATTTACGTGCCTATTTAAAGAGAACGTACAAAATGGCTAAAAGACTGTATGTGCGCAGACTACAGCATAGCATAGAGTTTGGGGGGGAGCAGGGATCTGGAGTTGTGACATCATTTCATGAGTCAGCAAGTGCTTCTAGTGGGATGACACGCAATCTTTAAATCCAGCTTCACCTCCTTTCCCTGTCCCCCTCTCCCTGCACCTGCACACAGCTACCAGAAGGGGGCAGTGCCGCACTAATATCTCCAACATTCCTCCTGTATTCCAGATGGTGGTGACTTTTATTGGAATACAAATTATGATTGGGATGCTTAAAACATTTGGAAACTATGTTCAAGAGACATGAGACTGTGTGTGTGTGTGTGTGTGTGTGTATGTGTGTGTGCGTGTGTTTACCGAGGTAGAGTATTGCCATTAACTCTGAACTCTCTGAAGTTTGTTTCATACTGTGGAAGCTCTACCGATTCTTTCAGCCACTGGACTGCGTCGTCCATCGTCCAGTTATGAACTGAGAGAAACAGAGACTCAGAGTTAGTGTGAAACATTCAAATCTGTTCTAATATGTTCAAATTATTGTGCATGTGTTTATATTAATATATTTTCATACATCAGGCACCTGGAGCGCCAATAAATATATAGCACAATTCACTTAGGTCTTTCTATTTGCAATATACATTTCAATTACCTGAAGACTCGGACTGGTGATGAGAATACCAATGATAATACAAAAAATCCTATAACCTATAACGTACAATAATATACTGCAAATGCATTGTTTAATGAATAATTATTCATATTTAAATGGGAAATTTGAAAGCCAAGTCAACACTTTGAACTGTTTGTCATGCTCTTCAAACCATTACTGAAAATTTTTCTGCAGTGTGGCAGGGCGCCTCATTATCCTGCTGAAAGAGGCCACTGCCATTATGGAATAACGTTGCCATGAAGAGGTATACTTGGTCTGCTACAATGTTTAGATCAGTGGTGTATGCCAAAGTAACATCCACATGAATGGCAGGACCCAAGCAGAACATTGCCCAGTGCATCACATTGTCTCCGCCTGCTTGCCTTCTTCCCATAGTACATCCTGGTGCCATCTTTTCCCCAGGAAAGCGGCACTCAAGCGGCCATCCACATGATGTAAAACAAAACGTGATTCATCAGACCACCTTCATCCATTGCGACATGGTTTAAGTTCTGATGCTCATGTGCCCATTGTAGGTGCTTTTGGTGGTGGACAGGGGTCAGCATGGGCACTCTGACTGGTCTGCAGCTACATTGAACATGCTCTTACCCCGTCGCCTAGCCATCACAATCTGGCCCTTGTCAAAGTCTCCCAGGTCATTACACTTGCCCATTTTTCCTGCTTCCAACTCAACAACTTCCAGAACTACCTGTTCACTCGCCGCCTAATATATCCCACCCCCTTGACAGGTGCCATTATAATGAGATAATCAATGTTCTTCACGTCACATGTCTGTGGTTTAATGTTATGGCTGATCGATGTACATCATACGACAGTTCAGGTCCATGAAACATCATCATGAAAGAGTCCAAACTGCTAGCTTTAATTTTGTCCTCGTTAAAAATCCTGTGATATATTCCATGCAACACTATATTATGGGATGTCTTCATCTACACAAGCATAATGTAATACTAATGCTATAACTAATTAATTATCACTGTCTTTATACCATCATACTATTATA